>JAFMOC010000179.1:200000-630000 GCA_019802505.1 Corydoras sp. C115 | reverse complement strand
GTGACAAAATATGGAAAAGTTCAAGGGGTATGAATACTTTTGCAACCCACTGTACATACATACATGGACAAAATTGTTGGTACCCCTTGGTTAATGACAGAAAAACCCACATTGGTAACAGAAATAACTTTAATCTGATAAAAGTAATAATAAATAAATATAATAATAAATATAATAAATAAATAGAATAAATTCTATGAAAATGTACAAATGAAAGTCAGACATTGCTTTTCAACCATGCTTTAACAGAATTATTTAAAAAAAAATAAACTAAAAAAAATAAAAATAAATAAATAAAT
Organism: Corydoras sp. C115; assembly: GCA_019802505.1. Taxonomy (NCBI): domain Eukaryota; kingdom Metazoa; phylum Chordata; class Actinopteri; order Siluriformes; family Callichthyidae; genus Corydoras; species Corydoras sp. C115. The sequence goes on along the minus strand of JAFMOC010000179.1, from coordinate 629,701 downwards.
AAATGAAACAGGCCTGGACAGAAATGATGGTACCCTTAACTTAATATTTTGTTGCACAACCTTTTGAGGCAATCACTGCAATCAAACGATTCCTGTATCTGTCAGTGAGACTTCTGCACATCTCAGCAGGTATTTTGGCCCACTCTTCATCTGCAAATTGCTCCAGTTGTCTCAGGTTTGAAGGGTGCCTTTTCCAGAAGGCATGTTTCGGCTCAAACATCGACGGATAGTTCGATCTGAGACTGATGTTCCTTGAGCTTGAAGTTCACCTTGAATCTCTTTAGATGTTTTTCTTGACTCTTTTGTTACCATTCGTGTTATCCATCTCTTTGATTTTTCATTAATTTTCCTCCTGCGTCCACGTCCAGGGAGGTTGGCTACAGTCCCATGGATCTTAAATTTCTGAATCACATGTGCAACTGTAGTCACAGGAACATCAAGCTGCTTGGAGATGGTCTTATAACCTTTACCTTAAAGATGCTTGTCTATTATTTTCTTTCTAATGTCCTGAGACAACTCTTTTCTTTGCTTCCTCTGGTTCATGTTGAGTGTGGTACACACCTTGTCACCAAACAGCACAGTGACTACCTTGTAGCCCTATATATAGGCCCACTGACTGATTACAATATTGTAGACACCTGTGATACTAATTAGTGAACACACCTTGATTTAACATGTCCATTTGGTCACATTATTTTCAGGGGTACCATCATTTCTGTCCAGGCCTGTTTCATGAGTTTATTATTTTTTTCATGAGTTTATTTGTTAAAGCATTGTTGAAAAGCAATGTCTGACTTTCATTTGTACATTTTTATCAGATTAAAGTTATTTCTGTTACCATTGTGGGTTTTTCTGTCATTAACCAAGGGGTACCAACAATTTTGTTTGCATACATGCATACATGCATGCATACACACACACACACACATATATATATATATATAAATATTTCTTGTAGTATTCAAATATATATAAAATCATGATATAAAAAAAATTTGAGCCAAGCAAAATAAGATTACTAATAATGACTAAAATAAGAGCAAACAAATAAATTCAAAAACTCTTAAGAATTAACTCTTATACAAAAAACTCTAACTAATTGAACAGAAATGTGCCCGAGCCTTATTGTCAAGCACTATCTGCTCATGCCATCAAAAAAGTAACACTGATTAAATCAGAGCAAAACAAAGCAGATAAGTTTACTAACATTTTAAAGCACAAAAACAGATCATACTAGGGTGATCAGGTGAATTAACACTTTTTCCTGTAAAGACATTTATTTATATATACACGAGTTGGAGTGTATTTTCGAAATATAGATTGATGGTAATAGAGGGCAGTAGGGGTGCGAATTTCTCAGTCTCTGGAGATTTGATTCGATTCTGAGGAAGCTGAGGAATGTAATTCCCCTGTAGTTGGAACACACCCTCGGGTCCCCCTTTTTAAAATGAGGCGCCACCACCCCCGTCTGCCAGTCCAGAGGCACTGCCCCTGATAACCATTCAATGTTGAAAAGGCGTGTCAGCCAAGACTGCCCCACAACATCCAGAGCTTTGAGGAACTCCGGGTGGATCTCATCCACCCCTGAAGCCCTGCCACCAAGGAGTCCTCTGACCTTTGCGAATTCAGCCACAGTGATGGACAAGCCTCCTCCCAGGTCCTCTGACTCTGCCTCCTTTCCAGAGGGCATATTGGTGGGATTGAGAAGGTCCTTGAAGTATTCCTCCCGCACCAGCTCAGGCTCCTACTCCGTCAGTGAAGTGACGTTCCAAGTTCCGAAAGCCAATTTCAGCAACCGAGGATCGCGACACCCAGGCCCATGCCTCCGGCCACCGCCCGATCAACACTGCACCGAACCCCTGTTACTACCCCCCCACAGGTGTTGAGCCCATTTGAGGGGGAACCCACGTAGCTCCTTTGGGCTGGGCCCGGCCGGGCACAATGGGAAAGTGCCCGACCACGACTTTACAGTCATAGTGCATTTATATTTTGTAAATCTTTAACATTAAATAATTAATAATTAACATTAAAAATAACTTTAAAATAATAATTTCACTAGTCTGAAGTCCTGGCAGAAGGTTACTGTAAAGCAGGGGTGCCCACACTTTTCTGGTCCGAGATCTACTTTTCCATTAGACAGGTCATCGAGATCTACCGGGGTCAATCTCTATTTTTTAGGCTCTTATATTGAAACCTGTTTACACACATCATGTTAGTATTGTCGAATCTGTTAGAATTGCTCCTTTATTAAACACATTCCTGCAAATAGCACGAGAAAACCTGATTTTAGTTACACCCAAACACACAGTATACAGCACAAATGTAAAACAATCGCTGTAAACCTGCATTTCCCCAAACAGAACATCCATCCATTATCTTCCGTTTTATCCTCTATTAGGGTCATGGGGGGGGGTTTCCCCATGCCCATCCAGTGGAGAACACTTCGGGCGCTGGGTAGATACACCCAGGACACACTCAATCACACAAACACACTCTATATGGGTCAATTTGGAGAACTCAATTGACCTTTAGCCATGTTTTTGGACTGTGGGATGAAACCGGAGAACCCGGGGGAAAGCCACGCAGACACGGGGAGAACATGCAAACTCCACACAGATTGGGATTCGAACTGGGAATCCCTAGCGCTGAGAGGGGAATATGCTAACCACTAAGCCAGCGTGCCGCCCCCAAACAGAACAATAACATTAATAAAAGCAAATGCATTTTGAGTTTTACATTGTAAAAACAGAAACACAAACAGAAACTATCTAATGTAATGTAAATCTAATGTAGATGATTCATGAGGCAGTGCTTCAGATTTAAGCACGGAGGCGTGGCCACGGGAACAGCGAGAGAGACAGGGGGGGGCAGACTGCTCACTTTCACAGCAGTAGAGATTCATATTCAGAATGAATCACATTGTGTGTTAAAATGTGTGCATGTGTGTATAAGTGCTTCAGATACTGTGCTGTAAAAAAAAGCGTTGATACAGTTTTATTCAAACCTCCATCGCGATCTACCAGACACCCCTGTGATCGATGTATTGGGCTCCCCTGCTGTTAAGACTGTACTCTACTGTACTTCTCATTTTTACAAATAATAAAATAGATTTACACCAAATTTTAATGACAATCATATCAGTATCTACTGATAATTTAACATAATTGTAATACTCTCAACATGCAATGACAGAAAAGTTTTCAAAATCTCAAGCAGCACTAATAAATTAATGCAATAGATAAACACTTCATTAAGTGCTACAGGGACACTAATTATATTATTGTCCCCATTGTCTTCAGAATGATCCACCACCCAAACCTGCTCTCGTTGTGTTCTTGGGGAGTCCTGATCATTAAAATAAAGAGTAAAGATGACTTATTAAGTATTCAGGGAAACTGATGGGCGGCTATTGTCTGTAACCGTACAATTTCAAAAAGCTTTAATATAGTAGGTAGAACTTTAAATGACAATGAGAGTAGAAACAAGAAGTGGCCAGTCAGTGTAAATATTGTGCAGTGTGGCAGATTGAGCACAGTGAGCTTTTAATAAATGTAAGGAGATTAAATTTGGTGCAGACACTACAGGTTGTTACCAAAAATGGTTTCTTACCGTTATCATAAAGGTATAACAGTCTGGAATCTCATTATTTATGATGGTCTGAAGATTTATCGCCTTCAATTGAAACTGTATGGTCACATTGATGAGCCTAGGAAGAAGCAAAAAGTCAAGCATGAAACAAAAAAAACCCTCTAACATCATTAAGTTTAATTCATATATTTTAGAACTTAACTAATGTAAAATTTTGCCAAAATCTAAAAACAACTCATATGTATTTTAATAAAGTATAAATAACTTTTAAAAAGTTGAGAATATTTAAGTTTCTAATAATACCAGAGAAAAAAAAAAGTCACACCACTCAGAGATTTACAGAGCAAATGCCTCATTTAGTAATAATAAAAAAAAAAAGTTATATGACATAAAGGTCTATGTGAGCACACTAAATAAAAGATTTAGTCAACATGACATTTTTATTGCAAATTGACATCTGAATAAAACTGAGGCTTTGTGGAGTTGATGAAACGCTGGTTGGTGAATGAGAGGCGGACCTAAAAATCATTGTGGTTAATCTGCTGTGTGTCTGTGTAAGGGGTTAAAACAGTAGATGAGAGAAGAGAGAGAGAGAGAGAGTAAAGAGAGAGGGGAGAGGGCGAGAGAGAGGGTGGGAGAGGGGAGAGTAGAAGGGAGAGAGAATTGGAAAGAGAAGAGGAGGAAGGTAAGTGAGAGAGAGAGAGATGGGGAGAAAGGGAGAGAGAATGGGAAAGAGAGGAGGAAAAGAGAGAGAGGGGGATGGAGAAAGATCCCCAAGTTTAGATCAGAATATTTTCAAACAAATTTGAATATCTAAATAAAATGTATTGAGTGGAATGGCCAGGTAAAAGAAAATGTTTGTAAGCGATATAACCTAAAGCTATTTAACATCAATGTACTAAAATAAAGCATAGATCAAATGTTTTTAAAATATTACATATAAACATTTTTGCTATTTTTGCTCATTGTGGTTTCTAAATGGGTTTCCGAATGCCCGATGCTGAAACGTTGTTTCATTTCAGTGGGTACTCAACACGATTGTATATGGTTAAAATAACAAAAAAAACACTTCAAAATGTGGTTTAAATCTTTTTTTTTTTTATTCACAGTGGCATTTTATTACATATATTTGGGATATATCATTTGTATCTAGTTACTATGAAAAAAAAAACAGTCATATGTTTAAATGTCACAAACAAAATCAAACCTACTTGTGAAATTTGAGAGTAAAGTTTTTGTAGTCATTTTCAGTAAATCCCCGAGGAGTTTCCATTGGTGTGATGCCAATACAATCTAAAGAAAGTGACAGTGAAAGAAAGGTTACATTATACATATTACTAATCACACATAGAATAGGAAATGTTACTTCTGCTTATTTTACTGGCAACATCAAAACATAAAATTTAACCACATCAGGGTGTTAAATGAAGAGAACCATATATAAACTAATATTGGTATATAATATAATTGGTATTGGTATATAATATTGGTATATAATATAATATTGGTATAATATAAACTATAAACAGAATATTGGTATTCTCAACATACATTATATGGACAGAAGTATTGACAGCCAGGCATCACACCTACCTGAGCATTATTTTAATGTATTGACTAATTTATTACGCTATGACTCAAATCAATGATTATTGTTCCTTAAATAAAAGAAATTTACTTTCTCTTAAAGTTTTTTTTTTTATTGAAGTGCTGCAACATCAAAAGGAACCAAGTTTCATTTTTTGTATTGAAACCAATTAATACAGTAAAATACAAACACAACTTTAAATAGTTTAAATACAATAAAGAACCCATTAATATATTACATATCTTTAGCATAAACTTATGTATTTAGTAATATTAATCATTAAAATGTGATCTACTATACATACAGTTTCAACTACACAAACAAATGTGCTTTATGTAATAGAAATAAATTAGACAAGATGAATGCTGGGCAACGCGGTGGCTTGGTGGTTAGCACGACCGCCTCTCAGCAAACTTAACTTGTGGATTCCCGGTTCGAATCCAAATCTGGGTGGAGTTTCCATGTTCTCCTCGTGTCCACGTGGGTTTCCTCCGGGTTCCACCCACAGTCCAAAAACATGGATCAAGGTCAATTGAATTCTCTAAATTGCCCCATATAGTGTGTGTGTGTGTGTGTGTGTGTGTGTGTGTGTGAGTGTGAGTGTGAGCTCAGCGATAGATTGGCGCCCTGTCCTGGGTGTATCTGCCCAGTGCCCGAAACGTTCTCCCCTTGATGGGCATGGGGAACCCCACCGTGACCCTAGTAGAGGATAAAGCGGAAGATAATGGATGGATGGATGAATGTAATGTCCAGCACAATTACAATAAAAATGTAATGTTTAAACAATTAAACATACATTAAAGTTAAAATATTATTTAGCAGCTACAATGTTTTTTAAAGGTTCTCCTACAAATTATTTCATATATAGGATAAACAGACAATATTCATGATGGGTTTGTAACATAGAATGTAGAATTTTTGGTTTTAGTAATGTAGTTTTAGTAAAGTGACCATTTAGGCTTAACTATCCAGAATAGAGTTTATGAGTGCATGCATTATGCTGGGCATCAACAAAATTTTATTAAATTGGTTGAAGATTTTGCCCTAATGCATTTGAGAATGTTGAAGTTTAAAATGAAAGCATGAGCAGGCTTTTAAAAATGTACAATTCTGCACGGCTACTATTTGTGCACGTTAAACCAGAAACAAACTGTTTTTAACTTGTGGAACTGGGAAGAATGTGTCATCCTTTGGAGTTTTGCAAGTTTTATTAATAAGCTTGTTGAGTTGTCATAAAATGACTGAATGTGTACAACTGAGTAGCAATTCCCAATAAAACAGAACAGATATTACATCTTTAGGTACCTGTAATAATGTGGGGGTCAATGTTGAATGTGTCATTAGCTGGGTCTATTCTGCCCTTTTTGTAGTACTGCTGGCAAAGAGAAAGTGCACTGCCATTGACTCCCACACCATAAACATATGCATAGCGCCCTATGGTAGTCTCCGGTAAGGCCAGGTACTAGGGAAAATAAAAATCATGAATTAAAATCATTTAAAAACACGTTTCAGATAACAGAAAGTCATCTTTGCTGTTTTACATGACATAAAATGTACACAAACACACCTAAAGACATTTATGATATGCATCACTATTATATTTACATTGCATTGTTCTGGTCAGAAATATTCAAACCCAATTAAAATTCTCTTCACAGGATAATGTTACCAACTCATTTATTAGCTCTTCATATCAAGAAATCTGATTAAAGGCTACAGGTATGTTGTCTTTCATGATCAGATTACTAGGGCACATGCATTTCTTGTTAGGAGTTCAGTCAAGATTTGACATTCCATATCTGATGCAGAATGTAAAAACATACGCTGTCAAAAAGGCATAACACCGATCATTTTGGCCAAGATGCCAATCAGGATTTCATAACAAGTTTAACCTCCTTCTGCATTAATCACTCTGTAAAATTCAGTTCATAATATTCAGTTCATAATATTAAAATTCTCCTTACTAATGTGGCTTAGAGACAAAGAGTAGTAAGTATTTTGGTGTAATTCATGTTGAACATGTTAAATTATTCTTCTAATGTGGGAAACATAATGCAGAGAGCAAAAGTCATTTAACGTAATTTTGAAATTATTAAATGTACACTTTTATAGTATAGCCTCTCAGCACTGGGTAATTCAGGTTTGAATCCCAATCTGGGTGGGGTTTCCATGGTCTCATGTCTGCGTGGGTATTCTCTGGATTCTCCGGTATCCTCCACAGTCCAAAAACATGGATTCAGTTAAATGCTTTAAATCAGGTGTGCTCACACTTTTCTGGCCCAAGACCTACTTTTTTTCCAGTGGACAGGTCATCAAGATCTACCTGGATAATTTTTTTTATTATTATTATAAAGCTTTAATATTGAAACCACCATTTAGGGGAAACGTGAGTCATGTCCTTGTCCTCGCTGTCTCGTTCCACATATGCTGTACTGTACTTTATATTGTGGAATGACAAATAAAATACTTGAACTTGATCCATTGGCTGAACTGCAATCAAATTCTCTCCATGCTATTTGCTGTACATAGTGAATTCAGAGTAGAGGAAACAGCACAAAGGTGTTTTATAACTAATGTAGGTATTGAAACCTGAGAGAGATTGTAGACTGTAAAGTGGTAGCATAGGAAAATTAAGTGTGACAGCATTTGATAGTTGTTTGTATAATGTCTTTGATGATAAAAAGAGGAGGAGAATGTTTATGTTCTGTTTGGGGGACTGCGGGTCGCAGGGATTGTTCTACGTTTGTGCTGTATGCTGTGTCTGTTTGTTCTTTTAGGTGGAAGAGTTGCCATTTACGGGAAACGTGCGTCATGTCCTGCACTGAGACCAAATTCTCTCCATGCTATTTGCTGCACTGTGTTTTATTATGTAGCAAGTTCTGTGAAAATGGATTAACAAGATTTGTGTAAACAGGTTTCAACATTAAAACTTAAAAAAAAAAAAAAAAAAAAAAAAAAAAACCACTTAGAAAAAACAAAACAAAACAAAACAGATGAATCCTAGATGATCATGATGACCTTTGGAAAAGTAGAAAAAGTAGATCAAGCCAGAAAAGTGTGGGCACACCTGTATTACATGTTCCATTGTAGTGAAAAAAAGAGACAATAAAGGTTTATGTAATGAATGGCATTAATGCACTTACAAAACAGAGACTGAACATGTCGAAAAGTTATTATGAATTTGGATCTATAAAAAAAAAACAGTTATATGATGATAAATGTTATGTATATAGAATTTCTTTGTTTTGGTTTAGAATTCAACACTACATTTATTTGCTATGAATGTGTTCTATGTATTTTGAAGTCTGTAGAATGAATTAACTGGATTTACATTGATTTAAATGGAAACTGATGCCTGAGTTTTCGTTGGTTTCAAATGTCAAATTGTTGAGGACAGATTAGCAAAAGATATTAAAATAATTGTAAATAAATAATAATTAATGCTCATCCGATTTTGTACTCCTCTTTTAGCTTGAAAAAATAAAATAAAAAAACCTTTGTGTTTGAACAAGGAAGTATCACAAAAAGTTAGGGACATTTCATGTGAAATTTCAGGACGAGCCTATGAATGCATCAAACCTTTACAGGTGAACTTAATGTGACCTTCTCAAAGCTTTTGAATGCACATGTCCAACTGTTAAATGTTTGAGTACTTTTTGCACAAGTTGCAAAAAGGTGTTTGATCCTCAAGTCGACCAATAAATGTTCTGGTTCAAGTAGAGCTGCTATTTAATCAGCCGTCCTCATCATGCTGTTCACATTTTGACCTCATGAAACCAAGATGACACCTAACAATGGATCAACAGTACATTGCCATTGTGATGCTTCAAATAGGACGTTCTCAGACGGAAGTTGCCACTGAGCTTAATTTAAATAAGGGTTGTATTATTCTTCTTCTTAAGGATAAGGTTATTCAATGAGAGTTTAATTTATAGAACTCCTTTTCCTAATTCTTAACAGGAATCGTTATTATGAAGTCGGTTGTAAGTTTCCAAATGTAGTAGGAACTAACAAATCATGTTTTGAACTAGCTTGCTAAAATGCATTTATACATTTTAACTAGAACTAACTGCTCCTGATATTTTAAGGTCTATACAGTAAAGACTGTGTCAGTGAAGTGAATGTATGTATATAATAATGAAGAAAACCGACACACATAAAATGCAAACTCTTAACATTCTTACCTGGTCAACTGCATAGTAGATGCTTTCGTAGACATCATTTTGTGTGTACACTGCCAATGTGTCATCTTTTCCATCAGTATAGTTTTTGATAAAGAGATGCTTAAAGGAAGCTGTATTCTCTTCTTTAAATGTAACAACCATCTGGTTGCTCAAACCAAACATCACAAGCTAGAGAAAAGCAAATCAACCAGTCAGGTACTTTCGTTAATTTAAATTCATTAAAAAGTATTCAAAAATTTTGTTCAGGGTAAAAATATATATATATTAAACAACAATTTTGTTATATTGTACTATTATAATATATTATCTGTTTAATTTGACTTTATAAATGCGCCCATACTTCCCAATTATCTACCTAAATATATAGCAGGAAAAAAATTATCTATACTAGTGGCCTTTTAACTTTTTAAAGTACCACCCATTATCAAACTATAATTTCCAAGTACCACCTATGTTTTTCATCACAGTACAACATAAGGAAATATCAATTAGGTGTAAATATTAAAGCAATAAGGCACTCGAGGTTTCGTGTTATAGTAAAATGCAGGAAAGAGGTGTTATTAGGTGAGAAGCAGAGTACAGCACTGACTCTGGCCTAAAGGACAATCTCTGGATCTGCCCCTCCCCCTTATCTTCACACTATATTTTCAAAACAAACTCCAACTCGTTCTAGGTTCTAGTGATAAATGTCGCCTGGTGATTCCACCTCACCGAGGTGCTAATTCTCACTCTGTTGAGTTTCCAATTGCAAAATGGTGGAAATATCTCCCTGACTCTGTCCATAAGGCACTTGGCATCTTTAAGAAACAACTGAAAATACATCTCTTTCACAAACACCAGATGTAAAAACAAATAAATACATTTCGAAAAAAAAGGTGGTGGGAGCGGCACAGTGGCTTAGTGGTTAGCATGTTCTCCTCTCAGCACTAGAGATACCCTGTTCGAATTCCAATCTGGGTGGAGTTTCCATGTTCTGCCCATGTCCACGTGGGTTTCCTCCGGGTTCTCCGGTTTCCTCCCACAGTCCAAAAACATGGATCAAGTCAATTGAATTCTCCAAATTGCCCCGTATAGTGTGTCTGTGTAAGTGAGTATGTGCCCAGCAATGGATTGGTGACCTGTCCTGAGTGTATTTGCCCAGCGCCAGAAACGTTCTCCCCTGGATGGTCATGGGGAACGCGGAAGATAATAAATGAATGAAAAAGGTGGTGGGTACTGGGTGGTGGGATAGGATAATAATCTGGTTTTCTACTGTAATTCTACAGTGTAGCTGGTTCTTCCTTAACCACTGTCTTTTTATTTGTAAGTCGCTTTGGATAAAAGCGTCTCCTAAATGTAAATGTACAGTTACACCGCTTTCCCATGATTTATTCAGAACAATACATAACCTCGAGTGCTTTATTGCTTTTATAAAATGGTTACAAACACAAAATAATAAAATATAAGGTTTGTTTTATAAATGTGTTTATTAAAAGAAAACTCGTTAATAAACTCGCCTTCCACAATGTAATCTAGTCTGGTTTTCAAAATGAACACTAATCCTAGAGTAACTTTAACAATGAATTACTCTTATCTTAGTTGCCAAATAACAGATTGCAGTTTATAAAATTCATCGAGAAAAAAAAGAAATTTATTTCCATACCATTGTCTGGTGTCTCGTGCTTTTTTCATACCACGCCCTTTATTTGAGAATATGGTGCATTATGCATACCTGTACAGTAACGATGATGATCTTTAGGAGCTGAAGGCCCAGTTTGAAAGGTTTTCTGCCTTTGGCTTGAAACTTATCACATGGGCTCATGAAGAAATATTTTAACTTCCTGCGCAATTCTTCTTCCTCCTGGTCTGTCGTCAACCAAGTTCCCATTGCTGGGTACAACCTGGGGTTTCCATGTTCATCTTTCCAGTCACGAGAACCATAAGGAGTCACCGGGGACAGCAATCTCTCCCTTTCTAGAAAAAACAGAAAAGACAAAAACTTTTTTTATTATCAGAAAACAGCTCATCTATTTTAAAATAAACATGTAAAAACTCCATTTAAAAAATAGGTTGGAAAACTTTCTAAAAGCCACAGGATCTGAGCACCTTGTAGTAACTGAGGCGACCAATTTACTCCACTCCTACCAATGTAAAACAATGTACCATATCTCATTATGATTGTGCTTCATCACACAAGACACGGTCCATAAATGTGGGCTCTTTGATTTAAGATTCAAGAGTTTATTGTCATCAGCACAAAAAAAACACATCAGTTACATTGTATGAATAAATAGTGCAAGATTAAAAAAATACAATTAATGTACACAATAAAATGAAAAAAGACCATTTTATACAATAACTATATATGTCATACACATTGTGTATGTGTGTGTATATATATATATATATATATATATATATATATATATATATATATATATATATATATATATATATATATATATATATATATATATATATATATATATATATATATATATATCAGTCGAAGAACAAGAAAACGTCTAAACACTTACACATTGTGCAAATTTGGCAATCCTTGTAGGGATATTGCTTGAGAATACATTATATGATTATATATGTATAGAAGTAAAAAAATATGTATCATATGTATAAAAGTTGCCCGAGCATGGGTCAGGGTGAGATGGAGGCTTGAGGGAGGACATTCAAAGGTGAGGGGTTCAAAGCCCCAATGACCTAAGGGTAGAAACTGTTCAGAAGTCTGGCAGTTCTTGATTTCACCTTCTTGAATCATCTGCCAGATGGGAGGAGTGTAAAAAAGTAGTGTTCTGGCAAAGCTAGTGTTAATGTCTGTTGCTCCAAAGGTCCTTTATTAGATCATGGCTAAACCTGTGTTCAGTCCACATCAATCAGATTGAGACAATTTGGATAAAGTTGTCTACAAAATGACCTTTTGCAATTAATAGCAAAATAATCATGCAGTCTAGAAGTATGCAAAACAATATATAGAATACATAAACTTTATTTAAAATAAATTATAGTGGTTAATTGCATTAGAGAATATTGCTTTTCGTAATTGTGCAAACCAAAATTTACACTTGAAATTTCACACCTCATCCATGAAGCTGTTATTGTGTTGTGTGCGGGGAGGGACTGTTTCAGGGTTTATCATGTATAGGGCTGCAACTAATGATCGATTAATCATTTTTTCGATTAATCGATGAATCGGATAAATAATTCCCCCCCCCCCCATGTCTTTACATTTACATTTAGTCATTTGGCAGACGCTTTTATCCAAAGCAACTTTCAAATGAGAAAACCACAAGTCAGCAGTTATGAAGAAAACCAGCTACACTGTAGAATTATTAAGCAGGTCAATAAATGTCTGGTTTTATTTACAGTATGAGTTTAAGGCATCCAAGTAGCCCAAAGAGCAATTAAACACAAATCTCAAAACACACACTGACACAGTATGTAGCATAGTGTGAAAAAAATACTAAATTACACAAATTTGTGTATCTGTAATATGTAACCTAATCCCCATCACTCCCATAGAGTGATATTTTCCCAACTCATATTTTGTCAAAAAATTAAAACGTGAAGCTTGATCATTAACACCATTGTGTACAAGTTGTATGTACAGTATTAATAAAGCACATTTAAACACTGCTTAAGCTATTTAAATGAAAATATAAAGTAACATGTTCTCTATCACTGTTATTATCCATAACAACCAAAAACAGCATGAGTTGTGCTATACTAGTGCTTACTGCTCATAGTGAGTGCACCGTTACGTTGATTTACTTCAAAACTAAAGAAACTCAGGATATTGTAGTGATTCACTCTGCTGTTGAGCTTCATCCTCATCGGTGACTCCAACATGTTGAGTTTCAGGTGGTGGATCATCACTGTGGTGCTCCGTGCAGCTCAATTCATTTTTGCAGAGCTCGCATGATCCACGTTCTTTATTTGTGTGAAGCGCTCCCGCAGTTTTGATTTAAACAGAAGCTTTTTTTCTGCGTCGTCTGTGTTTCATTTGTACGATTAACAACTTGTTTTGCAGATTCCACCTCATTCTGTTCAAGCCACTATTTTTTTCCAGAGTTGTTAAAGCACTGCAGGTGACGTAAGCGGTTACGACATTGCGAGTAACACGGAAATCGTGCGACCCAACGAATCAATAACAAAATTCGTTATCGATACTTTTCATAATCGATTTTTATCGATTAGTTGTTGTAGCCATAATCAGGTATCTATGGTGTACACTGTAACACTGTTATACAGATATTCACCACATAACATTATAGCTATAAATCCCTAGAGAGATTACGTAAAATCTCCTGTAGATATCATATGAAAGTGTTCACATACATTCACAGAAAATGCATAGAACATGCTAATTTATGTACATGAAAGTGCCAGGTATGTGCTGGTGTAATCAGAAAACTACTGAGAACTGGAATTTTAGATTATCTTCTGTTATCAATGTTGCATTTTATTACTAATAATCAAGACTGACACAGTTTTCTAGAAAACACTTATGTAATATAAATGCGTCATGAATCAGGAAGCGAAAGTGTGTTTCTAGTTTCAAAATGTGGCTGTCCAGACCAAAATGGATGTCCACACTACATCAGAGGACTAAAATGGTGTCTGCCCTGTAACAAACATGGTAGCAGAAAAGCATTTTAAACTCACATGCCACAATGGAAAATCTCCAACACACTCTGGGGTAACACAAATCACAGCATGAGGTGGCAACCTTGTGGTCATACAGTAAAATGGAAGTGTAAGAGAGCAGGAATAGAAATGCTTACAAAACAATAGATCGGCAGAAAATAATTTGTCTACAAAACAAGTTTTATTGCCTACAGTGAGTCAGCAAAATGATCATCTCGGTGGTAAAACTTCCTGTCAATCATTGAAGCATCTGTGGTGGCACTTCTGCCACTGGAGAGGTTGATTGTCATCGTATCTCATGTCAGCAAGATAAAATTTTCGAATGTTAAAAAAAACAATGTCTACTGATTGACATTGATTCTAAAGATTAAGGACAGACTAGGTATTCGCGGTTGACGTCTGAGTCACTACGTCAGAAGCTAATAGATAAAGTGTATAGTATATTCAACACTACAAAAACTTAATCCGTCCAGCTTTTGGAGTTTCTTTCACTGATAAAACATGTTGTGCTTGTTCACAGCACACACTCTGTTGTTAGAGAGGCAAAGGAGTGTAATGACTAATATTATCACAGGTGACATCAAGACCTGCGAGTCGTTACAGGTTTATTTACGTCAGAGACTCATCAGCGCTTCCAAAACAAACATCCAAGGCCATGGACATACCAATTATAAAGTTAAACTCCCACTCAAGGGTAAACAGTGTTTGGTGTATAATCACAAAATACTGCCACCATATTTCTTCCGCCGTCCCTCATCACACCTGCGGGAGACTTATATACAAACAAGCTGAACATTATATTTATAGTACACAGATGCTCAGGACACTGCATTATTAAAGTAGATGTCAGAACATCTATTTTAATAAACCTGTATATTTATATATGTTCATTCATTAATTTTTAGAGGGTGCTGAAGGTGCTGGTTTACGATGGACTAAATGCCAGTTCATATTAAAGCCCACACAAATATTAAGACATGTTGGAGATTAAGTTCTCCAATAAAAGTGCGCTTGGAGTGTGAGAGGAATCTGGAGACTGAAAAAAAATCAATTGAAAACCATTGTATAAAAATATTATTAACAGTCATATTAAATCATAGTCGTTACGAATAACACTCAATAACTGAAATGTGTTGAGGAGCTAATAATGGCAAATACACAACGGTTCGTTAGTCTTATGACTTACTGGAAATTTGCAACAGCATAGCACATATCACTGCACCACCAGTTACAATCTAAGAAAGATTGCCCATGAAAGGATTAAGAGGAAGTCTAATAACCCTTGTAACACTAAATGACATTAGATAAAGTTCTATTTGTATTCACATGTTTTCCAGCTTTTCAAATGCAAGTAAATGCATTTTAAAAATTGCACTGGTTAAATAACTACTATTTGTTTACATGGAGAAAATGAAACAATTAAATTCTATGTAACAATCAAATCACTAATTTGTCACTTATTGGTAAGGGGTGGTACACAAAATGGATATGGTTCAGTTCAAATTCAGGTGGGCACTTTTATTAAATGCCTGAAACCAGAGTTCTCCACTACAGCATATGGAGCATATTGCCCACTTCTCACAGCTTCACTATATTGCGTGAGTGTTTTTTTTGTATCTGTATCTAATCTAATCTAATTTTTGCCATGTTGCTGTTTTTTATGCAATGTGTTGATAAATAACCATAGATTTAAGAGTTTAAAAAATGTTTAATAGCATATAAAGTGCTTTGTGTTCCTCTCTGATTTCCCACCTTGGAAGCGGAGGATTAAGTGTGCACACATTAACCAAAAATTTAACCAAACCAGTTTAACCAAAGTTAACTGGTTGTTGGTACATGTGGATATTTCTACCAAATTAACACGTTAACCCATTCAAAATGTTTCCAAACCATACCTCACAACTGCTGCACAACAATAAAAACCAGTCAGTGTTTGCTCTAAAGAACCATGTAAATCAAAAAGAACCCAAAATCCTCCAACATGGTTGATTTTAAGGAATCTGTGTTTATGATTTTCATGTATCGAAGATGCAACGTGCAACTCAGCTCAGGTATAGAGCTTTCCTCTTAATTTTAGTTCTGCCTTGTGTTTTTTGTCTTTACACGTTCTGTACCATTATAATGTGCATGCAAATGCAAATACCGTACCGTGTACAGATTGTGTGGATTTCCAGCACAATCTCAAGTCTGATTAATTGCTTATTGATTGATGGCTTAAGCTTTGGAGCTGTCTGATGCATTTATGTACAAAAAATGATGCTTGGATACATTTATATACAAAGAAATAAAACCAATGTAAGAGTTTACATAATAAAGTGTTTAATAATAATGATGGTCTATGCCATGGTATTATATTTTTAAATCTGTAATAAGCCACTAATAATCTTGAAATGGGTGGAATAATGAGGAGAAAAAGACTAGAAGATTATATTTATGTGATAAATAAACTATATGCACAAAAGTATCAGCCTACACTTAAGTCACAAAACAAAATTAATGTATATGAAATTACGCTCCTAGCCATAAAGTATGGACAACTATGTGCATCCAACATTGCAATAAAAATATGGCTAAGGAACTTTTCTGTTCCAGCATAACCGTAGCATAAGTATTTAGAGCAAAGGTCAATAAAGGCTTGTTGGTCGAGTGTGGTTTTAAAAAACACTTGACGAGTTTACACATAACCATAACTTTAACCCCATAAAATATTTTTAGGAATTGAATTGAGAACTACAATTGAGAAATGTAATCAGGTGCTTTAAAACATCAGTGTCTGACATTACAAAACAGGTCTTCTGCCTTCGATGATTCACATAGTCGCACTGTGCTTCAGAGATTTGATGCAATTTAAGCTTTCCCAACTCTTTTTTCCCATATAGAAGAGTTGAAAAATGTATAAAAAAAGTAATTAAAACTATCATACTGAACCTCTAACTGAATTATTAAAAAAAAAAAAATTTTTAAATCTTATCAGCATCAGAAGATTTTTTTAATCCATAGCAAAACATCCATTGCAAAACAAAAACTTTTTTTACTATGTGTTTATGCATCGTCCTGCTAAAAAAAAAAAAAAAAAAAAAAACATACTATCACTTGTGTGTGTAATCACATGACTCTGTCTTGTTCAATCTAGAGGATAGAAGTTTTAAATGTAACTTTATTTATTTACAAAGCACTCTTCATAATAGTTCATTGTCCCAAGCAGATTTACAATGTTCTAAGCCTAAAGCCACAAAGAGCAAGTGGATGCAAAAGTGGCACAAAACAATCTCACTAGTATTTGTGAGTTTTTAAAGTAAGTAACCTTGAGTGACTAAGCTGTATTACCAGTTTACTGAATCATCGATAGGTAACTTATCAGAGTAACTCTTAATTTAAGACAACACTCCGATAAAAAATTCTGTGAATAATTAATATTACCAATATAATTTAACATTAGCAAATGATACGAAGTGTTGTCTGCCTTAAACACAAAAAGGGAAACATGCTACTGTTTTATAATAGAAAAATCCAGCAAATACTAGATGCTAAAATATCACATAAGTGTCATGAATCAGTTTCAAATATACAAAACTGTGTGACAAAATAAAAAATCCACTGATCCATTAGTGATGTCTTGTCTCAGATCCTCGATTGCTCTTAACTATCAGTATTCTACTGACATTTTTGCACATTGAATAATTTAAAATGTTTTCTTATAAGAGAAGTACTTTTTCCATTTTCTATTCCTTCGTATGATATTTAGTAAATAATTAGAACTCCAGAGTGACCTTTATTTTTCATTGAAAAAATGAAGGCGTTTTAGAAGACATTTTTATTTTAAAGGATTTGTTCCTAAATTTAGGTTTACATTTACAGTGGTGTGAAAAAGTGTTTGCCCCCTTCCTCATTTCCTGTTTTTTTGCATGTTTGTCACACTTAAGTGTTTCGGAACATCAAACCAATTTAAACAATAGTCAAGGACAACACAAGTAAACATAAAATGCAATTTGTAAATGAAGGTGTTTATTATTAAAGGAGAAAAAAAGTGATTGCCCCCCTAAACCTAATAACTGGTTGGGCCACCCTTAGCAGCAACAACTGCAAACAAGCGTTTGCAATAACTTGCAATGAGTCTTTTACAGCGTTCTGGAGGAATTTTGGCCCACTCATCTTTGCAGAATTGTTCTAATTCAGTTACATTAGAGGGTTTTCGAGCATGAACGGCCTTTTTAAGGTCATACCACAACATCACCATAGGATTCAGGTCAGGACTTTGGCTAGGCCACTCCAAAGTCTTCATTTTGTTTTTCTTCAGCCATTCAGAGGTGGACTTGCTGGTGTGTTTTGGATCATTGTCCTGCTGCAGAACCCAAGTTCGTTTCAGCTTGAGTTCATGAACAGATGGTCGGACATTTTCCTTCAGGATCTTTTGGTAGACAGCATAATTCATAGTTCCATTTATCACAGCAAGTCTTCCAGGTCCTGCCGCAGCAAAACAGCCCCAGACCATCACACTACCACCACCATATTTTACTGTTGGTATAATGTTCTTTTTCTGAAATGCAGTGTTCCTTTTACGCCAGATGTAATGGGACACACACCTTCCAAAGAGTTCCACTTTTGTCTCATCGGTCCACAGAATGTTTTCCCAAAAGTGTTGGGGATCATCAAGGTGTGTTTTGGAAAAATTGAGACGAGCTTTAATGTTCTTTTTGCTCAGCAGTGGTTTTCTTCTTGGAACTTGGAATGCAGGCCATTTTTGCCCAGTCTTTTTCTGATGGTGGAGGCATGAACGCTGACCTTAACTGAGGCAAGTGAGGCCTGCAGTTCTTTGGACGTTGTTGTGGGGTCTTTTGTGACCTCTTGGATGAGTCGTCGCTGCGCTCTTGGGGTAATTTTGGGCGGCCGGCCACTCCTGGGAAGGTTCACCACTGTTCCATGTCTTCACCATTTGTGGATAATGGCCCTCACTGTGGTTCGCTGGATTCCCAAAGCTTTAGAAATGGCTTTATAACTCTTTCCAGACTGATAGATCTCAATTACTTTATTTCTCAATTGTTCCTGAATTTCTTTGGATTTCGGCATGATGTGTAGCTTTTAAGGATCTTTTGGTGGACTTTACTGTGTCAGGCAGCTCCTATTTAAGTGATGTCTTGATTGAGAACAGGTGTGGCAATAATCAGGCCTGGGTGTGGCTAGAGAAATTGAACTCAGGTGTTAAAAACCACAGTTATAGTATGTTTTAACAAGGGGCAATCACTTTTTCACACAGGGCCACGATGGTTTGGATTTTTTTTCTCCTTTAATAATAAACACCTTCATTTACAAATTGCATTTTGTGTTTACTTGTGTTGTCCTTGACTATTGTTTAAATTGGTTTGATGTTCTGAAACACTTAAGTGTGACAAACATGCAAAAAAATAGGAAATGAGGAAGGGGGCAAACACTTTTTCACACCACTGTACATTATATTAGGTTATATAGCAGACAGTTTTATCCAAAGCGACTCACAAAGTACAGGTTCTGTCATGATACACACCCCAGGAGCAATAGGGCTTAAGGGCCTTGCTCAAAGACCCACACTGGTAACCTCAGTACCCCTGGAATTTAAAACCACAACCTTCAGATTGCCAGCCCCACTCCCTTACCACCAAGTTTCACTGAAATACTTAAATAGCCATTAATTGTTTGTCTGCATGATCTTCAGTTGAGAAAATAAGGAAAGAAAATAACAGTTTAATAACACGAGCGGCACAGTGGCTTAGTGGTTAGCACGTTCACCTCTCAGCACTAGGGATTCCCGGTATAAAACGCCATCTGGGTGGAGTTTCCATGTTCTCTCCGTGTCCACGTGGGTTTCCTCCAGTCCAAAAACATGAATCAAGGTCAATTGAATTCTCCAAATTACCCCATATAGAGTGTGTCTGTGTGAGTGTGTGCCCAGCGATAGAGTGGCACCCTGTCCTAGTTGTATCTGCCCAGTGCCTGATACATTCTCCCCTGGATGGGCATGGGAAACCCCCCCCAGTGACCCTAATAGAGGATAAAGCAGAAGATAAAGAATGGATGGATGTTTAATAACATAAATTTTATTTAATTAGGTAAAATGTCCAATTAATCAAAATGATGATTTTGAATTTGAAAATAAATAATTGTGGAATGATTGTAGTAATTTTTTCCTCATCGTGTTCCTGCATGGACAATTTAAACACATGCTGGCTTTTTATGGTGAAGATGTTGTGTACAAACTATCCTATCCTAAAACTTAATTTAGATGAAACACAAGAACAATTACTTAAACCACTACACAAAATGCTATGTACATACTGACAAGTCATACCACTTAGATGACTAAAATGGCTTAGCAACTATTTCCAAAATACTCCAGACAGGCCACAATTAGTGTAACTTAGTCATATTAAAACTGGGCTTTGCCCACATGCCATAAGCACATGTTTATCATAATCCTTCATATGAAACCTAAATTGATCTATTTATCAGGAATAAATGACAACCTTTATTACATGAATAAATGGCAAGAGCAAAAACACACACTCTACAGAGAACACAATTTCTGGAGATCTTAACACAGAGTTTATTTCAATTTAACATGTTATTTTTTTTTAAATAAGCATGGTGAGTTTAAAATTATAAAAAAGGTCCTGGTTTAAATTCCTAAGCAGATAAACAGGTTTCATTCTTTGAGTTTGTATGGTGTGATTTGTTTAAGTTCTCTCATAAGATCTAGGATAGGTCCTAGCACCCTTTATAAACCTGATCAAGGTCACCTGGTTAGAAAATAGATAAATGACCAAATGTATCTTAAGTAAATGTGCATGTACAAACTTTTTGATAAATTATTGAGCCAAGTATGTAAAAAAATAATAATAAATAAAAAACACTAGGATTGGCAGAATAAGTGAAGGAACTGAATAACATTCAGAAACATACAGTGGGTTGCAAAAGTATTCATACCCCTTGAACTTTTCCATATTTTGTCACATTACAACCACAAACATAAATATATTTCACTGGAATTTAATGTGAAAGACCAACACAAAGTGGTATACAATTGTGAAGTGGAAGGAAAATTATACATGAATCAACATTTTTTTTACAAATAAAAAACTGAAAAGTGTGACGTGCAAAAGTATTCAGCCCCCTTTTCCCTGAGTGCAACCAATTGCATTCAGAAGTTGCCTGATGAGTGCTAATGACTCAAAAGGGTCCACCTGTGTGTAATCTAATCTCAGTACAAATACAGCTGCTCCGTGACGGCCTCAGATGTTGGTTAAGAGAATATTGGGGAGCAAACAGCATCATGAAGTCCAAAGAACACACCAGACAGGTTAGGAATATGGTTTTGGAGAAGTTTAAAGCAGGCTTAGGTTATAAAAAGATTTCCAAAGCTTTGAACATCTCACGGAGCACTGTTCAATCCATCATCCGGAAATGGAAAGAGTATGGCACCACAGTAAACCTGCCAAGACAAGGCCGTCCACCTAAACTTACAGGCCGAACAAGGAGATCACTGATCAGAGAGGCAGCCAAGAGGCCCATGGTGACTCTGGATGAAATGCAGAGAGCCACAGCTCAGGTGGGGGAAACTGTCCACAGGACAACAATTAGTCGTGCACTACACAAATGTGGTCTTTATGGAAGAGTGGCAAGGAGAAAGCCATTGTTAAAAGAAAACCATAAGAAGTCCCGTTTGCAGTTTGCCAGAAGCCATGTTGAGGACACAGCAAACATGTGGAAGAAGGTGCTTTGGTCAGACGAGACCAAAATTGAACTTTTTGGCCACAATGCAAAACGCTATGTGTGGCGGAGAAATAACACTGCACATCACTCTGAAAACACCATCCCCACTGTCAAATATGGTGGTGGCAGCATCATGCTCTGGGGGTGCTTCTCTTCAGCAGGGACCGGGAAGTTGGTCAAAGTTGATGGGAAGATGGATGGAGCCAAATACAGGGCAATCTTGGAAGAAAACCTGTTGGAGTCAGCCAAAGATTTGAGACTGGGGCGGAGGTTCACTTTCCAGCAGGACAACGACCATAAACATAATGCCAGAGCTACAATGGAGTGGTTTAAAAAAAAGAATATTCATGTGTTAGAATGGCCCAGTCAAAGTCCAGACCTAAACCCAATTGAGAATTTGTGGCAAGATCTCAAAACTGCTGTTCACAAACGCTCTCCATCCAATCTGACTGAGCTTGAGCTGTTTTGCAAGGAGGAATGGGCAAGAATTTCAGTCACTAGATGTGCAAAGCTGGTGGAGACATACCCTAAAAGACTTGCAGCTGTAATTGCAGCAAAAGGTGGCTCCACAAAGTATTGACTCAGGGGGGCTGAATACTTTTGCACGTCGCACTTTTCAGTTTTTTATTTGTAAAAAAAATGTTGATTCATGTATAATTTTCCTTCCACTTCACAATTGTATACCACTTTGTGTTGGTCTTTCACATTAAATTCCAGTGAAATATATTTATGTTTGTGGTTGTAATGTGACAAAATATGGAAAAGTTCAAGGGGTATGAATACTTTTGCAACCCACTGTATTTATAGACGATTTTTAAAATAGTTTTTCCAAAGAGAATTAAAAGAATGATTTTGCTCAATAAAAGTAAAACAATAGACATTTCGTTTGTTATTTTTATGTTACATCAGCTACAAAATGAGAAGTTTTTTATATATTTTAATTTTACCTTTACTGAAGTGGACAAAAATATATATATTTTTGATTGTTAATTAAACTGCAATTTGATCGTTTGACCACTGGGATGTTAAAATGTGTTGTATAAACACTTTTAAATTGAGGTTTGGAAATAGTTAATTTTTTTAAAAAACAGGACCAAATAAAGTGTACCTATTTATTGTTCGCAAGAAATTTTGAAAAAAGAAATTAATAAAATGTGAAAAACCATGTTCAGTACTCAGCCAAATAAATATTTTTTATTTATTAAAAAAATATATCAATTTGGTGCATCACTGAACAGTGCGTTATTTTAATATTTAAGATATACTGAAAAAGTCTTGTCAGGAACAAACGGATTTCAGAAAAGAGTCTTAATATACAGTAAACAGATTTTTATTAGGCTGCATTATGACATAAAATGTTGGTTGTTGAGTTTTAACCACGCTTCAGTACTGTGTTGCACAAACAGAACTTTTAAATCTTTTAATTATCATGTAGACGTATTTAAAGGGAAAAAAAAGTATGTTAAAAAAAAGTGTGTTAAAAACAAAAAAGTAGAACTGCTAGGTTTCTACAGAATTGAGAAATGTGATATACTCCATAAAAACTATAATCTGATCTTGAAAGCTGTATGGACAAGAAGCTCACTTGATCACGTTAACAGACCTGGGATTCCTATACTCTGTCAAGGACTGACACATAAGTTCACATTCGTAATGATTGTTTTAGTTATATATTAAGAAGTTTCTGTTTTACATATGTTAGATAACATGTATTGATTTATGGCACTGACTTGAAGCATTGTCTGCACATGCATCCAGCAGATGCCTAGTCACGTGATACTAGGTCAAAAAGACTTAATTCAGCAATTCCTAGTCCTAAAAGTGCATGTTTTATATTAATGATGCACCGATCACTAATATAAATGATGAAAAATTATGAAATTATGAAATTTATTCAAATGACAAGCATGATTTTTTAATGTTTCATTAATTTAGCAATTTTTTTCACCATTACATACTTAAAATTGGCAAAAAACATTTGCCTTGGTTTTTAAAGGACAAAATAAATCTAGAGTTCAATTTAAAAATATTTTTAAACACAAAACATTTTAATATTAATGCAGAAAAACCAACAAAACAATATTAAACTTATAAATTAGTGAAAATAAGTGGTAAGTGGTTGGATAATTGAACAAATGAAATATATAAATTTGTATTATTTGCTTTTTTATGCTTACACAATCTCAAAACCTAATCTGAGTTATACTGTTATAATGATAATAATATTCATTCATTATCTTCCGATTATCCTATATTAGGGTCGCGGTGGGGTTTCCCATGCCCATCCAGGGGAGAACGTTTCGGGCGCTGGGCAGATACACCCAGGACAGGGCACCAATCTATCGCTGGGCACACACTCACTCACACAGACATGCACGCAAACACACTCTATATGGGGCAATTTTGAGAATTCAATTGACTTGAACCATGTTTTTGGACTGTGGGAGGAAACCAGAGAACCCAGAGAACCTGGAGGAAACCCACGCAGACACGGGGAGAACATGGAAACTCCTCCCAGATGGGGATTCGAACCGGGAATCCCTAGTGCTGAGAGGTGAACGTGCCAACCACTAAGCCACCGTGCCGCCCTAATAATAATATATATAATATCAGAATTAGAATCAGAAAATTTTTTGTAAATTCTAAATTATAGTGTACTCTTTTAAATCTCTTTATCTGTGTAAATTTAAGTATGTGACACCGAAAAGTATGGCACCTTAATTTCGTTATACCTGGTATAATGACAATAAAGATATTCTGATTCTGAAACATTTTGTTCCATATTAAACAATAAACTATTAAAGAAATTATTTAAAAAATTAATCACAATAAATCTGAAGTTGTTTTGAACTAGGGGTGTGCCATATTGCATTATTCCCAATTAATATCAGTATAATTTTTTATATATCGTTTGTGATAAAACAGATACAATATGCTTGTGTGTAGAAAGCCAGATGGAAACTATTTTATGTATTATTGTTTACATTTGCAGATTTGTACTTTTGTTTTGTAATAGTTGTTTCATACTTGTTAGATCACTTTGGCAATATTATTTAATTTTATTTGTAACTATTTTATCCAAGAGTTGGTTTTACTGTAGTGAACTTTGAAACATTCATTCATTCATTATCTTCCGCTTTATCCTATATTAGGGTCGCCGGGGGGGGTTCCCCATGCCCATCCAGGGGAGAACGTTTTGGACGCTGGCCAGACACATCCAGGACAGGGCGCCAATCTATCGCTGGGCACACACTCACACACACAGACACACTCTATATTGGGCAATTTGGAGAACTCAATTGACCATGTTTTTGGATTGTGGGAGGAAACCAGAGAACCCACGCGGACACGGGGAGAACATGGAAACTCCTCCCAGATGGGGATTCGAACCGGGAATCCCTAGTGCTGAGAGGCGAACGTGCTAACCACTAAGCCACCGTGCTGCCCACTTTTGAAACATTTATACTAAATAAAACTTTGACATTTATTATGTTGCAGTCATTTTTTAAATTAATACATTTTTTAAAAGTGTTTTGTCAAATCACCAAGAACAATTGTGATATTATTTTATGGCTTTATCACCCACCCCTAATTTTAACTGATCACAATATACTGTAATAACACTGTTTTATATGAATATAGTAATCAAGTATAAAAGTAAACAATCAAAATATTAAATTGTATTTATAATGCATTGTTTATGAATAATAAAGGACAATTACAATTATTTTTCATTTCAACTACTCCTTTAGTTAAAATCTACCAATGTTGATCACACATATACATGCACACACACACTTTGCCAACCTGGAAATTGACAGTTTAAATATATATTCAAGGCACGGTGGCTTAGTGGTTAGCACATTCGCCTCTCAGCGCTAGGGACTCCCGGTTCGAATCCCCATCTGGGTGGAGTTTCCATGTTCTCCCCATGTCTGCGTGGGTTTCCTCCGGGTTCTCCGGTTTCCTCCCACAGTCCAAAAACATGGATCAAGTCAATTGAATTCTCAAAATTGCCCCATATAGAGTGTGTGTGTGAGTGAGTGTGTGCCCAGCGATGGATTGGCGCCCTGTCCTGGGTCTATCTGCGCCCGAGACGTTCTCCCCTGGATGGGCATGGGGAACCCCACCGCGACCCTAATAGAGGATAAAGCGGGAGATAATGAATGAATGAATATATATTCAGGTGGCACGGTCGTTTAGTGGTTAGCACGTTCGCCTCTCAGCGCTAGGGATTCCTGGTTCAAATCCCCATCTGGGTGGAGTTTCCATGTTCTCCCCGTGTCTGCGTGGGTTTCCTCTGGGTTCTTACTTTGAGACAAAATAAGCACGTACTAATTTGCCCACCAAAACAGACAAAAACAGAAACCAATCCATCAATTTCCAGCATGCATGAAATATCTACCACAATTCAAATGATTCAAAAGCAATATGTTTATACTTTTTTAATTAATACATTTATTCTTTAATTAAAGTCTGTATAGATTACGATAAAATAAAAAAATGCTTCATGCCATGGGTTGCCATGAACAAGCAGCTGCATGCAAGTTATACATCAAGCTCAGCATTAAGTATGAGATGGGGTGCTGTAAAGCATAACTTCACATTGGAAATATGTTACATAATGAATCATGCACTGCTATATGGAAGTCTGTTTTGTTATACGTTGACCACGGTCTGTTTGTTACAGTAAGGAGCACACACACGCAGACACGCACGAACGCGCGCACTCACGCACTCCATAAATAAATAGTGTAGGACAATGACAGAGCAAAGACATATTACATTAGTAGTTAAAGACTTTAAATGCAGTTTAAGAAGATGTTTGTTCAAATAACACTAAAATATCATATTAGCAAACAAGTTTGCCAAGAACTTTAAAAGTAAGGGTAGTGGCAGCTCAGTGGTGGGTTCACAAACTGAAGGTTGTGGGTTCAAATCCCAGGACCACTGAAGTTACCAATGTGGCTTCTTGAGAAGACCCTTAACGACACATTGCTCCAGGGATGCTGTGGCCGACCCTGTGTTCTGACCACAATCAAGTTTGTAAAATAGTTTGGATAAAAGTGTCCGCTGAATGACCAAATGTAACATAATTGTAACAACTTAATTAAAACATTGCATATCTCATCAGTACATCATCAAATCCAAATATTTAATTGACTGTAAATTGATCTGCCTGCACTGAATCTGCTTTTAACCAGATAAGCCTTGAGGAGAACACATTATAAACATGTCTGCTGAGACACTTTACTTACTCATTTTACTTTACTGTACTGTGTACAGCCCATACTTTTCATAAGTTCAGGACCTTCTGCACCATACTCAAAGCTAAATTTCATATAATCCAATTTATTCAGCGATTTTGTAGTAATTTAAATCATAGAGTAATAATGAACTCTGTACATAAATTCTCATGTAGTGCATGTGAGCAGTGCAATATGTCGTTTTATGCAGTGCAACACGGCAAAAAGTATGACACAAGTGGGAAACAAAGCTGGGATTAACGAACTACGGTCCTGATTTGTTCAATATTATGTAAAGTAAAGGTTTGACAATAATAGTGATTAACTTTGATTTGATTTTAAAGTTAAGGAACAGAAAGGATACGTATGAAACCAGACTTGACGTTTTATCGCTTTTCCAGTTAACTCCGTTTTGACAACAAACAAGTGGTAAAACAGAAGTTAATAACTTCTTCAAGCTAAGAGCAGTCATGTCGTAATTCGCACGTTTAAACTTATTTAGTAGACACTTTGCAGGTTAGTGCCAGCAGACATTAGCAATGTTTTAATATAAAGACTCACCGGAGTCGTGACCGACGTTATTTTGCTCAACCACAGCCATGAGAACAAAGCGAGGCAAGCGTCCGTCATAAATACCGAGTCTGAATCTCGAAACATTAAACTAACCATCTATAAATCGGTTTGTAAAGAGAAGATTCACTGAACGGGAGACAGCTCCGACGCCGCCGGCTCAAACTCGCCTCCTGCAGCTCACGAGCTCGTCCGCGGCCGCCCAACGATCATGTGACTTTGCCACGTGACGTAAACGCGCGCCTCCATCACAGCTCTTTAGACCACTGACGTCATGTCGTCATTTTGTAGTCGGCGCCATGTTAGTTCTCTCCATATTTGTATATCGGAATCCAAGCAGCATTTCCAGTGGCAATAGTAAATAATAAAAAAAAAAAAAAAATAAAATAAAAAAATTCACTTCTATCACGTAGTCGCGGTCCATAAATATTGTGTGGAAGGAATGACCGACGTTAAAAGTGAAAATTCTGAGATAAAAAGGATAATTCTACTGAAGCCCAAAGAGGACATGTATTATTATTTTGTTTTAAGTCGTTATCACGACGTCACGACATAACAAATCTTGATTTCATGTGATCACGACTTATTTTTCTCATTATAACGAGACAATAAATGTTGTTATGTTGTGATTGCGACTTATTTTTGAGCAATCAGAGAATTGGCAGGAAGGTTTATATATTCATTCATTCATTATCTCCCGCTTTATCCTCTATTAGGTTCGCGGTGGGGTTCCCCATGCCCATCCAGGGGAGAACGTGTCGGGCGCTGGGCTGATACACCCAGGACAGGGCGCCAATCCATCGCTGGGCATACACTCACTCACACAGACACACTCTATATGGGGCAATTTTGAGAATTCAATTGACTTGATCCATGTTTTTGGACTGTGGGAGGAAACCGGAGAACCCGGAGGAAACCCACGCGGACACGGGGAGAACATGGAAACTCCACCCAAATGGGGATTCGAACCGGGAATCCCTAGCGCTGAGAGGCGAACATGCTAACCACTAAGCCACTGTGCCGTCAGGTTTATATATTTATATATATATATATATATATATATATATATATATATATATATATATATATATATATATATATATATATATATATATATATATATAAAAAAAACTCAAACATCTATTAGTAGTAGAAGTTAACTGCACATTTATTGTGGCTTTCATAATCAGCATCTTTAAATGACACATCACCAAGATGGATGGATTATAAAGGAGAAGTGCTTACTAACACAGATTTGGACAAATTTGTGGGCAATATTAAAAAAAGACAGACCACATCATGGGTATTTAAGATTACATTAAAAGGACAGTATGGCTGAGTATAAACCAGATATGTAAACTACAAAACAACAAAAGATTTCTCTTTAGAACTCACTCTGCCTTACTTCTCTGAGCTGCTCCATCCACATGTGCCCGCTCAGTGTCGCATGTCAGCTGATCAGCTGCTCCTAGAGGTTCCAAGTTCCCAGCGTAAGCTCAGAGGGGATTGAACATTTTCGGCTTAGTGGCTCCTAAATTATGAAACGACCTACTTTTAAAATTAGACATAAAATCCCTTTTTATTCTGTGGCTTTTAACCCAATATAAGACTTTTCTCTTGTTTTATTTGTTGTTACTGTCCTATTTGTTTTAGTATTTATACTGATGTATTGCTTATATTGGTCTTAATGTTCTTAGGATCTATTTTTATAGTTACCTAAGTTTTTGGACAATATGCATACAAACAACATAACAGGGAGTTTGCTTGCCACTATCGCACTTGCTCTTTGGAGGTTCAGGCTCATATCACTGTAAAGCTGCTTTGGTACAATGTTCTGTTGTAAAAAACACAAGATAAATTAATTACTTGAACTAGAACTTTTTATAGTTACCTACTATACATACATAACTTTGTTTCGTGTTTTGTTGTGTTAAAAGTGCTTTATAAATTAAGTTGAATTGAGTTTAGTACCAATGCTAAACTAACTCGAAATGTTACTTCATCAGATTCACAGGGTTACTCATACTTCAACAGAAATGATTTTATGTTTTTAATAATATTATTTAAAACATATGACTTCAATCATGTAATATAATGTGTTGTAAAAGAATTAAATACATTAAACCATATAACTGAAAAACATCTAGTCTCATTACATCTTTATTACATTACATTAGCAGATGCTTCTATTCAAAGCGACTTACAAGTGGGAGAACAACACAAGTCATTAGATAAGGACAAAGCAGTTACACTGTACACTTATCAAAACTGATCAGTATCCAATCTGGTTTAAATTACCCTACTAGGGCTGGGGCAACACATCAACTAATCGATTACGAATATACATTGATTTGCATAACTTGCATTCACTCAAGTTAAAGTCAACAAAAAGGAGGCACCCTACCGAAAAGATGGATTTATCCGGAGCGCAACAGCTAAAAATCACCCGTGTGCATCTGAAGTGTGGCAGCACTTTACACAGAAACACAGCCTGGTGCTCTGTTAGATTTTCAAAGTGAAGATGGCTTTTCACAACAGTACAACTGTTACGCACGAGCATTTACAGTGCTAGCATCTGTGCCAGGATTGAACACATTGCAGCAAAACAGTGACATAGGTTCGGTTTACTTGTTTTTTTTTCTTTTCTAAGCATATTATATTAAGACTTAACGAGTTTCTGTTATTAAAAGTGCCATTAATAATCATTTTTCTTCTGCGTCATCCTGTGTAAATACATGCAGCTTTTCTTAATACCACTCATGTTTTCATATCACATTCAGATCAATGTGAATGTCCGCTTTTGTATATAGTCAACAAAACATATATATATATATATATATATATATATATATATATATATATATATATATATATATATATATATATATATATATATACTGTGTTCCAAATTATTATGCAAATAATATTTTCTCAGATTTTCCAAAATTTAAAGTACGAATTATATGAAAAACAATATGAATTGCAGTCATTGTAATTTTCCAGTCATCAACTATTA
Organism: Corydoras sp. C115; assembly: GCA_019802505.1. Lineage (NCBI taxonomy): Eukaryota > Metazoa > Chordata > Actinopteri > Siluriformes > Callichthyidae > Corydoras > Corydoras sp. C115. The sequence goes on along the minus strand of JAFMOC010000179.1, from coordinate 599,125 downwards.
GAGTACAACTGAAAGGTTTTTGAACAAACTGCCAATGATAACAGTATATTTAAAAAAATATACTCAAAATGCATGTTCCAAATTTTTATGCACAGCAGAGTTTTCAACCTTTTTATTTTTATATAAAACAAAAAATGGTAATTTATGAAATTATAAGCATTAGCAGGTTATTACAAAATGAAGTCAAACAGTTTTCAAGTCAAAACTTTATTCTAGGGGATGTTATATTTGCACAAATTAGCCATTGTTCGGAAGAAGCTTCTGAACTCTCTCGTCCATTTAATTTGTCAGGTTTTGTATGGTATCTGCTTCAATTGTTTTGCATGAGGATAAAATAACTTCCCAGAGCTGTTGCTTAGATGTGAACTGCCTCCCGCCATCATAGACACAGATTTGTCCCCTTTTATGCCCATAGCAGCCAGAGATGCAGATGTGTTCTTTGCAGCATGAGACGGTGCATTATCATGCATGAAAAAGAAACACATACATTATGGAGATCATCTTTACCCCTTCAGGGATCCTAAAGGGGCCGACAATCTCTCTCCCTATGATTCCAGCCCAAACTATACTGTATGCAGGATGGCGATCCTTAGGCGGAGGTGGAGAACGAACGGCGTACTGGAGGTGCTGACGTGGCCGGCCTGCCAGAGGGCGCTCATAACACCCATATGCCTGTGAGTGCCAGCCGGCCTGGGCACACCAGCCCCTCCGAGTGTGGCACCCCTACCACAGCGCCTCCAGTGTGCGTGCCTGCTGTGGTCCACCCAGCGTGCGTCCCCGCCGAGGTCCATCCAGTGTGCGTGCCCACCGTGGTCTCTCCTGCGTGTGTGCCCGCCGAGGTCCAGCCAGCGTGCGTGCCCGCCGGGCCCACTTCTCGTCCACAGAGGGTGTCCACTGGACCACGCAGCCAGAGGGCGTGGCCCACTCCTCGTCCGCCGAGGGCGTCCACCGGACCACGCAGCCAAAGGGCGCCCACCGGACCACGCAGCCAGAGGGCATCCCCAACACCTCGTCCGCAGAGGGCGTCGACTGGACCACGCAGCCAGAGGGCGCCCACCTGAACACACAGCCAGAGGGCGCTCTCCACGCCTCGTCCACCTCGACATGCAGCCAGAGGGCGCCCACCGAACCGCACAGCCAGAGGCATTCTTCTCGCCTCCCCCGGACACACAGCCAGGACCCCCCCCCCCCCCCCCAGGATTTTTATTTTTTTTCTCTTTCCTTTCATTGGTTTTGTGCTCGTGGTCGGGTGTCTGTGTGTATTTATTTCCAGTGTTCCCCTTCCTCTGTGCACGTCGTAGTTTTATGTTTGCTCGCTTTCTGTACCTCTTGTTTTTTGGTGTCCCTACACCTTTAAAATAAATCCTGTTATTCTGGTACCTGCGTGCCTGGCTCCCTTCAGCGCGTTAGGGTGCTGCGTGTCAGTGTTCCCGCGGTTCGCCCGGCTCCCCGCCTATCACAGTCCGTCTCTCCGGATTATTGATGTCAGCTGATGACTATTTTCCACCCACGTCATTTCCTATTTAAGGCGATCAGAATTGCTCCTTCCCCGCGAAGGATCTTTGTTCTCTCCTGCAGTTCGCTCATGTTTACTCTATGCTTGTGTTCTATACTGGATCTCCGTGTGTTGCTTCTAGGTCTTAGGAGCTACGTTTTCGCTTCCCACAGCGACGGACTCTTCATTGACAGACCGCGGTTTGGAGGATCACGTGTCTGCTAGGAAGGAGGAGTGACGTGTCCCGGTTCCCACACAGCAGGAGGCGGATACTCTCGTCACCGGTCTACGGCGACGTCACTGGTGACGCTGACCCCGTTCCCAGAGTCACGTGACCGATGGTTCCGCCATATTTTGAATCTGCAGCGTTCCAGTGCTTTTGTTTTGTTTTTGTTGAACGCTATTATTCTTTCCCGACGTCAAGGGATCTGCATTAAAACAGAACCGAACTGTTTTTGACTGGTTTTCTGTTTTTTGTCCGGCACGTCGTAACAGAAATCCTTCGCCATATAAAGAGAGGAACTTCTACGCAGAGCACGCCGTGATGGATTCGCAGCGCGATTCTGCCAGCGGTCCACAGCGGACACCGGGATCAGATCTCTCTGACCTTCGGAGCGAGTTGGGTGAGATTTCGGCCGTACTGCGCAACTTGTTGCAACGGCAAGCGGACTTTGAACAGGGGCTGGTGTCGCTCCGATCGGCCGTCGCCCAAGCAACGTCTCCGGCCGCGGTTCCTGCGTTCCCTCCCGCAGCTCATGCGACACCTGGTCTTCCTGGATCTCCACCTCTGAGTATCTCCCTGTCAGAGCCAGAGAGGTATGATGGAAATCCACTTACCTGTCCTGCTTTTCTCATGCAGTGCTCGCTGTTCCTACATAGCCGCTCCATCTCCAGCGATCAAGATAAGATTGCGCTGGTGATCTCCCGGCTTACCGGGAAGGCATGCGAGTGGGCCACAGCCATTTGGGAAGCACAGGGTCCCGAAGTCCAGAACTTTTCCTCATTTATCGAGGCATTCAAGGCCGTGTTTAACCATCCAGTAGAGGGAGAACCCTGCGGAGAGGAGCTGATGCGGCTACGACAAGGGTCCCAGTCCGTCGCTGATTATGCGTTGTCGTTTCGTACTTTGGCTGCACGATCCGGCTGGAATGAGGCCTCCTTGAAAGCCCATTACCGAGAGGGACTACGTCCAGAGGTCCGACGCGAGATTTCCGGACGTGATTTCGGCGCCTCTCTCACCGATCTCATCCGTCTCTCCATCCTGATGGACCAGCATCTGAACCCCTCATCCAGGGGACGTCAGCACGTCACAGAGAGGGGTAGAGCGGAATCTTCACAGGCATCATCATCCCGTTTGTCCGAAGCAGAACCTATGCAGCTGGACACTACTCGCCTGTCTCGTCAGGAGCGTCAACGCCGCCTCAGGTCCCATCTGTGTCTGTACTGTGGTGAGGCCTCACACATGGTTCGGAACTGCCCTGCACGGCCCTCTGACCGGATCCGTCGTCCAGCACCGGAGTCTCCCAGAGCGGTGAGAGGTCACAACACCCCTCAATCCCACCAGCTTCACATCGACGTAGAACTCTGCATCACCAAGACCAAGGTCAAAGCATGCGCTATGATAGACTCAGGAGCTGATGGGAGTTTTATTGATCAGGGGTTTTGCCAGCAGGGGAATATTCCTCTCCGTGCTCTTGACTCTCCTATAAGGGTCTGTGCCGTGGACGGGAGACCTTTGTCTCTGGGGAGTATCACCCACAGGACTGTCCCTTTGGTTATGTACACCAGCACGGGTCACTCTGAGTTAATTTCATTTTTTGTAACCGCCTCTCCTTTTCTGCCTATCATTCTAGGTTTGCCTTGGCTGCGTCGGCATGATCCAGTCATATCCTGGGCCACTTCCCGTATCCTGGCTTGGTCACCCCGTTGTCAACAGGAGTGCCTTGCTCCCCCTAGTACTCCCCGACTACTGTCCAGTTTGTCCTCCGATGCTGCTTCGTTCAGTCAGGTACCTCCGGTATATGCGGACTGGTCCAAGGTCTTTAGTAGGGAGCATGCTAACACCTTACCCCCCAACCGTCCGTACGACTGCGCCATTGATTTGGTAGAAGGGGCCAAGTTACCGCACTCACGTCCGTACCCACTCTCGGCTAATGAGACGCGCACTATGAGAGAGTATATTGCCGAGGCTCTAAAAAACGGGTTTATTCGCCCTTCCAAGTCTCCAGCTGCATCCGGGTTCTTTTTCGTCCCCAAGGCAGGAGGAGAGCTTCGTCCATGTATTGATTATCGTGAGCTTAATAAAGTAACTAAGCGCTACCCTTACCCATTCCCGCTCATTCCGTCCAACCTTGAACGTCTCCATGGGGCTCGCGTCTTTACTAAATTAGATCTTCGGAATGCGTATAACCTCGTTCGCATACGGCCGGGGGATGAGTGGAAAACCGCCTTCATTACTACCACAGGACATTATGAATACCTCGTCATGCCTTTCGGTTTATCTAACGCTCCCTCTGTGTTCCAAGCCTTTATCAATGACGTCCTACGCGATTTCCTGGATGAGGGAATCATAGTTTATCTAGATGATATTCTCATTTTCTCCCAGGACCTAGAAAGTCACGTTAAGCTGGTACGGCAGGTGCTGTCTCGTCTCCTTCAGCACCGGTTATTCGTGAAAGGGGAGAAATGTGTCTTTCATGCGACCAGTATTTCTTTTTTGGGGTTTGTGCTCTCCAAGGAAGGGTTGGAGATGGACCCACTTAAGGTTCAGGCAGTCCTAAATTGGCCCACACCTTCTTCCGTGAAAGAGCTCCAGAGGTTTTTGGGTTTCGCCAATTTTTATCGCCGTTTTATCCAGGGTTTTAGCCGTCGCGCATTACCCCTTACATCACTGCTTAAAGGAAAACCCAAGGTGTTACGGTGGAACTCTGAGGCGGATCGAGCGTTCCGGGAACTGAAAAGGTGTTTTACCTCAGCTCCTGTCCTTATACACCCGGACTCTAGCAAACAGTTTGTGGTAGAGGTGGACGCATCATGTAGCGGGGTGGGAGCCATTCTGTCCCAAAAGGGGGCAAATAGTTCAGTACTTCGTCCTATTGCCTACTTCTCCCGTAAATTTAGTGCTGCCGAGTGTAATTACGGAATTGGTGATCGCGAGTTATTAGCTGTCAAGCTGGCTTTAGAAGAGTGGCGTCATTGGCTTATCGGTTCGCCGTTCCCAATCCTCGTACTCACAGATCACAAGAATTTAGAATTCTTGAAGGGAGCACGTCGTATGAACGCCCGCCAGGCCCGGTGGTCTCTGTTTTTTAACAACTTTGACCTTCTAATCTCGTTTCGTCCGGGGAGGGAGAACCGTAGGGCGGACGCTTTGTCGCGGGTTCACGGCCCTGCTGAGTCCGATCCCGAGTTAGGTGACGCGATTATTCCACCACATCGCTTCGTTTGTCCTATCCAGTGGGAGATTGACCAATTGATTCGCGACGCCACCTCCGGAACGGCTCCTCCTCCTGGATGTCCGGCGGAGGCACTGTACGTCCCCCCAACACTCCGAGATCGGCTTATCTCGTGGGCTCACACATCCCTTAGCGCAGGTCACCCGGGGGTCGGTCGCACTATACAAGTATTGTTGCGGAAATATTGGTGGGAGACGCTTCGTACCGACGTGCAGAGGTTCGTACTGTCTTGCTCTCTTTGCGCCGCTTGCAAGACCCCACGTACCTTGCCTGCCGGTAAGTTGCTCCCGCTTCCGGTTCCCGATCGTCCGTGGTCACACATTTCCATTGATTTTATTACTGGTCTTACTCCTTCTAACGGCTACTCAGTCATCTGCTCTATTCTAGATTGTTTCTCCCGCGCTATTCGCCTAATTCCTCTCAAAGGTATGCCTTCTGCGTTCGAGACCGCAGAATTATTATTCCAACACATTTTCACTACGTTCGGGATCCCAGAGTCGATTCTTTCCGACCGGGGAGCACAGTTCACGTCGGCAGTGTGGCGGGCGTTCATGGAGAAACTAGGGGTATCGGTCTGCTTGACTTCTGGTTTTCATCCAGAGTCTAACGGGGCATGTGAAAGGACTCACCAGGAGGTGTCTAAATTTTTACGCTTATATGTGCACCGTAATCCCACCGACTGGTCACGGTATCTACCATGGGCTGAGATCGCTCAAAATTCCCTGAGACACTCCTCCACTGGTCTTACCCCGTATCAGTGCGTTCTTGGTTACCAACCTCCGTTCGCACCATGGGATAGCACACCCACGGACGCTCCCGCGGTGGACGCCTGGTTTCGCCGTAGCGAGGGTGTTTGGGAACAGGTTCACCGTCGCATAGAGACAGTTCTACAACGCGCCAAACGTCAGGCTGATCGCTCTCGCGGGGGGACGCCCCAATATCAAGTAGGGGACATGGTTTGGCTTAGCTCCAGGGATATTCGGTGTCGCAGAGGTACTCGGAAACTCTTGCCGAGGTATTTAGGTCCTTTTCCCATTGCGGCTAGAATTAATGAGGTGGCTGTCCGACTTAGTCTCCCCCGGCATATGCGTATTCACCCTACATTCCACGTCTCTCGTCTTAAACCCTTTGTCCCTGGACCTCTCGAGACCACCTGGCGAGAGGCCAACGCTGAACCCTCCTCTGAGACAGAACCTAATATCTATACGGTATCGTCCCTACTCGACTCGCGCAGACGCAATCGTAGACTGCAATATCTAGTGGAGTGGGAGGGATTTGGACCCGAGGAACGCAGTTGGGTGTTCGCGGAGGACATCCTGGACAAGGAGTTGATCCGGGAGTTTCATCGTAATTTTCCCGAGAGACCAGCCCCGCGTCCCAGAGGACGCCCTCGCCGCCAAGGCAACCCTAGGGGTCCCCGACCGGCCTATGACCCGGTCTTAGGACCCCCGTCCGGGAGGGGTAATGTCAGTGTTCCCGCGGTTCGCCCGGCTCCCCGCCTATCACGGTCCGTCTCTCCGGATTATTGATGTCAGCTGATGACTATTTTCCACCCACGTCATTTCCTATTTAAGGCGATCAGAATTGCTCCTTCCCCGCGAAGGATCTTTGTTCTCTCCTGCAGTTCGCTCATGTTTACTCTATGCTTGTGTTCTATACTGGATCTCCGTGTGTTGCTTCTAGGTCTTAGGAGCTACGTTTTCGCTTCCCACAGCGACGGACTCTTCATTGACAGACCGCGGTTTGGAGGATCACGTGTCTGCTAGGAAGGAGGAGTGACGTGTCCCGGTTCCCACACAGCAGGAGGCGGATACTCTCGTCACCGGTCTACGGCGACGTCACTGGTGTCGCTGACCCCGTTCCCAGAGTCACGTGACCGATGGTTCCGCCATATTTTGAATCTGCAGCGTTCCAGTGCTTTTGTTTTGTTTTTGTTGAACGCTATTATTCTTTCCCGACGTCAAGGGATCTGCATTAAAACAGAACCGAACTGTTTTTGACTGGTTTTCTGTTTTTTGTCCGGCACGTCGTAACACTGCGGCTCTGCGCTTCTTCTGTGCAGCTGCTTTAGATTGAGGTAGCGAGCGTAACACACTGTGTTTGATTAAAGAAAAATTTTCAACATTAAAGATTTTTATTTTTCATTATTTTGTAGAGGGCGGCACGGTGGCTTAGTGGTTAGCACGTTCGCCTCTCAGCACTAGGGATTCCCAGTTTGAATCCCCATCTGGGTGGAGTTTCCATGTTCTCCCCGTGTCTGTGTGGGTTTCCTCCGGCTTATCCAGTTTCCTCCCACAGTCCAAAAACATGGATTAAGTCAATTGAGTTTTCCAAATTGCCCCATATAGAGTGTGTGTGAGCGAGTGTGTGCCCAGCGATAGATTGGCGCCCTGTCGTGGGTGTATCTGCCCAGCGCCCGAAACTTTCTCCCCTGGATGGGAATGGGGAACCCCACCGCGACCCTAATATAGGATAAAGCGGAAGATAATGAATGAATTATTTTGTAGAAGTTTAATTCCAAACACAATCACATTAGAGCAACAGTATTTACAAAAATTGACTAATCAAAAAAAATTAATTGTTAGATTAATCGATAAAAAATTAATCCTTTGGTGCAGCCCTACACCCAACTTTTTTATATCAAGTTCAATTTCAAGTAATTTATATAGCTTTCTTTTTTTTTTTTTTTACTATAGTACATTGTTACAAAGCAGTTTCACAGTGATTATAAGCCTGAAACCAATAGCAAGTGACAATAGCAAGAAAAAACTCCATATTATGTTGTTTTTTTTTTAGGAAGAAACCTTGAAAGCGGTGAGCAGCCCTGGAATAATTTAGGGTTAGGTGCCTTGCCTATTTCAGTTATATCACTTGTTGGGTCCGGGAATCACCCATGCCCCTGCGACCTGGACTTAATGTAATAATGTGATTATCCATTTGACCTGTTGCTCACCTGAGTATAATACATTTGCTTGGACCATGTAGCCTGAGCTCCATTCCTGTATTTCAGTCGTTGTGGATTTGTCACATGACCCCCCTGCTTATTTAAACAGAGCTGGCTCTCTCCTCAGCATGAGAGTGTCACTTTATTTTACATGCCATATATTCTGGGTTATGCCTTATGTTTGATAAAACTTCCTTGATAAAACAGCCTTGACTCTACCGTTATCTACCATTGTTATTCATCTTTAGTTAATTGTCACTTGTTTTTTTTTAGGAGCTGTAGGCAGATGACACAAAGATGCAGATGAAAAAATAAGTTATTTTTTGTTTAGTTGCAAAATTAGAGACAAGAAACAGAAGAGTCTACGAAGAGTGGACCTGTGCCAAGAAAGTAACTGAAAAGTTAACCAAACGTCAAGGAGTGGATTTGAAGGCTTGGCTACCAATACCGTACCCAGAGAGCTACAGCTGCGCCACTGGGGAGTTAACTAAGCTTGAGCTAACCAGGCTCCACAACTTAAGGTCCGGACACAAATGCAGTTCTCCACTCAAAAGACGGGTTAATTGGGTTTTTGTTTGTTATTACTTATTCTCCGCACCTATGTATTCCGTCACTTGTCGCAAAATTGTTGCAAAATTATGTAATCTCCTCTCCTCCCCCTCATCTTCAGATTATCGTCAATTTGTGTTTTATCCATCCTCACTTAAGTCTGTTGCTTGTCTTTTTTTATTCATTTTATTCATTGAATACATTTCATTTATCTAAATCTGCCACCTTGTTTGTTCTTGCCCTATTAGTGATCTTGCCCTATCTTGTGGATAATTTTTACTACTGGTGGTGGTGTATAAATGTGTGTGTTGTGCTGGTATGAATGAATTACTCACAGCAGTGCATTAAACACTGATTTTTTAGCACTCTGTTAGACCCATCTGCCTTATTTGTACATTGCATCCAAACCATGATCTAGTATTTGTTTATCCATCCATCCATCCATCCATCCATCCCTTATCTTCCACTTTATCCTATATTATGGTCGCGGGGGAGTTCCCCATGTAGTTTTTGTTTATTAACTATAAATCTTAATTAAGTGAGGGCAATTTTTAAAAATGTTATTACATTTAGACCTGTACTCTTTTTGAATTTTCTAGACTTGAGATATGATATTTTTGGACTTGTGCATTTACCTTTGTGCTACGGTCGTGAGGGGGTTTCCCTAAGCCCATCCATGGGGGAATGTTTCAGGCATTGGGCAGATACACCCAGGACAAGGGGCCTATCTATCGCTGGGCACACTCACCCACGCAGACAAACACACACAAACACACACTATATGGGGCAATTCTAGAGCAGTCAATTTACCTTCAATTCATGTTTTTGGACTGTGGGAGAAAACCGGAGAACGAGGTGGAAACCCACATCGACACAGGGAGAACATGGAAACTCTACCCAGATTAAGATTCAAACATGGATCCCCAGCACCGAAAGGCAAACATGTTAACCACTATTCAAATTAGCATATACATATTAGCTTTAATGAAGAGCTTCCTGTTATGTTCTGGCAATGGGTTAATGCAGGATTAGGGTCAAGGCATCACCAAAGTGAAGTTGCATAATTGTCAGTTTTATTCAAGGGCAGGAAGAGGAGCTAAGGTGTGCAATAACTGCCTTACAGAGAAAATAAGGCATCCCTTCTGATCTCACATACATCTCATTTGAAATTACACTTAGTCACAATTTTAGGTTGTGCTAAAATTGTCTAGGGGAAATGGTATTAGACAAAAGGGCGGTACGGTGGCTTAGTGGTTAGCACGTTCGCCTTTCAGCGCTAGGGATTCCCGGTTCGAATCCCCATCTGGGTGAAGTTTCCATGTTCTCCCCGTGTCCGCGTGGTTTTCCTCTGGTTCCTTCCCGCAGTCCAAAAACATAGATCAAGTCAATTGAGTTCGCCAAATTGCCCCATATAGAGTATGTATGTGTGCGTGTCTGTGTGTGCCCAGTGATAGATTGGCACACTGTCCTGGGTGTATCTGCCCAGCGCCCGAAACATTCTCCACTGGATGGGCATGGGGAACCCCCCGCGACCCTAATATAGGATAAAGCGGAAGATAATGGATAGATGGGTGTTAGACAAAGATGAGACATGATCCTTTAAAATCTCTTTATATAAATGACATGTGAATTCATACCTGTTAGAAAAAGCTAATCTGGAGCTTGTTTTGTGTTAATCGTTGGTGTGTCTTTAGAAAGGCAAATTAGAAGGGGAATATGGCATCAAAAATGGTCTGAAGGTTTTGAGAACTAAAAAACAGAATCCATAACCAGGGGCATTTTTAGGGTTTAGAAACATCAGGTGCTTTAGCCCAGATCCCTTATTCCCCATTATTCCCCCTTTAAAAATTGGCCTTTCATGAGTGTATTTATCTGTTTTAAAACTGTTGTTACATTCATTTTGTTTGATCATTTATTAGTTATATTGGATAAAATTAAGTTACTTATGTAATATGTCTGTCAGCAGTGGAGAGCACATTCAGTTCTAATAAATGATGGTTTTGGCTGAAACATTTTGAATAAACGAATCTGAGCTTCGGCAGAAAAGCATGAATCTGTTTTACGAGTCAGTTACAGATGAGACAATTTTAACAAGGTTTTGGTCTAACGACGCCCCTGTCCATAACCATGACAATAATAATAATACAGTTTATTTATATAGTGCTTTTCTGGGGCCTCAAAGATGCTGAAAGATGATAAAGTAAAACGCAGAAAAAGAAATAAAAATAGCAGTTACAGGTTAAAAGCATTCATAAACAGATGAATTCTAAATGGTTGCCAAAGATTTTGACCCTATTTTGACACTATAGATAGGTCAACAGCAGAGAGAACTGCATTTTTAGCTTCATCTGATCAATCATCTGATTTGTGCTGACTTTTTACTTTTCACTTTTAAAAAAATACAAAAGTGTTATAGATGCATTAGTATGATGAAAGTACTGTTTTGTTTAGTGTTTCAGTGAATTTGAAACACTAATCAAGTGGATTGAAAAGAGTTCAATGTTATGATATAATTTATAAATCATTAGGATGGCATGGTGACTTAGTGGTTAGCACATTAGCCTCTCAGCACCAGGGATTCAAATCCCAATCTGGGCGGATTTTCCATCTTCTTCCTGTTTCCGGTGGGTTTACTCCGGGTTCTCTGGTTTCCACAGTCCTTAAACAAAGATTCAAGGTAACTTGAAAGCTCTAAATCGCGCCATATAGAGTTTGCTGGTGTGTGTCTGTGTGAGTGTGGGATCTGCGATAGATTGGCTCCCTGTCCTGAGTGTCTCTGCCCAGTGCCTGAAAGATGGTCCCCTAGATGGGCATGGGGAACCCCCCGCGTAACCCTGTTAGAGGATTAAGTGGACGATAATGAAGAAATGAATGAATGATTATTATTCGTTTGGTAATGGTACTGTAATAAGGAACAGCAAAATGATGTAAAAAATAAGTGCGTGTGCGAGCGACATAGTCAAAGACTAAATAGGCCTTCAGTACTACAAACTTTAGGCTACAGTGACCTCTGATGGCCAGATTGTGTTAACTAAGAACATGTGTAATGGTGAGAGACTGGAAGACAGGCTCTCAAATCTAACAAGCGGCAGAGCTCACAAATTCAACAACTCCTGGTTAAATAGTCAAAAACTTTTAGTTTACAGTCTACAGTTTTATAAATATGAAATCTGCTATATATTGGATGACTAACTGAGAAAGGGTTATTTATATGTGTTATATAAAATGTATGTTTACGTGTTCTTATATTTTTGTTCGTATAAAGTAGAAGTCATGCCATACAGTCCAAAAAGCTGTGACCGGTACCCTAATCACTAAGGCCCAACTGGCACTGATCTTGACAGTTGTAGGCTTGTCGTTATGAAACCAGCCTTGCGACCTGAAGGTCCCCAGTTCCACATAATACTACGGCTAAAATTACCTTGGGCAGGTCACCTAATCCCAATTGCTCCCTGGGCGGCATATACAAGGCTACCTACCGCTCTGGACAGGTGTGCTCTCTTCACTGAGTGTGTGTATATGTGTGTGTTTCACTTCAAGGATGGGTTAAATGTGGGGTACAAATTCCTATGTGTGTATGCATAGTAGGCAAAACATACAAAAACTTTTATAATAATTAGTGGTGCTTAAAAGTTTGTGAACCCTTTAGAATATTCTATATTTCTGTATAAATATGTATTTCCACTTTCCAGTAGGCGCAATAGGCTTCTGCCAACACTGGTGAACATCCAGGACATCAACACAATAGACACTTATAAGTACCTGAGTGTTCACCTCAACACAAAACTGGACTGGTCAGACAACACCGCTGCACTTTATAATAAAGGACAGAGCAGACTCTATCTACTGAGGCGATATTGGTCATTTGGGGTGCAGGGGCCACTCCTTTTTTGACACTGTGGTAGTCATATTTTATGGAGTGCTGTGCTAGGGCAGCAGCATCAGAAATGCAGATAGAAGAAGTATGGACAAACTAATTAGGAAGGCCAGTTCTGTCCTGGGGGTACCCTTAGACCTGGTGCAGGTGGTGGGAGATAGAAGGATGGTAAACAGGTTAATAACTCTTATGGACAATGAATCCGACCCTATGTATGAGGCTTTAACAGCACTGGGCAACACCTTCTATGACAGGCTATGTCATCTGAAGTGTGTCCCCATGGCCATTCATTAAGACTAACAAGCACCATTCTCAGTGACCCCCCCCACCCCCACAAAATCGACGTATAACACTCATACAACAACAATTCAATCATCATTTGTGCAATACTTTGTTCGGTGCAATCTGTTCTATCTTTTATAGAGTAATGTTCCTTACTGTATTACATGTGATCTATGTATGTAACTGTGAATATATATTGATTTCTATATATATATTGATTCTCTCATGATGCCCTTTTGTGTATTCATTCATTTATTCAATCATTATCTTCTGCTTAATCCTCTACTAAGGTAGCGGGGGGGGGGGGGGGGGGGGGGGGGGGCATTCAGGGGAGAACGTTTTGGGCGCTGGGCAAATACACCCAGGACAGAACTAACAATCTATCGCTGGGAACACACTCACTCACTCACTCACACATACAGACACACACTATATAAGGAAACTTAGAATATTCAATTTACCTCAAATCCATGTTTTTGGACTGTGGGAGGAAACTGGAGAACTGGAGAAAACCCAAGTGCGGACACGAGGAGAACATGGACACTCAACCCAGTTTGGGATTCGAAACCTAGATACCTTATCCCCTGAAAGGCGAACGTGTTAACCAGTATGCCACCATGCTGCCCCTTATATATCCTTTTCATTCATTATCTCCCGCTTTATCCTCTATTAGGGTCGCGGTGGGGTTCCCCATGCCCATCCAGGGGAGAACGTCTCGGGCGCTGGGCAGATAGACCCAGGACAGGGCGCCAATCCATCGCTGGGTACACACTCACTCACTCAAGCACACTCTATATGGGGCAATTTAGAGAACTCAATTAACTTGATCCATGTTTTTGGACTGTGGGAGGAAACTGGAGAACTGGAGAAAACCCAAGTGCGGACACGAGGAGAACATGGACACTCAACCCAGTTTGGGATTCGAAACCTAGATACCTTATCCCCTGAAAGGCGAACGTGTTAACCAGTATGCCACCATGCTGCCCCTTATATATATTATATAAAATACATCTTTTTAACTTTCCTACTTACTGTCACTTTCGCTGCAAAGAATTTAATCTTAACAAGTCAGAAAATCATAAAAACATGTAACAAATCTTTGTTTTTGACAGATTTCTAAGTATGTTAAATTGTCTTGTTTTTAGAAATGTTTTCTTATTTAAAAAAATGTGACAAGATAAATTTACTCAGTATATTGTCTGATACTTTTATTTGATTCATGTAAAATTAATTATCTGTTTGTTTACATTAAATAATTTGGTCATGGGTGTCATTTATGTTCTCTTTACTGCTGGAGACAGCACGCGAAACATAACCAGTAAAATAAAAAAATTCCTCTTTCTCAGACAGATCAGACAACATACAGTCCTATTATGATTTATCGAGAACATAAAAAAGGTAGTATACAGCCCCAGATCTCTAGATGTGCACATCAGTTTTGATTGCTTATTACGATTTGTCACAAAATTGTTCATAAATTAATTGTTTTGAATACTCTGAATATTTACTTTAGTTATGTAGTTTAATCAGAAGTACCAGAGAGTGTCCTCACACATCTAGAGAACACTGACACCTTGTGCTTGAATACTGTTTATCAACTACAACTAAACCCTGTGTTCTGATCCCAACAATATTTTGATCCCCTGGAGCAATGAGGGTTAAAACCCTTACTCAAGGACCAGGAATTTGAACCCACAACCTTCAGATCAATAGAACTACATGTACACGCTAACCACACCCTTCAACCCAATTAAGAAAAATAACTTTTCCATAATTAATGATGACTAAAATTTTGAGCGTTGTGTTTAACATTGTATTTCTGTTACTGGGGAAAATGTAAACAATGAACATTTATTTTACTTTCTGACAAAATAATATATATAATTTTCAAGACCCAGGCGGCATGGTAGTGTAGCGGTTGACACGTTTTCCTCTCAGTGTTGAGGATCCAGGTTCGAATCCTAATCTGGGCAAAGTTTACATGTTCTCCCCATGTCCAAACGGGTTTTTTCCGGGTTCTCAGATTTTCTCCTACAGTCCAAAAACATAGATTCATGGTAAATTAATTAATTCATCTTCTGCTTAATCCTCTACTTGTGTCATGGCGGGTTCCCAATGCCTATCCAGGGAAGAACGTTTCTCGGCAAATGGCGTTGGGCAGTTAAACCCATGACAGGGTATCAATTGCTGGGCACACTGACTCACATACACATAAACACCCAAACACAGTACATATAGGGCAATTTAGAGCATTCAATTTTGCCTTAAATTCATGTTTTTGAACTGTTAGAGAAACCAAAAAACCTGGAGGAAACGCAGCAATGAAGGTGTCAGAAGGAGGTGTCCAGTGAAATATTGGCGATCTGTCCTGGGTGTATCTGCCCAGTGCCCGGAATGTTTGCACCTGAATGGGCATAGGAAACTCTCCATGACCCTAGTAGAGGATTACGTGGAAAATGAAAAGAATGAATAAATGAATGTTCAGAACCCTTGGTCTGTATTGGGGCTAAATTAATGTTGATGCAGCTACATGACCATCTGCTGGAGCAGGAGTTTCACAGGAAAACTGAAAAGCCAGCGGTTTATGAGGTAAAGCTTTTTTTGTAAAATGTAATCTGACCCCTGTAATATGACTTCTCCACAGGCACGTGACATTGTCTTCGCTGTCCTTGGTGCTGCATCCGAGGCCGTGTTTTAGGTTAACAGAATTGGCGAATGCTGACGTGAATAGTCCACTATTGTATGAAATAATACATAGTTTTCTTCATGGGTTAATGATCTTAAATGATGCAGTGGTTATTCTAAAACAGAGATAAAAAAAGAGATAAAACATTTTTTCTTTGTAAATTGTTGAAAAATAATTAGGCCTGATTATATTTATCTGTGTTTTATTATTTTGCAACAGTCCAATTAATAAAAAAAAAACCCCATAAGATAATGGAATGGACATCTGCCATACAATTGAAATATGCTATCCATCCATTATCTTCTGCTTTATCCTCTATTAGGGTCGTGGGGGGTTCCCCATGCCCATACAGGGCAGAACGTCTCGGGCGCTGGACAGGGAGCCAATCTATCGCTGGGCACACACACACAAACACACACACACACACACACACACACACACACACACACACACACACACACACTCTTTATGGGGCAATTTGGAGAATTCAATTGACTTGATCCATGTTTTTGGACTGTGGGAGGAAACCAGAGAACCCGGAAAACCCAGATTGGAATTCGAACCGGGAATCCCTGGGAGGCGAATGTACTAAACCACTAAGCCACCGTGCTGCCCGTGAAGTATGCTAATTAAACAAAATAAACTTGTTTTTTTAAAAGGCTTTATATCTGTATAATATGCAATTTGCTAAATGCTTGTTTCAAAGCAAATGTTCTTGCCTGGATGAAGAGTCACATCAGTCCAGTATTTTATGGGTAGTAATTCTTACAGCACATTTCCATTAGACTTAAACAAAAACTTTAAAATAGCCTAAAATAGTGCATTATTCAGCCTGTAAAGCTCCTTAAGTTCGGAAATGTATACTAGAAACTTTAACACAGACAATTGTCTACATGATGTCATATTCTAAAAGACATTTTAAGGTTAAGACGTCAGCCTATATCCCATGACATTTACCAGCTTTTACCATCACTGATGTTTAAAGACGTTTAATGACATTTAGATTTATTAAATTTAGCTCATAAAAATCCATCTATCCACCCATTATCTTCTGCTTTATCCTCTATTATGGTCGCGGGGGGTTCCCCATGCCCATCCAGGGGAGAATGTTTCGGGCGCGGGGCAGATACACCCAGGACAGGGCACCAATCTATCGCTGGGCACACACTCACACAAACACACTCTATATGGGGCAATTTGGAAAAATCAATTGACTTGATCCATGTTTTTGGACTGTGGGAGGAAACCAGAGAACCCGGAAGAAACCCACTCGGACAAGGGGAGAACATGGAAACTCCACCCAGATGGTGTGGGGTGAACCGGGAATCCCTAGTGCTGAGAGGCGAACGTGCTAACCACTAAGCCACCGTGCCGCCCCCTCATAAAAATCCTTCACAAAAAAAAGTCTATCAATAGGCGCTGGTAGCACGATTGTATTGTTTGAAGAGAATTATTGAAGGTGCTTATTTTCATTCATTCATTATCTCCCGCTTTATCCTATATTAGGGTTACGGTGGGGTTCCCCATGCCAATCCAGGGGAGAACGTATCGGGCGCTGGGCAGATAGACCCAGGACAGGGCGCCAATCCACCACTGGGCACACACTCACTCACACAGACACACTCTATATGGGACAATTTTGAGAACTCAATTGACTTGATCCATGTTTTTGGACCGTGGGAGGAAACCGGAGAACCCGGAGGAAACCCACGCAGACACGGGGAGAACATGGAAACTCCACCCAGATGGGGATTCGAACCGGGAATCCCTAGCGCTGAGAGGCGAACGTGCTAACCACTAAGCCACCGTGCCGCCCGGTGCTTATTTTTTTATACTTAAACACAACCTATTCCCTAAAATAGTGCATTATACAACTGTTAAGCTCATTATTGTCGGAAATGTATAACACTGATGAAAATCTTTAACACAGACAATTGTCTACACAGGCGGCACGGTGGCTTAGTGGTTAGCACGTTCGCCTCTCAGCGCTAGGGATTCCCGGTTCGAATCCCCATCTGGGTGGAGTTTCCATGTTCTCCCCGTGTCTGCGTGGGTTTCCTCCGGGTTCTCCGGTTTCCTCCCACAGTCCAAAAACATGGATCAGGTCAATTCATTCATTATCTCCTGCTTTATCCTCCATTAGGGTCGCGGTGGGGTTCCCCATGCCCATCCAGGGGAGAACATCTCGGGCGCTGGGCAGATACACCCAGGACAGGGCGCCAATCCATCGCTGGGCACACACTCACTCACACACACACACTCTATATGGGGCACTTTTGAGAATTCAATTGACTTGATTCATGTTTTTGGACTGTGGGAGGAAACCGGAGAACCCGGAGGAAACCCAAGCGGACACGGGGAGAACATGGAAACTCCACCCAGATGGGGATTCGAACCGGGAATCCCTAGCGCTGAGAGGCGAATGTGCTAACCACTAAGCCACCATGCCGCCCGGATCAGGTCAATTGAATTCTCAAAATTGCCCCATATAGAGTGTGTGCCCAGTGATGGATTGGCGCCCTGTCCTGGGTGTATCTGCCCAGCGCCCGAGACGTTCTCCCCTGGAGGGGCATGGGGAACCCCACCGTGACCCTAATAGAGGATAAAGCGGGAGATAATGAATGAATGAATGAATGAATGAATTGTCTACACGATGTCATATTCTAAATGGCATTTTAAAGTTAGGACGTCAGCCTATATCCCGGGACAATGACATTTTGGGAATGTTTTAGATTGACCTTGTTAGGGTACCGTCATAGATGTTTAGAGGCGTTTAATTGCATTTGGATTTGAAACGACAGCTCGTAAAAATTCAACTTCTTCGCAACGAAGTCTATCAATAGGCGTTATTGCATCCTTTCTAGAGAATTAATCAAGTTTGTGCGTCGGTCGTGACGCAGTGACGTCAGATTACATCACTCCGCTGTCTGTGCACGACACGAGGCATGCGCAATGGCCTGCTTGCGTCTGGCCGGCGCGGGGTTGTAGTAGGGACCCCCCCCCCCCACCGTCTGATTTTTCCACGTATAGATGGATCGTAGAAGGGCGCTGCTTTGTGATTGGCTAAACGACCACCATGTACGTGTGTAGGGGTCTGTGTGTGGGCGTGTCTCCGCGCAGCGGTGGATATAATGCGCGGGGCACCTTGGCGGAGACCTGGGTGCCGCTCCATCTCTTTGGGGTGTGTAGTGCTCCATCCAAGGGCGTTGTGCTGATTCCATCGCCGAAGCTTTTGAGGTGTCCTTGGAACAGAGAGGTCGAAAGCTAAAGTCCTGAAAAATGCCGGCTCAGAATAAAGACGATGGAGGCTGGACGAAGTTTTTATGGAATTCGGAAAAAAGCGAGTTCCTCGGGCGCACCGGTGGTAGTTGGGGTAAGTAAGGAATATAATTGTATCATTCTGCAAAGCTCGAGATTTGATGTAGTCCGTGGGTTCTGCTGTTCTATTGTCTTTTGGGGCATCGCCATTCCAGCCGGACCTGTCCGTCTGCTGTCTGGTCACGCGACAACCTGTTAGATTTGACTTTGCACCAAACGTGTGACCGGCTTTTCACGATTACGGACTAATAACCCCTGAGAGCTGCACGACACGATGTGCCGAATTAAAAAATAAACAATATTACCAAAAAAAAAAAAAAAAAAAAAAAAAAAAAAAAAAATTTGCTCATCTGAAGAGGATTTATTCGGTGACACACTCATCATATGCTTATAACACCTTTTAATATAAATGTCATCATGGACTGATACCTTTTTTTTTTTAATCCAGAGGTTTTTCAGAGGTGCTTTTGGAAACATGCTTGCTTAGATGCCATGTAGTCTGCAACGAGGTCAAAAGGTTAAAAACAGGCTGGGATATTAAATTTTTTGTTACACTTATTAAAATATTGGGATCGATTACTAAAAGTGATTAAGTAAAATGATTTACAGGGTTTCGTTCCCATACAATCAAATACATGAAAAATGTATGCTTGTTAAATGGCTGCGCAACATAAAAATGATGTTTGGACATAAACATGCATGCATGTTCCACAAATATAGGGTTAAAAATGCATCATAGTCCAAGGTGACTCAAGGTGATAGGCCTACTCTTTGGATCCAGGAAACATTACATTGCTCATCTAATGTTTCACAGAACGTTTATCTGACGTCTTTGGGAGCCAAGTATAGCAACGTATTGATTATCCTTTGCTTGCCCCTGGCTGACCTCCTTCTATTTTTAAATTTTACTTCATTTATTTTATTACTATTTTAGCCCTTTTTATAATTGTACTAAATTATTTAAATAAGGTTCCTGTTTTATATGGCAACAGATTTAGCATTACATATGTGGCTATGACTATAATGGTGTTGCAGCAAGGTTAGGGTGCATAACTGTGCAAGGTGGTGTATATAATTAAATGTTTTAGGTTTTTTGTTTGTTAGCCTTTTTCTTTTAATTATAAGAATCATTTATCTTTTTCACTTACCAGCTTTTTAAAAAGTATGTAATTTTGGCACTGGCTGGTGACGGGCAACTGTTTCATTCATTTTGTATTTCTGTTTTTACAATTTACACATCTATTTTCGTGTTTGAGTAATTATATCTAATGTAAAAAGTATAAGTAAATGAGAAACTGGGCATAATGCTATAAATGAACACCTTTACATAGTTTTATGCAAAAGGTTGGGCACTCCAGTCAAAATTCATGCTTGTTCATTTATAAATTGTTAAACCATCAAATTCACTTTAGGGAACAAAAGTCGCATTCAGAGTTGCAGGAAGGAACTAAAAGGAGCCTATCCAAGGGCTCATAGGGCAAAAGGTATGGAAAACCAGGCTTTCACATAGTTGTAATTGAGGGCAAATAATTATCTTCAATTAATGTACTGGGGGGGTTAGCACGTTCGCCTCTCAGCGCTAGGGATTCCCGGTTCGAATCCCCATCTGGGTGGAGTTTCCATATTCTCCCCGTGTCCGCGTGGGTTTCCTCCGGGTTCTCCGGTTTCCTCCCACAGTCCAAAAACATGGATCAAGTTAATTGAGTTCTCCAAATTGCCCCATATAGAGTGTGTGTGTGTGTGTGAGTGAGTGTGTGCCCAGCGATGGATTGGCGCCCTGTATCTGCCCAGCGCCCGAGACGTTCTCCCCTGGATGGGCATGGGGAACCCCACCGCGACCCTAATAGAGGATAAAAGCGGGAGATAATCAATGAATGAATAATTTACTGGGGTGGTGGTGTGGAGTGGTCAGCATGTTTGCTCCTCTGCGCTGGGAATTCAGGTTTGAATTTCGATCTGGTTGTAGGTTCTTCCCATATCTGCATGGCATAGGTATGTTCTTCCCATGTCTGCATGGGCTTTCTCTGGGTTCTCTGTTTTCCTATGAATTCAATCATTCCTAAACATACATTCAAGGTAAATTGGCTGCTTTAAATTGTCTTGATATAAATTGTGTCTGTATAGTGTGAGTGAGTGTGTTCTCCCTTTGATGGGCATTGGGAACCCCTTCTAACCCTAGTCCCTAATATAGGATGAATTGAAAGATAATAAAATAAGGTTCATTAATCTACTAGCATGGACTGTGGGAGAAAACCAGTGCTACTAACAAGACATGGAGAGAACGGGAAAGCAGCAAGGAAATGACCTTGTCTAATAACTCAGGAATCAAACCCAGGACCTTCATGCAGTGAGGTGAGAGAGCTAACCACTATGCCACAATGCCAACCAAATTTAGTATTTTGTGTTTAAAAAATTCCAGAATGAATTTTATGTGTTAATTTATTGCCTTAAAATGAAATCTTCTTTATAAAAATATTTGTGATATTAACTTTTTTTGTAGCAAAAATCCTCCTGTTTTATGTCATCTTTTATGGCTTTCTGGCTGGCATCTTCATCGGCACAATCCAAGCACTTCTTCTCACCCTAAGTGTCTACAAACCCACTTGGCAGGACCGAATTTCTCCTCCTGGTAATATGTTTTATAGTTTTATTGATGCTATGAATTGCTCATGCAAAATGCTACAAATACATTCTAATGCAGGACTTTTTGCGAATGTTTAATTCTTAACATATGAAAGCACAACTGTCACACATTACTGTTAATGCAAGGTTTAAATATTTAGGTTATCTACTAATGTGCTGCATCAGTTCTTTTAGTGATTGCAAGGGTGACAGGAATCATTTAAAGCAGTGGTTCTCAAATTTTGGTCTTCGTACTACTTGGTGTACGAAGGTGGAATGCCAGATTATGTTATGGATATACAATACTTTTTTGTAGCTGATGTATTTTCCCGACTGCCTTCTGAAATTTGGCAAATTAATTCGAATTACTTAAATAATTTAGAAATAGATGGCAGTATATGAATGTTCTTCTATGGAAGTCTAATTTATTTTTTTTTGTAACACGTTTTTGTAACAAGACACTCAAAGTTGTTTATCATTGTAAATAAATCACAGTAAAGAGGTGTAAGGGCACTCTGCTTTGCGCCTAATGACATCTAATTCCTGTGATTTATTCAAAATAAAGCACGCTCTCAGGTACCTTTTTTGCAAACCTCTGACAACTTCACATTCATATCAATGCGTGATAAACAATACAATTTTTCTCGATGTTTTTTCTAAATTAAATTCTGTAATTTGGCCACTCTGATAATCTCACTGAATAAGTATCTGTGAACTATGACTATATATATCTGGAATATATATGTATTTTTGTATTTTTTTATAATTAGTTTTTAGTTATTAATATATATATATATATATATATATATATATATATATATATATATATATATATATATATATATATATATATATATATATTAATAACTAAAAACTAATTATAAAAAAATAAGTGGTTATAAAATAAGTTAAGAAAATAAGTTATAAAATAACTTATTAAGTAATAACTTGGTAAGTTATAAAATAACATAAGTGGTACTAGAAAGTTTTGGCTTGATAATGAGTGGGTCAGAAAAGTTTGAGAACCACAGATTTAGAGTATTGTTATATCAGTAAGTCACTGCACCAACTTTAATTTACTTTAGAGAAAGTCCATGAACAGTACATGTTAATGCTAGGTACGTAACTTGATAATTAAACACAAATCAAGATGATTAAATTAGAAATTTAGAATAAAACATGCTTTAACAAGCTTATACTAGTTTTTATTATCAATTTAGTTTTGTACATTTAATAAATAAGTCATTTATTGTTAATGTTTAGGACTTACCCACTTTCCTCGGTCAGAGAAGTCAGAGCTGGCCTTCAACAAAAATGACCCAAGAACTTATTTAGCATACACTAATTCTATAAACAAGTTTCTGGAGGCCTACAATGAAACAAAGCAGAGTGACATGTTCGAGGATTGTGGAGGTATGATTCGTTATGATTTTTTATGACTCTTAATATTACTGTTCCGTTTCCTGAAATGTATCTGCTTTTTATCTTTTACCTTTCCCCCCCAAAGAACACAGACTAAGTAAAACAATAATACTGACATCAAAGAAAAAATAATTGCAATGAGATGACTATAACAGTGTGTGAATTGATTTAAAATGACAAATGAAATATCATTACAGACAGCATCATAGTGACAATGAACTGTTTTATAAATTGTATGCTGTATGCTATTCCATGGCCAAAAATATATATATTTGCATTTTGCAATTATTAAAGTATAATTTACTCAAGATATTGAAAATATTTCCTTTTAGGTTCCTTTTTAAAGTAAAGTGTATAGATTTGATGATAGATTTGAATGTGTGTGATTTTATTTCAGAGCTACCTGGAAACTACAAGGACAGGGGATTGTTGACGGATGAAATAGGCACACGGAAGGCTTGTAAATTCTCTAGAAATATTCTAGGACCTTGTGCAGGAATTGCAGACAAGGATTTTGGATTTAGTGAGGGAAAACCATGCATCATTGTAAAACTCAACAGGATAGTTAATTTCCGACCCGAGGTAGGTTTGGTGGGTTTAACATATCCAAAAAACATTAATTAAATAATTAATTGACTTATCTTTATGTTTTCTTACAAGCCTCCAGCGTCTAATGAAAGTCTCCCAGAAGAGGCCAAACACAAGTTTGTACAATATGTAATCCCAATCTACTGTACAAGCAAGGTAAATTTGGAACACACCATTTTTCCATTTCTATACATGTATGATATTGATGATTTCATGTTGGAATTGTATTTGAATTCTTTCTTATGAAAAAAAATATATATTTTTAAATGTACAGAAAAAAGAAGAGGAAAACATGGTCGGGGAAATCCAATACTATGGCATTGGCGAGGGCTTCCCACTTCAGTATTATCCTTATTATGGCAAACGTCTACACCGTCATTACCTACAACCTTTAGTGGCTATCAGGTTTGTTAATATAACCATGAACTCTGAGCTCCGTATTGAATGCAAAGTGTATGGTGAAAATATTTCATACAGTGACAAGGATCGATACCAGGGACGTTTTGAGATTAAACTGAAAATTAACGATGTTTGACCTCCATTAGAAACACTATTAACCGCCTAATTAATCGCCTAATTAATCGCCTAATAAAAAATATGGTCCTAACACCATTTTCTGACTTGAGATAGACACTCAACATATAGAAAGACACTGTATACAGTTTTTGCATTGGTCTTTCACAGTAAAATAAAGAGGGAATACACAAATCTCTGTCAACAATGTCTCATGTCAGAAGGTGGCCATTGATAAATTAGAAAAGTTTCCCCCAAAGCCCTAACCTGTAATAAACTGTCATATGTTGGAACTAATGTTGTCTGTATGCTTGAATGCAAGCTTTTCTGCTATCGTATAGGGTTAGAATGTAAATGCTTGAAGGACTATCCATAACTTATAAGACTAAAACCAATTGAAAAATACAGTCTAAGAATCTAACAAACTTTATTACTTCAGTCATCTTGTGAAGATATTTCGCTCTGTTGTTACAGTGCATGGCATTTGCATATGTAGATCAGTCTATTCCAAGTCAATGTGGGGTCAAGCTTTATTTGTTAATTGTATATTTACATGTATATATTATTTTCTCACAGATATTAAACAGATATTTTAGTGATGTTGGGAATATTTCTGTTGTAGATAATGGTACACTTAAGGCACTTTTCTTCTTCAATCACAGCAGAGTTCAGAATGTTTTTTTTTAATTGCTGAATGTACATGACATCTTCCAACTGTGTTGGAAGTACTAAAGAGTTATTTTTTGTTTGTTTGATAGTTTTTAACCTAAGCAAATATTATATCTCACAACACATGGCATAAAGTGCCCTTCAAAATAATATCTTCATGTATTTCCAGCTATGAAGAGAATCTGTAATTTCACATATTGCTCATCATGCAGGCCACTGTTGTATAACCCATAAAAATATTACTATAAATATAGCCAACTGATCAAAATCACTGCAGTGACCTATTCTGTAAAATGTTTTGTAGATGTATGTATTTAGTGCCTACCATCAGACAAAGGATTTCCCTTTAATTCTTAATTCATAATGTGTATCAAAAGCACATCATTAAGATTATTTGATGGTAGAGCAAGCTTCTCTAGATGTTTGGATCCTGCTTACTGAATAATTCAATAAAACTTGAGAAAAGGTACACAAATAAATAATAAACTACAATATTTGTTTATGGTCTGTATCATTCTTATTATTATTATGAAATACTAATGATTATTAACAATGTGCTTTTTTCTGTTGTTCACATTGAGCTCCTAAATTTTTGTAAAAAATTTGCTTATATCTTTCAGAAAATGTTATTTCTCTAGGCATTCTTTGGGTGTTACTTCCAATGTGCTAAGAGCATGTAGGGTCTTTGATAAAGTGTTCTTTTTTGCCTACTGTGCTTACACACAAAGGAATTTGTCCTCCACACTTAACCCATCAGTGCAGTGAAATACACACCCTACCAAAGGAACAATTGGGGTTAGGTGCCTTGCCCAAGAGAACTTTAGCCAATGTTCTTGATGGGACTGGGAATTGAACCAGGGACCTTCAGATTATAATACTTGTTCTTTAACCACAAGCCTATGACTGCCCTTTTCTTTCCTTTTCCTTTTTTTATTATTATCTTTTGAGGTTGGTGTTAAATCCTTTACAGATGTAGTGAAAAGCGATATTTTCTTTTAGCAATGTAATTTGTCTCTTACCATCACCTCTCTATCCAAGTGAATGAATAATATGCATTAATTCTAAACATGTCCAAAAGGTTGTCTGCATGCAGTCATACAGCAGGCCACACTGCTATTATAACCATCAGCAGTCTTCACTGGACTGGGCTGCAGCATATGACATATGATAACACAAAACATGGCGACCTCTACAGAGGAAATGATTGCAGAATTTGCAAGCATGGGAAAACTACTGGTTCAGTCCCAGACTCCTTGAGTAAACAGATGTCACAAGCGGAGGTAAGGCACAAGCAACAGTGGCTAGATTGTCCGCACTTGTTTTAGGAGATTTGGTACCAGTTATAGAGCAGCATTCCATCTTTTATTGAACAAGAAAGTGAGGCAGAAAGCAGTAGGGTGCTTACACTTTAGGAGATTTGGGACCAGTTATAGAGCAGCATTCCATCTTTTATTGAACAAGAAAGTGAGGCATAAAGCAGTAGGGTGCTTACACTAGAGAGTACCAATGAATGATAGAATTCAGAATATTTCTTATAAACCTTTGAAGGAAATGCAACCACATGTCACTGGTTGCACTGGTTCCTCTGCTGACCGGAAGGTCCACAGTGCCTGTATAGTCATGCAAATGACTAAAAAATTTAAGAGATTATTAGAAAGAAATATGAAATTAGTGCAAAGACATACCGACTATGGTATTGGGTAAATGACAGTTGGCCTGATAGGACCCCACAGGAGGTGTATGAACTGTTTGCAAAATAGGTCAAGCCAGATGAACGCACAATATCAGCCTGGTGCAATTCATGAGGATGGTGAGCCTATACATGGCAGTGTGGATCAAATAACATGTCCCTGAAACAGTAAAGGAGGCAACTAGACTGGCAAAGGTCTACATCTCAGCACAAAATATCAGCAGTGATGACATCGTTAGCCAATGGAAGTCTTTTTGGGGTGGTGATGTACAGAATAAAGCTAATGCATTTAGCAGGAGATTAGGTGTTATTATTGTAGGGAGAAAGGACACAACACACCATATTGTCAGGCTAGGAAAGCTGAATACTCAGCTATCTGGGTTTTATGTGCCAAGGCCACACTTTCCATATGCACAAGCTCAAGTGACTGCTTTCAGGTTCAGGTCTTTGCAAAGGGGATGGAAAGGTATAAAAAAAAGCGAGGTTTTTTAGTCAATGGTCAAACCATTTATTTTTGTCAGTTGCACTAGCAGGCTTATTTACCTAATCATGTGGTGTTAAACCAAGACCTTTCTACACTGTGATGTCAGGTCATAGGAGCAGGTCATTAGTCATGGCTAATAACACCTAATTCATGTGATTTATTCACAATGATGCATGCTCTCCATTACCTTATTGCTTTCTAATGTCATAAAGCTCAGCCAATACGATGCCTGAATGGCCTGTTTAAAACAATAAACAATAAAAACAATAAAGAAATATTTTGTTCCTTTAGATGTAAAATGAGATACATTTTCTGGTCCTTTTAAGGTTGATTTATTGAACCAAAGTGGTCTTCAATTTGAAACTGATCTCACTTGATCCTAATTTTAGTATATTCTGTAGGTTAAACTTTACTTTGCTTCCTTGCAACGGATTTATCTGGGTTTGTCTGTCTTCGTGGTACTTTGAGCATTGCATAATTGCATGCTCTACATTCTATTGATTATTATTGTTGTATGTCCAAAACGTATTCTTGAAAAAGCATCCTCCTTTTTTACTTTTGTTTGTGTTCCTTCCCCTACCAACATTAGTTCAAATCTGTTTTTTGTTTATTGCGATTCTACAGTGATACAATGAAACCTACAATACATACATAATTTTAGCCTGGAAGCCAAAGTTCTGTGTGCCCGATCAACCTCCAGTGGAGAGGGAAGGATGTCGCTAACAAGAACCTCTGTCTGCAGCTCTTAGAAAAAGGTAGTTGGGCAGGTACGTTCTATTGTTTTTGGCAAGCCGCTAATTCTTATATTATTTCGTTTACTTCGTGATTCGAAATAGGTGACTTTTGCCGATAACTTGATGTTTGTCTCCAAGCTTACCACATGTTGCTTTCATGAAATCGCTCATCGACCAGGTTCGCATTTGTTGCCAATGAGGAGAACTTTTGAGAATATTCAGCAACCATGGACTGCTCCTCGGTTCCACCGAGGCCATGGCAGCTTTAAACTCTCCTGTGAGAGTTTTGTGGTGCACGTTTCGAAGATCCATAAGAGTCATTAATCTCATTACCAGACTCTGTGGCAGAATCTGTTCTGGCATCCTGCTCCTTTTTACTTGATTTTGTAGAATTACAAGCCATCAATCGGTGTCCAACAGTGTCTAAAAGTTGTGGTAGCTATTAAAAACAGTTTTGACAATGGTGCCAGAGGGATACTCTTGCTTAATCAGAAGTCTTCCCCTACCAACTTTACTCTGAATACCATGATACTGGTGCCCATTGCTCCCTGCATCCGATAAGTTTTGCCATTTACACTAAATTCTGATTTACGTTATTATACCTTCTGATACAATTCACTGAGTAAACTCTTTGTTTATTTATTTATTTTTTAACATTTCTTATATATAAATATATCCTTTATTTTACCAAATGTTATAATTTACCTTGATTTATTTCCTATCAAATTGTTATTTTATTCATTATGCTGATTAGTATTTTACTGTTATTCTTTGGAAGTTATTTATTTTGTTTTGCATTCCTAGGTTGTAAGACCTGCGTCTTATGCGTCTACTAGCACTCTCTCACCATGCCTCTCACCGGAAGGGGGACGTGGGATTTCTTATTTAAGGGACTGGGTTAGGCGCATTGGATTGTCGATGTTAGCACACTTCTTGTTGAGAGTCTGTCTAATCATCTTCTAAGCTGCTGTCTTTTCCAGCCCTAGCCTTTCCGTCATGGTCTCTAGCAAGCTGTGCCCTCGCAGCCACTCTGGCCGCTCACCTGCTTCACCCCACGGCCCAGTGTCACGACGCACTTCAGATCCTGAGGGCTACTCCCAGGGTTTACCACCCAGTTACGCGCCGGTGTTCATGTTTTTGTTTCGAGACTGTGTATTTCGTTTCCTCTCATTTTGCTCATTTTCTCTCATTTTGCAATGAAAGTGTTGAATAAACCACCTCTGTTTGCTATTGAAGATTTGGCCTGTTTTCTGGGGTTGGGGTACCATGACAGAATCCAACGTCACACCCCGATGAAGGAACACCAGAGGCACTTCTACTGGAACTGGGCCATAGGCTGGGTGAGCTCCATCAAGAATTTCTGTGCATGTAAACACACCATGCAAGCTGTCCTCTCGTGCCAGGATTCACAGGAACACGATATGCTATCACTCCAGAGCCAAGCCCCATCGAGCGCGTCTTCCCCCGGAACTGGTTCTCCCTATCCCTTACATCTCACCAAGCCTGAGCGATACGAAGGGTCCTCTGAGACATGCAGCACCTTCCTTTTCCACTGTGATCAATGCCTGGCCAATAGACCCCTTATGTCAGACGTGCACAAAATAATTTTTATTATGTCCCATTTTTTATTTGGGCAGAACGGGTAAGTGGGCCACCGCTCTGTGGGAATCCAAGACTCAGGATTATGCCCTGTTCAAAAATACATTTGATCACTCTCACCATGGATGCCTGTGCGGTGAGTTGCTACATGACTTGATAGCAGGGGGATCGTCCCGTCTCGGAATACATGCTGGAGTTCTGTATGCTGGCCGCCCAGAGTGGATGGAATAAATCTGTGCTTATCACCATGTTCTGACCTGGCGTGTCGTGATGCGAAGATGTCTTTTGAGGCACTCATCACTACCACCACCAACCGTACGGCTGGCAGTAGGAGTGACCTGCACCATTACATGCTCGAGGAGTCTTTGGTTGCCACCCTTGGAACGGGTGCGCTGCCTCCGGGCTGGACTTTGTTTTTACTGCGGCAGCACCAATCACCTGCTGGGATCCTGTGATGTCAAGACCCGGAGGGGGGATCGCCTGGCTCGGGCTCGATCCGAGAGTCGCTCTGTCCTCCAGGCTCTTCCTCCGGTAAGCACCAATCGAAGAGGTCTCCCTACTCTGTGGTATTTGCCTGTGGTAATTTCTATCAGAGACACTAAATATGTTTCCATGGCGCTCATCGACTCAGGGGCGGAAGGGAACTTTCTGGCAAGAAGGTGGCGTTACTTTGGGGATTACTGTGCCACCCTCTGCCCAAAGCATTGCCCATCTGCGGGGTGGATGGGCATACGGTCAATCAGGGGTGGTGACGCACTACACCGAACCCATTGAGTTACAAATTAATGCTTTGCATGTCGAATTAATTCACTTCTTTATCATCTTTTCTCCTAGTTCACCCATCATCCTTGACTTACCCTGGCTGCAGCGGCACGACCCCGTTATCTCCTGGTCCAAATGGTGAATTCTGCTGGTTAAGCTACCTGCCGGGGAGCCCACTGAATTCAGCGATTTTTCTGAGGTTTTCTCCTATAAACAGACCAGGCTGTTGCCCCCGCATCGGGAGTATGATTGTGCTATCCAGCTTATCCCCAACGCTAAGCTTCCCATGAGTCAGCCCATACCCCTCTCAGTGTCTGAAAGTAAGGCCATGTGTAAATATATTGGTGAAGCTCTGAAACTCAGTATCAATCGGCCCTCCAAGGAATTTTTGTTCCTTTGTTCCGAACTCCGTCCCTGCATTGATTATTGGGGCTTAATCACTGGCCGCTATGCCTACCTGTTGCCCCGTTACCATCGGCATTGGAATGCATTGGACAAGCGACTATTTTCACAAAACTCGATCTTCGTAATGCGTATAATCTTGTGCGTATTAAGGAGGGTGATGAGTGGAAGACCGCGTTTGTAACAACCGCAGGGCATTATGAGTACCTTGTGATGCCCTTTGGCCTCACCAATGCGTCTGCCATTTTCCAGGCATTCGTGAATGACATTCTTCGTGATTTTTGTGTGTTCGTCATTGTTTATATTGACGATATCTTTATCTATTCACGCGATCATGACACCAACCGCCGTAATGTGCGTATGGTGTTGAGCCATTTGCTAGAGCACCACCTGTTTATTAAGGCAGAGGAGTGCGAATTATTTTGGGAGGAGATCTCCTTTTTGGGGTCGACCTGTTGCCTGGGGGCATAGCGATGGACATGGGGAAAGTCCAGGCCATTTTGGATTGGCCAGTCCCCACCACTGAGGTTCAGCGCTTTCTGGGTTTTCAAATTTATTTGTTAATTTAGTTCTGTTGTATTTCCCATTACATCGCTGCTAAAGGGCTGACCCAAAAATTTTATCTGGACACTAAAGGCAGACCAGGCATTCACTAGCCTCAAATTATGCCATCGGGGACCAGAAGCTTTTAGCGGTGAAATTAGTCTTTGAGGAGTGGAGGCACTGGCTCATTGGCACAGCCACCCCATTTTCTGTGATCACAGACCATGAAAACCTGCAGTATTTAAAAAGTTGTTTAAACGCCCGTCAGGCGCGCTGGTCGTTATTCTTTAATAGCTTTAATTTTATCATCTCATTCACACCAGCTCCAATGCAGCCTCAGATGCTTTATCACTCCTGTATGAGGATGATACAATGGACCCCGATCGTCTTCGCCCCATCCTACCATCCACATGCTTTGTGAATGTGGTACGCTGGAAGGTGGATAGGGACATTCGCAGAGTGTTACGTAACATGTGTCGTCCCACCCATTGTCCGAAGGGGTTGTTGTATGTGCCGGGGCCTTCTGCAGTCGACTGATCAGGGTGCTATGCGCCGAGTCAAAGGGTTTGTGGACCAGCGCCGTTTACAGGCTCCAGCTTATGTTCTGGGAGACAGAGTGTGGCACAGCTCCAGGGATTTGTGCTGTCGCACAGGGTCACGGAGACTTTTGCCGAAGTATGTTGGCCGCATACTCGAACGCATCAATGAAGTGGCGTATCGTTTAGATCTTCCCCCGGTATCCCCCGGCATGGGCATCTTCCATACCTCCCTTCTTAAGCTGTTTTTTCGGGACATCTGGACAACAGATAGAATCCTCTGGTACTATTTCGGCCTGAGGAGTAACTGAGGTCTATAGAGTGGTGTTACTACTGAATTCCAGACGGGTTGGCATTAAATTACAGTATTTAAGGAGCGATCCACAGATTAAAACTTTAGACATAGTGTCAAAGTAACTATACCAAAAACTTTGAAGGAATGTTTCAAGGAATATGATACCTTTATCATACCATATTTTAAATGCTGAGGGGGAATAAATTGTTTAATATGGGCTTCCTATGGGACAGAGCTAAGAGTTTAAAATATTGTCTAAATTGACCCCAAATTCGAACAGTAGCAATTACCAGGGGTTGGAGGAATATTGAAAATATTTAATTGGTAGTAAAGAAGGAAATAATAAATGTATGAGCCTCCAACTCCCACCAACCCCGCCCTGAACCATTAACCATTATCCATGTTTTTGGATTGTGGGAGGAAACCCGGAGGAAATCCACATGAACACGGGGAGAACATGGAAACTCCACCCAGATTGAGATTAGAACATTTTCTGATCCTCGGGGGCTTTCCATCCAAAATAAATATTGGAATTAGCTGGTCAAGGGCTTTGAAGAATATTTTAGGTAAAAAGAGTGGGATGGTCTGAAATAAAAGAGAAAACGAGGTACATTCATTTTAATTACAGGATTTTGGCTATCAATGTTAAGGGAAGAGACCTCCATCTTTGAAATCCAACTTGAGTTTTTTTTTTTGATAAAAACTGTTCGTGCACAAATTTGCTTTAGGAGAAGAATATAACAATTTTGTCCAGGATATGACAAGAGATGAGCCTATGAAAATAAAAAGAGCTAACACCCTTTAATAAAGCCATTTTGAGATATTTGAGATATTATATTGGGGAGAACCATTTCCAAGCATAAAGCCAAAGCTTTAGCTAAAATTTTAAGATTGGCGTTTGGAAGAGAAAGGGGACTGTAAAAAGCACAGGATGCAGGGTCACTGTCCTTTTTAAGTAACTAGGAGACAGAAGCTTGGGTCATAGACTGTGGCAGTGACCCAATCTCCAGCAACTCCTCAAAAACTGCCAAAAGAAGAGGCCCCAGCTTATCCACAAATTTCTTGAAAATTTCAAGTGGAAATCCATCAGGACCTGGTGCCTTTTTGGTTAGCATAGTTTTAATCGCCCCTCTGATTTCATCCATGTTAAGAGGATTCAAGCTCCTGTGCCCTCTCCTGGTCAAAAGTTGGAAACATAAGCTCATTTAAGAATGTTGACCTTTCTAAATCCTCTGAGAAAAACTTTTCTTTTAACATAAATTGTTGACTGACAAAGGATCTGAGAAGGGTGTGCCTACTGAGTTAACGACTTTAGGAATTGTATGAAAAGCTGCTTGTCTTCTTCAATTGATGTCTTAAAAGCCTGGAAGGTTTATTACCATTTTCATAGTAGTTACTACGAGCATCAAGTATTAAGCATTCTGCTTCTGTTGTGATTCGGTCAAATTCACTGTGTTTAACCAAGGCAGGTGATGGGGAGCGAGAGTTTAGCCTATCCAAGTTAGCAATCCTCAACATCAGATAATGCAGTTTTAGCTTATGTTGTTTTTCAGAGAAGGCAGCATACAAAATAATTTGTCCACGTAAATAAACTCTAAGAGGCTCCTAAAGAAGCGAAGGAGAGTTGGTGCCTTTTTTATTGTTAGGTAAAAAATCATCAATGGTGGACGAGATGAATATTTTGAATGTCTCATCTGATAGCAATGAGGAATTGAGTTTCCAAAATGGCACAACAGTTAACAGAAAATTTTTAATTTAGAGTAAGTGGGACATAATCAGAGATTACGATGGGATGATACTCTGTCGACTCTATCTCTATCTTAAAAGTTATCAATGAAAAAATAATCAATACGTGAATAGGTTTGGTGGGGGTGTGAGTAAAAAGAAAAGTGTTTGCTTTTTGGATTATGAAATCTCCAGGGGTCTATAATGTTAAGACCCTGTGGATTAGAATGATCCAAAATGGGGTTCATAATGCAATTGAAATCTCCCCCCTAATATAGTTGGTATTAATGGAAGGTTTAGAGCCAAACAGACCATTCATAAAGTTTGGATCATCAAAATTTAGCCAGACATATAGCCCCTAACCAAGAGAGGGTCAAAGCCATAACTGCAATGGAACCACCCCAGAACCTGAGTGAGCTAAGAGGACTGTTCGGAATGGTGAACTATTTGATGAGTGATGGTGAAGTATTTACCAAATGTCTTCAGTGTTGCAACCACTTAACGACCTGCTTAAGTCTGAGCATGATTGGTGTTGGGGACCACTGCAAGACAAAGGATTCACAGAAGTGAAACAGATAATTTCGTCAACACCTGTCTTAGCATTTTTTGAAAGTCAACTTTTGTTGGTGCGGACTACCACAGTTATGGGCTTGGAGGTGTCCTCTTGCAGATCCATGATGGACCATTGAACCCTGTTGCACTTTGCTTGCACACTTTAACTGATTGAGAAAAGAGGTACGCTCAATTTGAAAGTATCTATGCACTTTAGATACAAGCTTACCAACCACAATTCACTGGTAACACTCATCAATTCAAAAAACCTACACACTACACAATACATTGTCAGAGTTTACTCATCAGCTTGATGAAGTTTAATCCAGTCGCAAAATATGTTCCAGGGAAATACATCATGGATGCCCTATCTAGGCAACCTCTGGTGGAATTCCCTTGATCTAGAAGCTGAGGTGAAAGCATATATAGACTCAGTGGAGGACAAACTTAGAGTGAGGAAGCCAACTATTAAACAGATAAAAGACAAGTACAGACGATGAACTCCAGAGCTACCTTGAGTATGCTAGAAAAGGGTGTCCGGAAAATTTAAGGAGCGTAGTTGTGAAAGAGACTGCTTATTTCAAAGATCGTGGTTCATTTAGTGAGGCCAGCGGTCTGCTATGATGTGGCAAACAGATGGTGATCCCAGAAAGTATGAGAGAAAACATGCTGCAGGAGATTCATGAGGGCCATTAAGACCTTACCAAGTGCCGAGAGTAATACAGGGGTGCAGTTTGGTGGCCTGGTACAGTGATAAGGCTGGTGTTGTATTTTAAACACTGCAAAACCCACAGGCCGAGCCAGAACAGAGAACCATTGATTACCATACTGTTAGACTCCATTCGTCTTCCCCGGGAAATCGGCTAAGCGGGGAAACTGCGTATGCCGCTTGCGCCTGGTGAGCGTTTCCTTGGAACTGGCTACGCGGGGAAAAATGCGTACGCCGGTCCGTCAGACAAACACTCCCATGGATACAACCTGCGCGGGGATAGTGCGCACCGTGGTTGAGCGTGGAAGGAGAGTCCAGAGACACCGGGTATAAAAACAAAACGGATTTATTAATTAAAAAATGTTGTAGGGACACCAACAGAAAGGGGGGACAAAACAAACGGACTAACACCTGGGTAATACCACAAACAAAGATGTGCATGGGGGAGAGGGAATACGGAAACTAAGTAAGAAAAACACCCGGTCACGTGCACAAAATAAACCAATCACCCAACGTGATTGTAAATTAATTTACCCAGTCCATGAGTCAATTAAATGAGGGATAGGTGCCCCAGGCACCTGTGACATACCCCCACCCCAAGGGTCGTGCAAAAGGGGGAAGCGACCCAGAACAAGAGAAAGAGAAAAAAAAAAAAAAAATAAAAAAATAAATAAAATTTCTCGCGGAGAAAAGGGGGGGTCCCTCTGGAGATAAGGCGTGTTGGATGCCCCCTGCTGGTGAAGCATGGAGCACGCCATCTCTCTGCAGGGCGCGGATCGGCGCCCTCTAGCTGCGAGGCGGGGAGAGCGCCCCTGGTGCTCGGAGTCGGCAGCGAGAGGACCCTGGAGCTCGGAGTCGGCAATGGGCGGCCCCTGGTGCTCGGGATCGGTGGCGAACGGCCTCTGACGCTCGGGAACGGCGACGGGCGGCCCCTGGTGCCCGGGCAATGCAGCGAACGATCCCTGGTGCTCAGACTCCGAAGCGGGCAGTCCCTGGAGCTCAGACTTGGCAGTGGGCGGTCCCTGGTGCTCGGATTCGTCAGTGGGCGGCCTCTGGTACTCCGGCTCGGCGAAGGGCGACCCCTGGTGCTCGGAACACTCCAGATGTTAGGCACGTCTTTCTGTTAGAAGCTGTTCGTCTTCCCCGGGAATCGGCTATGCGGGAGGGAATGCGTACACCGCTTGCGCCTGATGAGCGTTTCCTACGCGGGGAAAAATGCGTATGCCGGTCCGTCAGACAAAACACTCCCACGGATACAACCTGCACGGGGATAGTGCGCAGCATTGTACCGTGGTTGAGTGTGGAAGGAGAGTCCAGAGACACCGGGTATAAAAACAAAACGGATTTATTAATTAAAAAATGGTGTAGGGACACCAACAGAAAGGGGGGACAAAACAAACGGACTAACACCTGGGTAATACCACAAACAAAGACGTGCACGGGGGAGAGGGAATATGGAAACTAAGTAAGAAAAACACCCGGTCACGTGCACAAAATAAACCAATCACCCAACGGAGTCCATGAGTAAATTAAATGAGGGACAGGTGCCCCAGGCACCTGTGACACACACCATTACCACACCAGATTTACCGTGGCAAAACCTTGCTGCCGACCTGTGTGAGTTCAAAGGTCATCATTACTTTGTTTTGGTAGACTATTTTTCCAGGTGGCATGAGATCCTCACATGCTTTTGAACTCCAAAAAAGTTATGACATATGTTTCGCAGCTGAGTTCCAGCATGTTACTTTCAAGCCCTCATTTCCTGCAATCCAACGACATGGCAAAACTGCCAAGTAAATTGCAAAGTAAATCTTAACGGAAAGTGACCCTCACCTAACTCTCCTAAGTTACAACCCCAACCCCAAAGGAGCAAACAATGGAAAGCCCAGCCAAGTTGATATGTCATAAGATACGACCACACTAAGACACTAAGATCAGAAATAGGGCTGCAACTAGCAATTATTTTGATAATCGATTAATCGGTCGATTTTTTTTCTTCGATTAATTGATGAATCGGATAAATATAAAAATGTTCCATGTCTTTACATTTACATTTAATCATTTACCAGACACTTTTATCCAAAGATGGATGTTTTTCAGTAAAATTATTCTATAGTATAGTATTATATATAGTAATTTTATTCAAAATGTTTAAGTTAACATCTAAACTTCCCTCACATAACAACAAAAGTCAACTCCAAATAACACATGATACTCAGTTGCCCTCAGTAATGAACCAAATATTGTCTGTTCTGTAGCATATTGGAAAAAAATAAGTTAACAATGAACTAATTAACAATCAGCTATTGAAAAAAATTTATTAACAAATGAACTAATTAACAATCAGCTATTGAAACCAAAAAAATTGGCTCAGTCAAAAAAAATGAGACTGCTTTGCACACTGAGCACAAGGCTTCCCGTTTGTCTCGATGTGGTCTGAAAGCGTTACACGGACGTTAAGACACGTTCTTCACTGTCATTATGCCGTTAACAAAAAAAGCATGAAGCGTCTCTCAATGTGACTTACAGTTGATTTACTTCAAAACTAAAGAACCAGCACCAACCCATTCATATCAATGGGACGGCAGTGGAGCGTGTGAACAGCTTCAAGTTCCTAGGTGTACACATCTCTGAGGATCTCACCTGGACGACCGGCTGCTCCAATTTGGTCAAGAAGGCACATCAGCGCCTGTTCTTTCTGAGGACTCTGAGGAAGAACCATCTGTCCTCAGACATTCTGGTGAACTTCTACCGCTGCACCATTGAGAGCATCCTGACCAGCTGCATTACAGTTTGGTACGGGTCCTGCTCTGTGTCAGACCGGAAAGCGTTGCAGAGGGTGTGTGAAAGCCGCCCAGCGCATCACCAGATCACCACTTCCTACCATAGAGGACATCTACACAAAGCGGTGTCTGAAAAGGGCTGGAAAAATACTCAAGGAACCCAGTCACCCTGCAAACGGACTCTTTTCTCTTCTGCCCTCTGGGAGGCGCTACAGGAGCTTAAGGACTAAGACCACCAGGTACCGGAACAGCTTTTTCCCCACAGCTGTCACACTCCTGAACTCTGCCTCCTGATTTCCGGACCATATTGACTCACATCAATAATATATGGACTCATACAACATCCACAATATTTAGTTATTTTCATTATCTGTACCACTCAGTGTATATATATATATATATATTCATATTCATATATATATGTTCATAGCTGTATATTTCATATTATAATATGTACATTACATCTGTATATTCCACTAGTCTGTACATCATAGCTGTATATTTCATATTTATAATCTGTATATTCACATCTGTATATTCCACTAGTCTGTACATCATAGCTGTATATTTCATATTTATAATCTGTATATTCACATCTGTATATTCACATCTGTATATTCCACTAGTCTGTACATCATAGCTGTATATTTCATATTTATAATCTGTATATTCACATCTGTATATTCCACTAGTCTGTACATCATAGCTGTATATTTCATATTTCATATTATAATCTGTACATTCACATCTGTATATATTACTTACCACTGTATATATTTATATATCTGCAATAGCACTTCTGGATGGATGCAAACTGTATTTCGTTGTTCATATTGAGCAATGACAATAAAGTTGAATTCTAATTCTAATTCTAATTCTATTGAAAAAAAAAAAAATTAGCCAGTTAACAAAAAAAAAAAAAAAAAAAAAAAAAAAAAAACTCTGCACACTGTGCACAAGGCTTCCCGTTTGTCTCGATGTGGTCTGAAAGCCGTTAAGACACGGACGTTAAGACACGTTCTCCATCACTGTCATTATTCAGTTAACAACCAAAACAGCATGAAGCGTGCTCTGCCGGTCTAATAGTGTTACGTTGATTTACTTCAAAACTAAAGAACCTCGAGATGTTGTAGTGATTTACTTTGCTGTTGAGCTTCATCCTCATCGGTGGCTCCAGCAGCATGTTTAGTTTAAGGAGGTGTATCATCACCGTGGTGCTGCGTTCATGTTCGCAGAGCTCAGTTCATGTTTGCAGAGCTGCATGTTCCACGTTCTTTATTTGTGTGCAGTGTGAAGCTCCCGCAGTTTGGAATTAAACGGAAGCTTTTTCAGCATTGACTGTGTTTCATTTGTACGATTTATCAACTTGTTTTGCAGACTCCGCCTCGTTCTGTTCAACCCGCTATTATTTTACAGCGTTATTGAAGCGCTGCAGGTGACGTAAGCGGTTACGACATTGTGAGTAACACGGAAATCGCGCGACCCAACGAATCGATAATGGAAATTCATTATCGATACTTTGGATAATCGATTTTTATCGATTTTATCAATTCGTTGTTGCAGCCCTAGTCAGAACAATTACTGTCTCATCTTGAGGGATTGTTGTAGTCCACCCACACCTTTGGTCAGTTAATGTAACTCATTTTTCTTGCGTTGTGTGAGTGTGACTGCCACGCTTCAGGTATTACTAATCTAACAAAACCAGTTTGATTTTAACCTGAACAAAAAAAAAAAGAGGTTACTTTGGTGTTTTGCATTCACATATTTGAAAAAAAGAGGGAGATGTCACATGGAGTGAGAATGCTCTACACAATGTGAGTGCTTATAACGCATGTGTGAGGCTGTAATCCTTAGTGTTCAGAATACGTAGGCTGACACTTAGTGTCAATAAAGACTAATGTTTTGTTGGTAACAACCTGACGATCTTGAGTGATTATTAGTGGCAATATACATCACAAAAATATTTAATAATTAGTTGTTAAAAGGATGGCACATGGTTCTGTTCATGGTTTTAAATGTATTTTGCAAAACCTCTATTATGTATATTTTTAAAGACATTCCTTCAATTCTTCTTGTACCATACACTAGAGGGAGTATGTGCATATTATTTTAAATATCAGACTAGAAGGGAAGCATTTGAAAGGGTCTTGCTATGGGCTCAGAATTGTGATTTGATTTTTGATTGTGATTTTTTTTATGCAATCATGATTCTTTATCAAATTCTAAGAGAACTAAATTTTAGCACACATGTAGAATGACTTCAAATGGGGACCAACAACTAACCCCTTTATAAAAATGTAATTAAATATTTTTTACAAAGATGAATAAAATTAATTACATTTTAGAACCATAAAATAAAGAATTTTTAAATTAAGAGTGAATTCAGAAAAAAAACAATGTTTTTATTTGGTTATACTCTTTTGTTTACATAAAATTCACTTTTAACAGTCCTATAAACAAATAACAGGTAAATTAAATGCATTATTTTTATATTTATCCTTATTTTAAAATAGTTTTATTGAGTTGTTTAAATAGTTTAGTAATCTATCTTGAAGTCTGCTGCCATCAGGTAAAGTGGTGAAAAATTCTGAGCAAAATGACAGTGGGTCTTAAACTGTGCTATGTGTACCACTTGTGCCAGATAATGGTATGGATATACGATACATTATACAATACATTTCCCGATACAGTTTATAAACTGTGTTCTGTTATTTGGCCACTAGATGTGGTATTGCATTTATGAATCAAACCCAGTCATTATAGTGTTTTAACCCATGCCTATCCTGTTTCAGGTAATGGGCAGACACACCCAGGACAGGGCGCTAATCTATCACTGGACACATACTCACTCACACTATAAAGGGCAATTTAGAGCATTCAATTCAGATTGGAATCCCAGATTGGGATTCGAGCCTAGATCCTGATCACTGAAATGTGAACATGCTCACTACTACACACCGTGTCCAGGTTGTGTTTTTTTGTGAAAAAATCATGGTAAAGAGGAGTCACTGTACTCCGCTACACAACGCGCCCAACAATTTTTGTCATATGTTGTTCTGTGACAAAAAGCATAGGCGGTACTTAAAGGTTTTGGTTTGAAAATGGATGGTACTTGGTTTAAAATGTTTAAGAACCACTGGTGTAAGAGATTTCTTGGGGAGATTTTTTAGATTTATTTAATCATTCATTCATTCATTCATTATCTCCTGCTTTATCCTCTATTAGGGTTGCGGTGGGGTTCCCCATGCCCATCCAGGGGAGAACGTCTCGGGCGCTGGGCAGATAGACCCAGGACAGGGCGCAAAATCCATCGCTGGGCACACACTCACTCACACAGACACACTCTACATGGGGCAATTTTTGAGAATTCAATTGACTTGATCCATGTTTTTGGACTGTGGGAGGAAACCGGAGAACCCGGAGGAAACCCACACAGACACGGGGAGAACATGGAAACTCCACCCAGATGGGGATTCGGGAATCCTTAGCGCTGAGAGGCGAACGTGCTAACCACTAAGCCACCGTGCCGCCCTTTATTCAATCAGCTTTAAAAAAATGCAATATATATATATATTAGGTGTGTGAATCTCTCAGTGTCTGGCGATTCGATTAGATTCCGATTTTTGAGGCCACAATTTGATTCAGAATCGATTTCGATTCAGAAACAATTTTTTCAGTTCAAATGGTCTTTAAATTTTGTTTAAATTAAGTGATTGACGAGATGAAACAACAATGTAAACAAATAGAAGATTTATTTAAAACAATATTTTCAGGTTTCTTCCTGTATCAAATCTTTTTGCATCATTATATATTTATACAAAACATAGGATTGCGCTAAATTAAAATGAGCAGTATTAGTTTAGCTTAGCTGCCTGGCTTTTTCTTACATAAAAAAACATCTAACAATGAACAAATAAACAGAACACCAGTTCAAAGTTCAGTAAATATGGATACGTCAGATTGTCAGCCTGACCTGAACCACACATATGCCCCTAAAATGTACACGTTCAGCATGTCTTTTCCAGGAACTGAGACATCAGACCTGGCAAAAGAGGCTCACAGGTGCCAAATTGTCAACAACCCCACCTAAACAAAAGGGCAGTATGATCACCTATCAGATGCCCTCGACCTTGCTGCTCTAGGAGTA
Organism: Corydoras sp. C115; assembly: GCA_019802505.1. Taxonomy (NCBI): domain Eukaryota; kingdom Metazoa; phylum Chordata; class Actinopteri; order Siluriformes; family Callichthyidae; genus Corydoras; species Corydoras sp. C115. The sequence goes on along the minus strand of JAFMOC010000179.1, from coordinate 557,744 downwards.
AAGCAGGGTGGCTTTTTAGGATAAATACAGGCAGAAACTGGACTTCTGGACTCTTGGAAGATATATATATCTGCCAAGAGCCCGAAACGTTCTCCCCTGGATGGGCATGGGGAACCCCACCGCGACCCTAATAGAGGATAAAGCGGGAGATAATGAATGAATGAATGAATATATAAAGGTCTAGTTGTATAACTATAATGTAAAAAAGGGATCAAAATAATTCAATGCATTATCAACATGATTTTGTTACATGAAAAAATAACAGGTATTAAATCTAATCTAAAATAAAAGCTGGGTGTAATCACTAATGTTGTTATTCTAGTATTTCAACAACACATTTATGCCCAGTTTGTCAACATGGAAGCCCAAATATCCCAAAGGAGCCAATCATACTAAGTGGCCATGAGACATGAGCAATCATATTTCCTCTCCAGTGAATAATAAATGCTGACTGCTAAGAACAAGCTTCAAACACTCGACATTAAATTATTTTTGTTCAGAGCTACACATATTCACACCAAAAAATAAAAATAAAAAATTCACAGCGCTTCACTCTTTCCACATTTTGTTACGATACAGCCTTATTTCAAATTGTATTAAATTAATCTCTTACCTCAAAATTCTACACAAAATACCCCAATTATGACCATGTGAAAAGTTTTCTTGAGAGTTTTGAAAATTTATTAAAATTAAAAAACAAAGAAATCATATTTACATAAGTATTCACAGCCTTTGCTAATACTTTGCTTAATACTTTGGCAGCAACTACAGCCTCAAGTCTTTTTGAATATGATGCCACAAGCTTAGCACACCTATCATTAGGCAGTTTTGCCCATTCTTCTTTGCAGTACCTTTGAAGCTCCATCAGGTTGGATGGAAGACGTCTGTGCACAGCTATTTTCAGATCTCTCCAGAGATGTTCAATCGGATTCAAGTCTGGGCTCTGGCTGGGCCACTCCAGAACATTCACAGAGTGGTCCTGAAGCCACTCCTTTGAGATCGTGGCTGTGTGCTTCGGGTGGTTGTCCTGCTGAAAAATGCAAGTTTTCATCCATCCATTCATCTTTCCCTCTATCCTGACTAGTCTGCCAGTTCCTGCTCCTGAAAAACATCCCCATAGCATGATGCTGCCACAACCATGCTTGACTGTAGGGATGATATTGGCCTTGTGATGAGCAGTGCCTGGTTTCCTCCAAACATGACGCCTGGCATTCACACCAAATAGTTCAATCTTTGTCTCAACAGACCAGAGAATTTTGTTTCTCATGGTCTGAGAGTCCTTCAGGTGCCTTTTGGCAAATTCCAAATGGGCTGCCTTGTGCCGTTTACTAAGCAGTGGCTTTTGCCTGGCCACTCTGCCATACAGGCCTGATTGGTGGATTGCTGCAGAGATGGTTGTCCCTCTGCAAGGTTCTCCTCTCTCCACAGAGGAACGCTGGAGCTCTGACAGAGTAATCATCGGGTCACCTCCCTGACCAAGGCCCTTCTCCCCCGATCGCTCAATTTAGACGGCCGACCAGCTCTAGGAAGAGTCCTGGTTCCAAATTTCTTCCATTTACGAATGATGGAGGCCACTGTGCTCATTGGGACCTTCAAAGCAGCAGAAATTTTTCTGTATCCTTCCCCAGATTTGTGCCTCGAGACAATTTTGTCTCAGAGGTCTACAGACAATTCCTTTGACTTCATGCTTCGTGTTTGCCCTCTGACATGCAGTCAACTGTGGGACCTTATATAGACAGGTGTGTGCCTTTCCAAATCATGTCCAATCAATTGGATTTACCACAGGTGGACTCCATTTAAGCTGTAGAAACATCTCAAGGATGATCAGTGGATCAGTGGATGCACCTGAGCTCAATTTTGAGCTTCATGGCGAAGGCTGTGAATACTTATGTAAATGTGATTACTTAATTTTTTATTTTTAATAAATTTTCAAAACTCTCAAGAAAACTTTTTTCACATGGTCATAATGGGGTATTTTGTGTAGAATTTTGAGGAAAGAGATTAATGTAATACAATTTGGAATAAGGCTGTAACATAAGAAAATGTGGAAAAAGTGAAGCGCTGTGAATATTTTCTGGATGCACTGTATATCACATTACAAAGTCAATACAGTGATGTTGTTAGACATCACGAAATACTAAGTATTAACTCTTAATGACTTTACTATCCCACTTATCAGTGATTCATTTCTTCATTTGCACATAACAAAAACAATAATAATAATAAAACAATAATAAAATCACAATTTTTTAACTTCTAATGGTTGTTGTGATTAAGGAGTTTAAAAGACCACAGTTACACATTAAGACTTAAGCATATGGAACAGCAGTCAGGTCTTAGTTTAATCCTCTTAATGCTCTTTTCTTGACTAAGTATTGGAAAGCTACAGAAAATTCCAAGGCACATACATGTTAGCAAACACTTGAGACTAAAAAATGTCAGCAAATCTGTAATTGTTAGTATATATTTATAAAATTGACCAGGTGCTTTTTTATTGTGAAAATAAAAAATTGAACAATTAAAAGTGAACAGTAAAATTTATACATGAAGAATTTACTTTGTTGGTCATTAAACTTGTAAACAAAATTAAACCACATTACTCCTTAACTCTTTACTAAGAAAATCCTGAATTGTTACAATATTATTAAAGTTTTGATGGTTTTATGAACAATTAACTAAATAGAGAAAACTATGATTTTAATGTAAACATATAGATGGAGTTATTATAATTTAAATTTGTGATGTATTAGCCTAATCCATTTTTGACTTTTGGCCTAAGCAGGGTTTGAGCGCAGGAATCAACCCAACCCCCACCATTTAGTCTCCTGCAGCAAGACAGCACACAACAAAGATGCACCTGCCAACAAACCACTAAAGCCTTTCTAAAGACAGATTAAATGTAAAATTGTGCAACCTCTAAAAAGCTGCAAAAAGCTATATCATGTTTAATAACACATGACATTGGTATTGACATTGCTCATGAGGAATTACTGGAAAATGACACTTTAGCTGCGATGGTGAAGATCTACAAGAAGGTTTTTTTTTCTACACAAATTGGTAAGTTTTTATAGATTATTTGCATTGCTCCTAACATTATTAAATCAACATTTTTTATATTTATTATCATAAATGTGTTCTTTTCACAGAAAAATTTTAAATGTCACAAAATCCAGACAATAAAAATGTCAGCCTTTTTTAAAAAAAATGTGATTAAAACCAGTTATGTGGAATGATATGATGCTTAGACTGTTTACCCTAATTGCTCATGAAATGCTAATTTCGTATTTGAATCTTTGTAGTACATTTGGTTAGCCTTTTAAATGACCAACACAACAATAAGATACATTTTTATAATAATAACATAAATATGTTTTATAATATATACTATATATACTTTTTTGTGTGTTGCTTTTCTCTATTTCTGTTTTTATAACTTTTTGCTACTGGTTCGCTGATTTCCCTAAGGGAATCCTCCAGAAGGGGCCAATAAAGTCTTATCTTATATCTTATCTTAAATGAATCAGTGTTGTTTATTAGGTTACATATTTGCATTTAAATATTCTATATTCATGTTTTAAAAATATCTACATACAAAAACATATCTTGTCAAATAAATATAACTACACAAAAACGTTATTGTATTTTGCACTCAATAATACAAAAGTTGTTTTCTCAAACGTTTTACTTTGCAAGTAAGTTAACCTAACACCATTTTGAGGGTTAATAAACATATTTGTGTTTTCCAATTAAATATATAGGTACTAAACAATTACATTAATTTATAATATTCTCTTTGATGTAATAAGTTTCTCTGCTTACAGTTCACTCATCACATTTTGGTACTGCAAATGATTAATTTACAAGGCATGTCTAATGTCTAGTCATATTTAATCACTAATAGCTTGCAAAAACTGAATAATAGATTTTTGTGGGAAAACTGACATTAAGGACAGAACATCAAGAACTTAAGCATGACTAGCAATGACTCTTTTCATATAGCTATTTCAATTGTGCTGAAAGTGGAAAAAACAAACAGAAATTGCAACCTTGTGTTAAAGTTAATATAAACAATATAATAGCTTACAGGCAGAGTATTCCTTAAATGTAGCTTACTTCATTTGATAAGGTGCAGAGCTTACCTTATGGAGCAAAACAAGCTAATTGAGATTTAAGTGTGTAAATATAGAAAGACAGCTTACCTCAGATAAGAATTAGGTTGTTGTCAGTTCTTCGGTTCATTTGTTTGTGCTTTTTTCTTATGTTTTACAGTCTTGACTGTTTAGCTATAAGAATTTTACAGGCATATTTAACAGTAATATACATACACAGAATTGCTTAATCATACACCCAACACTCCACTCCATGGTGACTGAGACTGTAAGTCATAAATTCCTTCATTATCTTCTTAATTCATTAGCTTAATACTCCAATAGGGTCGATGTGGGGTTCTCCATGCCCATCCGGGGAGAACGTTTTGGGCGCTGGGCAGATACACCTAGGACAGGGCGCCAATCTATCGCTGGGCACACACTCACTCACAAACACACACTCTTACACTATATGGGGCAATTAAGAACGTTAAATTTACCTTGAATCCATGTTTTGGAACTGTCGGACAAGACTGGAGAACCCTGAGGACACCCACACAGACATGGGGAGAACATGGAACCTCCACCCAGATTGGGATTCAAACCTGTATCCCTAGTGCTGAGAGGTGAACGTGCTAACCACTAAGATACTATGCCACACAAGGCTGTAACTGACATAGCTCTATTGGAACTGTTAATCAGATTACCACATCCATATGGACTGCATCGATAAATTTAAAAAAAGACAAAAATTTCCAGAGCATGGGAACAGGTTTGTACAGATAGCAAAGTACAATTAAATATCTGCTGACTAATGTAACTACTATACTGCCACATTCCTGCTGCATCATGATCTTTTTCGCCTACTGCATGCCGTGCTTTAGCATTTTGAGGCGTCACACTATTCATTAAAAAGTATAAAGTGATCTCTTTTGCCTGCTGTGCTTACAAACAGAAGAATTTCTTCTCCACATTTAATCCATCCGTGCAGTGAACCACACACACACACACACACACACACACACACACACATACACAGGTGCCTTGCCCATGGACACTTCAGTAATGATTCTTGGTGGGACTGGGAATTGAACTGAGGACTGGTCTGAGGACTGCCCTACTTAGTGGAGCCTCCAGCAGGTGCATTAATATTTAGCTAAAGTCCAAAGGGATATAAGACCATGGGTGAGATGAAATGGGGAGAGGCTGTAAAAACCCTGGTGGTCAAACCATCCATTGCCATCTGCCCCAGAGTCACTGCACACCTGGTACAATGTTTTTCTTTACTATTCTACTTACAGTGTTTGGGGTCAATAAAATCATATGGACCGAGTTTTGTATTAGATCGGAACTCCTTACTATTGAATGCAGGTGTTGTATTCATTTCAGTTGCCAGAGATGTAAAGCTATAAGCAACTAACTATGCATTTTGCTCAAATGTATACGTCCAAAAATTTGCTGTCCCTGACTGTACCCCAGTCCATGCAGCGGGTACTGAGGACGGCTGAGAAGTTCATGTGTCTCTCTCCCCTTCACCACATGCATTTACATTCCATGCTGGATCCGCAAAGCAAACAGTATTATGGATGATCACACACACCCCTCACACACTCCTTTTACCCTCCTAACATCTGAAAAAAAAAGTACCCAAGCATCTGATGGAGCAACTTGGAGCTGACATTGAATGTTAACCACTAACCAATTTAACATTTTTCTGACAAAGGAATATGCACGAAAGTAATGGCATTCACCAGTGATGAGTGCTTTTTTCAGACATTTCCCACTTCCCCCAAAGTTTTTCTTGATCACATGCTTTCAATGGATTATGGCACAGCCCAAAATGTTTAGGCTGCACAGGCTTGTCAAAAGAAAAGGATACTGTATATCCACCATGTACAAAAAGACAAGCAGGTGATATAAACCTAATATAAAATTACTTTATTCCCTCTATAATGTGTGTGTGTGTGTATTAGTCTTGCTAACAACTGAATCTTATCCACAGATCTCACACATTTATCTTGTGGAAAACTGGAAAGGAAATGGCCACCATTTGCAGAGATCATTCATCTGGAACACAAAGGTCCTACTCAACTGTTTATAATAGATTTATCACAGAAACACAGAACATCATCCTGTTTACTTGACTGATTAATGGTTTAATTGATTTAAGATACTTGTTATTTCTGCTTTTAAAACCGTATTAGTTAGAGCTAATAAAGCACAGTCTTTAAGTAATAATTGTTTGATTGACACAGTGCAGTGTGTGTATCTGCCCACCACCCGAAACTTTCTCCCCCCATGACCATAATAGACGATTAAGCAGAAGATAATGAATGGAAAGAACAATAAATATATAAAATTATGCCCGCAATACATAAACTTAACAAAAAATCTTAAAACACAAAAACACTTAAAAAATTAGGACAGAGGTAAAATAAGATCAAAATGTTTATAGTAATATTGTTTTTGAAGGTTCAACAGATAAGGTTATCTGGGGAGATATAAGATATAAAAGAATCATCCATGAAAGGCAATAGTTCACCCTTTTGTGGTAAACTTTGTTAGAGACAATCAATCAGTTTTTACCAAGACCTTTTCCATCTAAAGTTAATAATGTTATAAAAGATTTGTGCAATCAGGAAGTCCCAATTTGTAAAAAGCAAATATGGAAACCCCAGATGAATGTTCATGCAACATGTTTTAGGAAAATATGGACATTAAATTCCACATGCCAAATTAAAAAAAAAAAACTTTAATTTTATCTCATGGCAAGGTGCTGCATCAATGATCTGTATATATGCAAAGGTATCATTATTGCAGAGGCTTATAATGGTATTTTAATCAGACATCTGCTGACATTAGAACAATATTTATTACTAGGACCTTCACATTAGCAGGACAATGCTAGACCTTATTTTGCATTGCACACATATTTTGCATTACATATTTGTAGACATAAGTTTCTTGTGCTTGACTACCCTGCCTACAGCCCAGATCTACTTCCTATTAAATTGTATGGCTCCTTAAAGGGCAAAAATTATGAAGTTTGAAGATTGAAGATTATGAAGATTAATGAATTCCCATACTCCTGCTTTAAGGGGAGTCTTCGAATCTGAAGTCTAAATTGCAGACATTTTGAAGACCTCAGAGTTAATATTTGCTGAGAGTCTTTCAGTTTTCAATAATTTTGCAGCTAATGAATCCTGCAGTAAAGGATTCGTTTTCCGATAATTGTTTTATTGACTTGTAATACTTCCCATTTGAAGATGGGTATTTGATGCTATTGTAGTGTCCTTCTTGCTTGGGACGCACCCTTCCTTTTAATCCCTTAGTGGAGTCCAAAGCCTCCTGTGGAAAGGTCTTTAGTTCTTTTTATTTTTCAACTATTTGTCTGTCAAATAAAATTATAATACATTTTATGAATAAAATATTAAGTAAATTAAAAAATTCTACATTAGTTTTTAAAAATTTGTTATTTCTTACAAAAATGCCATTTTTACATATTTTTTTATAGAGGGTGTATTGACTTGTCTGTATTGTCTGTATTGTCAGTGACATTAGCATGGTTTATAAAGTTTTGTGAAGCAGGCAATATGTAAAATGATATTTATGGTGAAGTGCTTTTTTGTAGCCTCATCTTGAAAACAAGACTTCAGCCGCTTGCTACATTAAATGTTAACAATTGCAACAACACCGACAAGTAAGTAAAATGAAGTAAAACACATTGCTATACATGCAAAATGAATCATTATATTTTACAAAGCATACTTCTATGTAATTATTAAATGACCGTATTATGAAGCAAAAATAAGGAGACAAAGAAAGACGAGGATCCAAAGAAAAATGAAAAGAAGGATGAGAAAAAGGATGACAAGAAAGATGACAAAAATAAAGAGGAAAAAAAGTAAGTAGATTTTTAATAACACCCCTATTATATGCACTTTTGGCATACAAATTTCTTAAGGTGTAATAACTATTAATTTTTTTTTTAGAAAAGAATCTTGGGTAATGGACCCTGCTTCAGACCTGTACTATTACTGGCTTACAGTTGTAGCCATACCCACTTTTTACAATTTAATGATGCTTGTGACCAGGTAAGACTTTTTAAAGCAAATAAATTCTGAATAGAAAATGTTGTTGACTTAAAATTTATACACACACACACACACACACACACACACGTATATATATTCACTTACCAGCCACTATATTACCACTACCATTTTGTTCCTACACTCATTGTTCAGTTTTTTTGGTCAACATTTTTAAGCAGGTATATACGTTATGTTATGGTACCTAACTTCTCCTGAAGCAAAGATGTGACATTCTAACAAATTTTTTTCTTATTCCTTTTTATGAATGTTGATTCATCCTTCCGCTTCTACTATTAGGGTCATGGGGAGTTTCCCCATTTCTATTCTATAAGGGAGAAAGTTTCGGGCACCAATCTATCATATATATATATATATATATAAATATATAAATATATAAATATATATATAGGGGCGGCACGGTGGCTTAGTGGTTAGCACGTTCGCCTCCGCGTGTTTCCTCCGGGTTCTCCGGTTTCCTCCCACAGTCCAAAAACATGGATTAAGTCAATTGAATTCTCAAAATTGCCCCAAATAGAGAGTGTCTGTGTGAGTGAATGTGTGCCCAGCGATTGGATTGGCGCCCTGTCCTGGGTCTATCTGCCCAGTGCCCGAGACGTTCTCCCCTGGATGGGCATGGGGAACCCCACCGCGACCCTAATAGAGGATAAAGCGGGAGATAATGAATGAATGAATATATATATATATATATATATATATATATATATATATATATATATATATATATATATACGCCCAGAACAGCGCACCAATCTTTTACTGGGCACACACTCACACACACACACACACACACACACACACACACACACACACACTACATGGGGCAATTTAGAGCATTCAGTTTACCTTGAATCCATGTTTTTGAACTGTGGAAGGAAACCAAACATGGGGAGACCATGGAAACTACATTAAGATTAATATTTGAACCTGGATCCCCACAGAGGCGAACCTGCTAACCACTAAGCCATCGTCTCGCTAATTTTTATTAAAATGTTTTTTGAGTTATTAATTAATATATATTTAATTCTTTGTAATTCCAAAAGAATTATTGTTAATACTTTGTTACATTACATTGTTTAGACTGTAAACAATCAGAAATAAATAAGTAGTCTAATGAAGCTAATAGCTTATTTTCCCTTCACAATAATTGTTTTAATTGGTTAAATTTTGTTGTGCGCCATTATACATTCTTTTATTATTAAAGTATTACTTTTAAAAAATGGCTGTAATCTAAGTGCTCATAAAAGAAAGACAATCATATTCACACACATACCCAAACACAGCATCAAAACAAAATACTTTTTGAGCTGTGGGAAGAAACCATAACAACCAAAAGAAACATTGACAGACACAGGAACACTTTACCTTTTTACTTAATTATATAAATGTTATTGATTTTAATCAAATTGAATTAATGGCGCAGGGTCAGCAGTGATGCGGACCCTATAACGGTCTGTTGTGGTGAAAAATTAGCTAAGCCATAAGGCAAGGCTCTTGATTTACCAGTCGATCTACGTTCCTACTAGTGGTGCGAATCTCTCAGTGTCTGGCGATTCAATTCAATTCCGGTTTTTGAGGTCATGATTCGATTCAGAATTGATTTTTCAGTTCAAATGGTCTATAAATTTTGTTTAAATTATGTGATTGACAAAATGAAACGACAATGTAAACAAATAGAACATTTATTTAAAACAATACTTTCAGGTTCCTTCTTGTATCAAATCTTTTTGCATCATTTTATATTTATAAAAAAAATAGGATTGTGCATAAAATTCTGTAACTAGAACAGTATTAAGTTGGCATAGCTGCCTGGCTTTCTCTTAAATAAAAAAATCTTAACAATGAACAAATAATTCAAAATATCCTTTAAAAGCCTTAATAAAATACAGACTTTACAGTCATAGTGCAGTTATATTTTGCAAATCTTTAAAACCTAACCTTAAAAATAAAACACATACTTCAGTCTTTTTAACTATATTGCACCAACATTCGCTACATTTTCAAAACTTAACCTTAAATATTAAATATATTTAATATATTTAAATATATTTTATTTGTCGTATTTAGATTCATTTTTTTTCAGCACCCCTAGTTCCTACCATCACCTATGGTCATGAGCTTTGGGTAATGACCAAAAGAACAAGATCGTGAATACAAGTGGCCGAAATGGGTTTTCTCCACAGGGTGGTTGGGCTCTCCCTTAGAGCTTGGTCATCCAGGAGAGACTTGGAGTAGAGCCGCTACTCCTCTGCGTTGAAAGGAGCCAGCTGAGGTGGTTCGGGCATCTAAGGATGCCTCCTGGGCACCTCCCTAGGGAGGTGTTTCAGGCAAGTCCAGCTGGGAGGAGACCCCGGGGAAGACCCAGGACATGCTGGAGGGATTATATCTCCCAGCTGGTCTGGGAATGCCTTGGGGTTCACCCAGTTGAGCTGGTGGAGGTGGCTGGGGCGAGACAGGTCTGGGTCTCCCTACTTGGTTTGCTGCCCCCATAACCCGAACCCCAGACAAGTGGAAGATAATGGATGGATGGATAAAAAGTGGTAGTTAGTAACATTTTAAGTACATGTTTGCATTGTAACTACACAATTGTGTATTTTTTTTGTTACAGATCCTGTTTTGATGAATTACAGAAGAATCATGCCATGATGTGGGCAGGACTGGACTATACTTCAGATTTTATTTATTACATAGACACCTTTATTAGATCGAGAACAGGTAAAACTAAATTTACTGTGCACACAATTGTATATTATATGTTCACCATTTACAGATTTTTAAGTAATCATCAATGTTTACCAGGTTTTCTGGAACAAGGCTTGCTGGTACGAGACAGTAAGAAGTTATGGGAACAATATAAAAAGACACCACAATTTAGATATGACTTAATTAGCATGATTCCAACTGATGTAATAATGCTAAAAGTTGGCTTAATGTATTCTGAACTGCGATTTAATCGCCTATTCAAATTGGCTCGTCTTTTTGAATTCTTCGACCGGACTGAGACAAGGACCAACTTTCCTAACATCTTTCGCATCAGCAACCTTGTACTCTACATAATAATCATCATTCATTGGAATGCCTGCATCTTTTTTGCTATCTCCAAAACTCTTGGATTTGGGAGCGACAGTTGGGTCTATCCTAATATCACTGATCCAGAATTTGGTCGTTTGGCAAGGAAATACATCTATTGCCTCTACTGGTCTACACTTACACTAACCACCATCGGAGAGACCCCCCCTCCAGTTCGAGACATTGAATACCTGTTTGTTGTTGCAGATTTTCTCATTGGTGTGCTCATATTTGCCACCATTGTTGGTAATGTTGGTGCAATGATTTCCAACATGAATGCGTCAAGAGCAACATTTCAAGCCAAGATTGACTCCATTAAGCAGTATATGCAGTTTCGTAAAGTCACTAAAGATCTAGAAGCCCGTGTTGTTAAGTGGTTTGACTACCTTTGGACACAAGATAAGACCTGTGATGAAAAGGAAGTACTCAAGTACCTTCCAGACAAACTAAAGGCAGAAATTGCTATCAATGTGCATTTGGAAACACTGAGGAAGGTGCGCATCTTTCAGGACTGTGAGGCAGGACTGCTCATTGAGCTGGTGCTTAAGCTTCAGCCACAAGTCTTTAGTCCTGGAGACTACATATGCAAGAAGGGTGACATTGGTCGTGAAATGTATATTATTAAAGAAGGTAAGCTGGCGGTGGTAGCAGATGATGGTGTAACACAGTTTGTAGTACTTGGTGATGGTGCTTACTTTGGAGAGATTAGCATTTTGGGCATAAAAGGTAGTAAAGCTGGGAACCGACGTACTGCAAACATTCGAAGTGTGGGATATTCAGATCTCTTTGCCCTTTCGAAAGATGACCTCATGGAGGCTCTAACTGAATATCCAGATGCTAAAAATGTTCTGGAAGAGAAAGGTAAAGCCATTTTAATGAAGGATGGCCTAATTGATGAGCGTTTAGCCAATGAAGCAGATGCAAAAGACTTGGAGGACAAGGTAGCCATGCTGGAGACTAATCTAGACGTAATGCAGGCTAAATTTAAACGCTTAATAACAGACTGGGATGCCAGCCAGGGTAGGGTCAAGCAGAGGATCAGCAATATGGAAGCTCAGGTTAAGACTTTAAGGGAAGAGGGAAAGGAAGAAGAAGGAAATTAATTTTAATCATAATTTTAAGATAAAAAAAAAAATTTGATGAACCTTTAAAAATTTCTATTTATGTGCTTTAGCAGTATATATATATATATATATATATATATATATATATATATATATATATATATATATATATATATATATATATATATATATATATATATAGGCACGTTCGCCTCTCAGCACTGGGATTCTAGGATTGGGTGGAGCTCTTAAAATGTTCTCTCCTGGATGGGCATGGGGAAACCCTAATAGAGGATTAAGCTAAGATTTATGAATGAATTAATCAATGAATGATATATACATATATCTGTGGGGCAGCAGGATGACTTAGTGGTTAGCACTTTCTCCTCTCAGCGCTGGGGATCCAGAGTGGAATACCAATCTGAGTGGAGTTTCCATTTTCTCCCCTGTGTGCACGTGGGTTTCCTCCCATGGTCCAAAAACATAGATTTAAGCTAATGGAATGCACTGAATTGCCCCATATACAGTGGAGGAAATAAGTATTTGATCCCCCACTGACTTTAAAAGTTTTAATACAAAAAAACAAATGAAACGTCTCATAATTTTATGCCAGTTTTATTTTAACAGTGCCACATAGAATATCAAAAGAAAAATGGAGAAAATGACATGAAATGAGAAATATAAAATAATTTGCACTTCATTGAGGGAAATAATTATTTGATCCCCTAGTAAAACCATGACTAATGTTGGCTCCCACAGACCACTGACACACCCTAATCACAGTGAAGTCATTACCTGAATGAGAGACACCTGTCCCAAATTATCACCTGTATAAAAGTCCACCTGGCAACAGTCTCAGTGACACTCCAACATCTCCACGAAGGGCAAGAGTAAAGAGCCGTCTAAAGATGTCAGGGACAAAATTGTTGACCTACACAAGGCTGGAATGGGCTACAAAGTCATAAGTAAAAAGCTGGATGAGAAGGTGAAAACTGTTGGTGCAATTATTTGGAAGTGAAAGAAATACAACATTACTGTCAATCGACCCAGGCCTGGAGCTCCATGCAAGATATCACTCATTGATCATGGGAAAGGTTAAAAATCAGCCAAGAACTACACGGGAGGAGCTGAGTAATGATCTCAAGGCAGCTGGGACCACAGTCTCCAAAAAAATCATTGGTAATACACTGAGACGTAATGGTTTAAAATCATGCAGTGCAGGACAGGTTCCTCTGCTCAAGGAGGCTCACGTCCAGACCCGCCTCAAGTTGAACATATTAATGAATGAACATATTAATGACTCCGAGAGAGACCGGGAGAAGATGCTGTGGTCAGATGAGACCAAAATTGAGCTCTTTGGCCTTAACTCAACTCGACGTGTTTGGAGGAAGAAAAATACAGAATATGACCCTAAGAATACCATCCCCACTGTCAAGCATGGTGGTGGAAGTATTATGTTTTGGGGGTGTTTTTCTTCTAAGGGCACAGGCCAACTTCACCGCATTGACGGGAAGATGAACGGGACCATGTATCGCAAAATCCTGGGTGACAACCTCCTTGCCTCTGCCAGGGCACTGAAAATGGGTCGTGGATGGGTCTTTCAGCACGACAACGACCCAAAACATACAGCCAAGGAAACAAGGGACTGGCTCCATAAGAAGCATATCAAGGTCATGGAATGGCCTAGCCAGTCCCCTGACCTCAATCCCATCGAAAATCTATGGAGAGAGCTGAAGTTTCACGTTTCCAAATGCATGCTTATAAACCTTAAGGATTTGGAGGTGATTTGCAGAGAGGAGTGGGCTAAAATTACTCCTGAAGTGTGTGCAAACCTTATAAAAAATTATAAGAAACGTCTGACTGCTGTGCTTGCCAACAAGGGTTTTGCCACCAAGTATTAAATGATGTTTTACTAGGGGATCAAATACTTATTTCCCTCAATGAAATGCAAATAATTTTTTATTTCTCATTTCATGTAATTTTCTCCATTTTTCTTTTAATATTCTGTGTGTCACTGTTAAAATAAAGCTGGCATAAAATTACGAGACGTTTCATTTGTTTTTTTGTATTAAAACTTTTAAAGTCAGTGGGGGATCAAATACTTATTTCCTCCACTGTAGTGTGTGTTTGTGTGTGTCTGTGTGACTGAGTATGCCCAGTGATAGATTGGCACCCTGTCCTTGGCCTGCCCCTGCCCAGCGCCCGAAACGTTCTCCTCTGGATGGCCATGGGGCACCCACCTGCAACCCTAGTACAGGAATAAGTGGAAGATAATAAATGACTGAATATACTACTGCACTTTATGTAAATAGGATTTTTAATTATTGCAATATGAACAGCAGTCTTGACCATTATGCATATTAAAATATATATAGGAATAATGAGCAATTAACTGTATATGTTGCACTGCTACATGTGAATCAGATTCAGCTGCTATTTTTGCTGCAAACAACTCAGTAACAGTACTGGTCTGATCATTATCCTCTAAATAAAACCTGTGATTTAAGGACAACTAACGCAAACTGTGCGCTAGAAGGTGGACCAATAAGGTAAATACATGTGTCTTATAACATTTACAGAGATTAAACAGTGTTTTACAACCTGACCCAAACCATTATCATATAATGGTATCATATCATATCATATCATATATCTTTGTTCTGTGGTGTCATGTGGGGTCCTTTAAAATAACAGAGTGAAAATGGACAAGATGTTCATTCATTCATTATCTTCCTCTTAATCCTCTAATAGGGTCGCGGGTGGATCTCCATGTCCATCCAGGGGAAAACGTTTTGGGCGCTGGGCGGATATACCCAGGAAAGGGCACCAATCAATTGCTGGGCACACTCTCACATAGACACACAAACATACACTGTATGGGGCAATTTAGAGCATTAAATTTAGAGCATTCAATTTTTGACTGTGGAAGGAAACCAGAGATTTGAATCAGCATTTAGAGGGGAACATGCTAACCACTAAGCCACCCCATCAATTATATTCTCCTGGTTAATTAAATAATTTTTTTTCAGTTTGTAGAATTTGAACAGGGTTTGAAATTCATGCCCAAACATTTAAAAACATATTTTTAAATGATGTTTTCACAATTGCAAAGATTTGACAAAAACAAGGTAGGATAATTCCTTTTTAGACAGTAAAATTGCTGAATCATCTTCAGGGCCTGCCAAAACATGTTCTCAGTCAGCAATTTTGTATTTGTGAAATAATTGCCTTTGGGGATTCATAGGTAAATGAGCTTATTTGCTTCTTTTGTCTTGGTGCATGTGAGCATTAGTATGATCTTAGATTTAAAGTTTGCTGAGTTTAAGGTCATTTGGTTGAACAATAAATCCTGTGCTCATGGATGTTTTTATAGATTTGTGCTGGACACATGAACACATCTACCTGGATATTTTGATTAATCCTATAATTTCTCCTGACATTACCATTTAATGTGAAACCAACAAATATTTCAAAAAATATTTTAAGCGGGCGGCACAGGGTATAGTGGTCAGCATGTTCGATTCTTAGCTTCCAGGTTTAAATCCCAGTCTTGGGATGTTCTTCCCGTGCATGGGTTTCCTTCGGGTTCTTCGGTTTCCTCCCACAGTCTAAAAACATTGATTCAAGGTAAATTGATGCTGTAAATTGTCCCATATGGAGTGTGTTTTTGTGTGTGAGTGTGCCCAGCGATAGATGAGCACCCTGTCCTGGGTGTATCTGCCTAGCACCCGAAACGTTCTTGCCTAGATAGGCATGGGGAACCGCCTCTGCTAACCCTAGTATAGGATTACACGGATAATAATGAATTAACAATAATTAATAATTTTTGCGCCAAGGATCAGTGTGTAATTGTCCGACTCACTTGGTCACCCACATAGGTGGGAGAAAATAAAATTGATGTTATCCTAATTACTGATGGAGCAGGAATATACAGGATCTATGATTCGAGGTCAGTTTGGCTGGCAAGGATTTTCAAAAGTCTAAAACTATTCCAAAGGCAGCTCAACAAAAAGTAATTGGTATAAAAACATGAAACAGGCTGATTTCAATTGCTCTTAATTAGGTTGTAGACACATTTTAGAAGGAATGACAATTTGTTGTTCTGATGTATGTAGGTACCATGTGATATATAAACTTAAAACTTATAAATCTTTGTGTGGCTAAGTTACATTGACACGGAATGTGGTAGAAGGTAGAAAGTGAAAATGACTTATTTTAGAAAAATAAAGGCAATGTAATTTAAAAATAAATGCAGTTTTTGTGATATTTCATTAAAACATATCTGAGTCATAAAGTCATATATTAAAAAATATAAAGATAACATAATTGTGCCTTTTTATAAATTTGAAAGCCCATAAATTATAAATTCGAAAGCACATTATTGGCACATTCCTTTATTGAATGGATGGTATTTTTAAAAAATAATTTGAAATTTGCAAACAACCATGAAAGCCAAATGTCTTAAGTCCATCTGGTGGTCTACAATAGCAATAGATGTATTTGTTTCTGTAGCATAATATAAAAAGCTATATACAAAATGAATGACTTTATGTAAATATAAATAAATAAATAACTGTTTGTGAATGGCAAAAATTTTTTGTTGCATATTTTAATAAATTCTTGACTTAAAAATTTATTTCAGTGGCAAACAATAATTAAAAATAAACACTGCCTGTAATAATCTGAAAAAGTAAGTGAACAAAATTGTCATTCTATAAAGAGTGAGGAGGTGAAAACTAAAATCACTTAACCTGTTAATCTTCCTCAAACACAAAGTAAACAAGCCACACTTTTTTATTATTACCCCCCCCCCCCTTTTATTATTACCACCTACTTCCCATAATCAGATTAATCTGAAACTTAGCACAATTGTTTAGCATCATTTAACATGGTTTAATTTTTTTTAATATATTGCTTGTTAAAAACAAGTACGTGATACTCGCTACTTGCACCTTTTAAGGAGGCACAGAACTGAAGCGCTCTAATGCACCGGGGGGAGCCAGGCAACACACAGGTAGCGAATTCCAAGGACCAGGACAAAAAACAAGATGCTAACAAGCAGGGTAACTAAATTTAGAGACTTTATCTAATTAAAAGGTTAACGGAAACCCACAGCTAATTAAACTAAAATGTGAACAGGTTCCCTATGCAAATGTGACAAGCTGTCTTTTGCTTCCTTAGTTTATACATATTATTTGTATATAACAATGATCAGGTAGACTGTGATAGATATATTTTTTAAACACACACATATATATATATATAGTCAAGCCCAAAATTATTCATACCCCTGACTTAAATTTACTTTTATTCAACCAGCAATTTTATTTTTGACTGGAAATGATACAGGCATCTCCCAGGAGATTTATGCATCTGCCTAATTTTGACTGGAACTTTTTTTTTAGTGCACACTTTCTGTAAATCATATAAAGTTTCATTTCTCAAATATCACTGTGTTTGTCCCCTTTATGATAGATTTTTTTTATCCAAACAACAAATGATTTATAAAGGTAAATCAGGACAATTAACAAGGCTGCCTAAACTTTCGCACACCACTGTATATATATATATATATATATATACAGTCAAGCCCGAAATTATTCATACCCCTGGCAAATTTTGACTTAAATTTACTTTTATTCATCCAGCAATTTAATTTTTGACTGGAAATGACACAGGCATCTCCCAGAAGATAATGTGATGATGAGGCATCATTGTGGAAAAAAAATATTTTTCAGCTTTTATTCACATTTGAACAAAAAGTGGCATGTCCAAAATTATTCATACCCTTTGCAATCTGTCACAGTCTATGGGAAAATCCAAAGTTCTATACCATTCCAAACAGTCCAAACTGTTTTAAAGCATCCTAATTACCCTGATTCATTGGGAACAGCTTTTTTTAATCAACTCAACAGGTGAAAAACAGCAGCTCTCTGCAGTTGGTTTGTGGACAGTCATGGCTAAGACAAAGGCGCTCACTAAGGACCTGCGGCTGTGCATTGTGGCCGGTCACAAGTGAGAAAAGGGCTATAAGGCCATATCAAAATGTTTTAAAGTTCCAGTGGCTACAGTGCAAAGTATTATTGAAAAATACAAGAAGTTCTGCACTGTGGAAAATCTCAGAAGATGTAGTCGGAAGCCAAAAGTGACAGCTGTGCTGGCCAGTTGAATAGTGAGAGAGGTGAAGAAAAATCCAAGGATCACCACCAAGGCCATTCTGGTGAATCTGGGATCTGCTGGTGGCAACATCTCAAGGCAGACAGTCCAACGAACACTGCACACTGCTCGGTTCCACGGACACAGATCAAGGAGTACGCCACTTCCTCCAGAAATCCACACAAAAGCCCGCTTGACCTGATCTGGACAAAGAAGAAGACTTCTGGTCTTCTGTTTTATGGTCAGATGAAACAAAAATTGAATTGTTTGGCCACAATGATGTGTTCTTCATTTGGCGTAAAAAAGGAGAAGCCTTCAACCCTAAGAACCCAAAAGGAGAAGCCTTCAACCCAAAACTCACAGCAAAAGTGGTGAAGAAATGGTTAGCATACAAAAACTTTAACGTTTTGCAGTGGCCCAGCCAGAGTCCTGACTTGAATCCAATTGAGAATCTGTGGAGGGAGCTAAAGATCAGGGTGATGGCAAGGAGACCCTCCAACAGTTTTTGTTCAAATGTGAATAAAAGCTGAGAAATATTTTTTACATTTTTTACCACAATGATGCCTCTTGTACATCATCATATTATCTCCTGGGAGATGCCTGTGTCGTTTCCAGTCAAAAATTAAATTGCTGGATGAATAAAAGTAAATTTAAGTCAAAATTTGCCAGGGGTATGAATAATTTCAGGGCTTGACTATATATATATACAGTGGGGTGCGAAAGTTTAGGCAGCCTTGTTAATTTTCCTGATTTACCTTTATAAATCATTTGTTGTTTGGATAAAAAAATTCAGTTAAATATATCATAAAGGGGACAAACACAGTGATATTTGAGAAGTGAAATGAACTTTATATGATTTACAGAAAGTGTGCAATAAAAAAAAAAGTTCCGGTCAAAATTAGACAGGTTCATAAATTTGGGCACTGTTGTCATTTTATTGATTTCAAAACCTTTAGAATTAATTATTGGAAGTCAAATTTGGTTTGGTAAGTTCAGTGACCCTTGATCTCCATACACAGATGACTCCAATTATGTGAAAGGGTATTTAAGAGGGGCAATTGTAAGTTTTTCTCCTCTTGGCACCTTGTCTGAAGAGTCGCAACATGGGAGTCTCAAAACAACTTTCAAATGACCTGAAAACAAAGATTGTTCACTGTCATGATTTAGGGGAAGGATACAGAAAGCTTCAGTCTCAGAGATTCAGTCACAGTCTCCACTGTGAGAAGCATTGTGAGAAAATGGAAGACCACAGTTCAAGTCAAGGCTTGAAGTGGCAGACCAAGAAAAATCTCAGAAAAACAGAAGCGAAGAATGTTGAGAACAGACAGAGTCAACCCACAGACCAGCACCAAAGACCTACAACATCATCTTGCTGCTTATGGAGTCAACGTACATCATTCAACTATTCGGCGCACTTTAGTGAGAGTGATGATGGGAGAGTGATGCAGAGGAAGCATTTTCTCTGCCCACATCACAAATAGAGCCACTGTTATGCATGGAGGAAAAAGAACACAGCACTCCAAGAAAAACACTACTACCTAGTAAAAAAAACACCTACTAACTACAGTAAAATTTGGTGGAGGTTCCATCATGCTGTGGGGCTGTGTGGCCAGTACATGGACTGGGAATCTTGTTAAAGTTCAGGGCCGCATGGATTCCAGCAGACTCTGGAGAGCAATGTCCAGAAATCAGTGACAAAGCTGAAGCTGCGCCGGGGACAACGACCCTAAACACAGCTCCAAATCGACTAAGGCATTCATGCAGAGAAACAAGTACAACGTTCTGGAATGGCCATCTCAGTCCCCAGAACCGGACCTTATTGAAAATCTGTGGTGTCACCTAAAGAGAGCTGTCTGTGCTCGGAAACCATCAAACCTGAATGAACTAGAAATGTTTTGTAAAGAAGAATGGTCTAAAATACCTTCAGCCACAATCCAGACTCTCATTAGAAGCTATAGGAAGTGTTTACAGGCTGTTATTTCTGCGAAAGGAGGATCTACTAAATATTGAGTTATGTTTTTTTTTTTGGTGCCCAAATTTAAGCACCTGCCTAATTTTGTTTAACTAATTATTACACACTTTCTGTAAATCATATAAACTTCATTTCACTTCTCAAATATCACTGTGTTTGTCCCCTTTATGATATATTTCACTAATATTTTTTATCTAAACAACCAATGTTGTATAAAGGTAAATCAGGAAAATTAACAAGGGTGCCCAAATTTTCGCACCCCACTGTACATACTTGGGCTGCACCTAACGATTAATTCTCTATCGATTAATCTAATGATTATGTTTTTATTTGATTAATCTAAAAACTATTACTCTAATGTGATTGTGTTTGGAATTAAAATAACTTGTTTAATATAATGAAAAATTAAAACCTTTAATGTTAACAAAAACCTTTAAATATGTTTATAATCAAACACAGTGCTCTTAGGGGCACTATTGAAACACAAAAATGC
Source organism: Corydoras sp. C115 (assembly GCA_019802505.1). Classification (NCBI taxonomy): domain Eukaryota; kingdom Metazoa; phylum Chordata; class Actinopteri; order Siluriformes; family Callichthyidae; genus Corydoras; species Corydoras sp. C115. The sequence goes on along the minus strand of JAFMOC010000179.1, from coordinate 536,790 downwards.
TTTAGCATTAACAACTACATTAAAGATCAAATTTCAGCCACAAGAGATAATATAAAGCACATTAGAATTAGAAAAAAACCTGCACTTACTGTCCTTTGAGGCACATATTTTGTACATGCTTTAGTAGATGTAACCAGAATCAGAATGCTTTATTAATCCTGGGGGGGGTTATTACAGTTTTTACAGGTGCTCCATTAGTCATGTTTATATGTACAAAAGAGGAAATAAAAAAATTAACAATAAGCGCAGTAAAATTCAACCAACAGTACTAAAAATATGCAATAAAGTGAAAGTAAAGTGGCATGTGTACAGTATGTAATATCTGTTAATTTTTGTTTTTAATTTAATTGAAAATATAAACTTCTGGTTTTTGGTGTGGTATGGAATAGTTGGGCTTTTGGTTGTCTCCGCTGACTAAAGTTGAATTCTCTATCTGTACTGCACCTTTTTTGTTTATTTGCATATAGAACCTTCATGTAACTTAATTAACCAAGCTTTATTAAGTAAAAACTTCATGATATCTCCTAAATCCAATAAATTGTCGACTTCGACGCAATCGCTCATTCGGCCTTCAGCGCAAACTGCATATGCTCTGGCACGTGCTGTTTCACCTGTGGCGAGTGTCAGCTTCAACAGGTTTGCCTTCTCTGGACATTTCAGCACTAATATCTGAGCTGGTTCAGGCTGTCATCAGAGAAATGCAGTCGATTTTAAATGACCACCACTCTAAGCTCAGAACTTTAAACATTAAAGCTGAAATAATGCGGGACTTTGCTGCCCTAAAGTGAGATTTGTTGGCATTAAAAATACAGTATCAGACATTGAACATGCTTTATCCACATGCACCGATGAAACAACAGTGCTTCGGGATAAGGTTTAAACCCTGGCTAAGGACGTGATACGGCTCAAGGATAAATGTGAGGACTTGGAGGCCAGATCCCGTCACCCGTCGAACCTTCAGATTGTGGGAATCCCAGAGAAAGGCTCTGTCTCAGTGTCCGACGCGGCAGTTTCCAAGCTTTTTAAGGAGGCGTTTAATCTAGAATAAGGTAATCTGGTGGATAGAGCCCATGATCATTCTCTGACACCCAAACCTAAACTGGTGGAACACCACGCCCCATCATCGTGAGGCTCCACAACCACGAAGACTGTGTCAACATCCTGATGAAAGCCAGGCACCTTCAGCCAGGCATCTTGTGTTACTCACAGTGTTTTTCAAGGGACATGTTAATAATATTATTACTTTTGTTGACTTTTTGTACATCCACACTCTTTTGTAAATAGTCTTTTAATTTTTATGGTTTTGTTCAAAGTTTTAACTAAATTTCATCCTTAGTATTTGCGGTTCCAGTTTCATTTCATTATTGTCTTATTGCTATACATTATTGTTTTTATTTTATTTATTATTATTATTATTATTATTATCATTATCTCTTTTTCTTGGTGCATTGGGTATTATTATAATAATGCGATTACTGCCTGCTGTTCCATGTCTTGTAGTCAGGGCGCAGTCAATTTAGTGTTGGCTCCTACAGGAGTCTTATTGTTCCTTGGTTTTGTTCTGGTCGAGGACAGTGGGTGGGATGTTTTTGTGGGTGGGCTTATTTCTGCGTTTTTGTATGTTTCTGTGATTGTCCTGTTGTATGTCACTCCCTCCTATGCTGTCACCTGGCTTTATTTGGTTCAAATGCTTCCCCTCTAGTTAAATGAAGAAACTAAGTCATAATTGTATCTCTGTCAGATTTGTTAGTTGTTATGTTAGAGGAATAAATAAGCCAGTTAAATGTTTAAAGGTTTCTACTTATCTGAAACGTTAAATGTGGACATTGTATTTTTACAGGAAACACACATGGATAACTCTGACCACCCAAAATTGAACTTTCCATGGGTTTCTGAAGTTTTCCATTCCAGATACAATTCTAGGTCTGGGGGGGGGGGGGGGTGGATACTGATTAAAAATGGGATTCAACTTAGCATTGATAAAACTATTTCTGATATAAACGGTAGATATATAATTGTACTGGGTTCGTTATATAACACTCCTGTGCTTCTAGTAAATATTTATGCCCCTAATTTTAATGATCCAAATTATGAATGGTCTGTTTAGCTCTATCCTCTCCATTAATACCAACTATATGATTGTGGGTGGAGATTTCATTTGCATTATGAACACCATTTTGGATCATTTTAATCCACGGGGGCTAACCCAGTCATTATTGTCACGGTTAATTTCAGAATTCATTTTGAAAAATAACAATAAAGAACCCTGAAGATTTCATAATCCAAAAAAAGCTCACACAAAGATAGAGTTCACAGAGTATCATCCCATTGTAATCTCTGATCAGGCCCCACTTACTCTAAATTTAAAGTTTTCCCTCCTCCCTGCTGTTTGGCCATCTTGGAAATTCAGTTCTTTATTGCTATCAGATGAGACATTTAATATATTCATCTTGTCCACCATTGATGATTTTTTTACTTAACAATAAAAAAGGCACCACCTCTCCTTCACTTTTTTGGGAGACTTCAAAGCTTATTTACATGGCCATCACCTCCCCATCACCTGCCTTGTTTAAACACAGAGTTGCTTTGCACACTGAATTACAACAACAGAAGCAGAATGCTTAATACTTCGTGGTCGTAGTAACTACTATGAAAATGGTGATAAACCTTTTAGCCCATCAATTGAAGAGACAAGCAGCCTCTCGTATAATTAATAAATTGGTGGACTCAGTAGGCACACCCTCCTCAGATCCTCTGTCAACCAAGTTTTTAAGTAATTTTATTCTGATTTATATAAACCTGAGCCTTTCTAAGGGGATTCAGAAATGTCAACATTCTTGAATAAGCTTATGTTTCCAACTGTTGACTAGAAGAGGCCACAGGAGCTCTTGAAGAGTCACAGGAGCTCAGAACTTGGATGACATCAGAAGGGCGATTAAAACTATGTAAAACAACAAGCCACCAGGTCCTAAAGGATTTCCACTTGAATTTTTCAAGAAATTTGTGGATAAGCTGGGGCCTCTTCTTTTGGCAGTTTTTGAGGAGTTGCTGCAGATTGGGTCTCTGCCACAGTCTATGACCCAAGCTTCTATCTCCTTGTTACTTAAAAAGGACAGTGACCCTGCATCCTGTCCTTCTTACAGGCCCCTTTCTCTTCTAAACGGTGATGTTAAAATTTTAGCTAAATCTTTGACTTTACGCTTTGAAACGGTTCTTCCCAATATAATATCTTTAGCTCAAAATGGCTTTATTAAAGGGCATCAGCTCTTTATTAAAGGGCATCAACATACGTATGCCTCTTAATATTATTTTTATAAAAGGATAATCTCTTACTCCACAGGTAGTTGTGTCTTTAAATGATGAGAAGGCCTTTGATAGTGAGTGGATTTTTTTATTTAATGTGCTGTACAAATTCGGATTCATGGACAAATTCATATCCTGGATGAAATTTTAATATTCTTCTTCCAAAGCAAGTGTGTGCACGAACAGGTTTCGTTGAGATTTTTTTCCTGTTTCGTGGACCTAGGCAAGGTTGTCCCCTATCTCCTCTACTTTTTGCCCTTTATATAGAGCCCCTTTCCATTATAGGCTGACCATTTATTGCTATACATCACAGATCCTGAGTGTTGTTTTCCTTCCATCTTGAAATGTTTAACAGATTTAACTTATTTTTCCGGATACAAATTGAACTTGCAAAAAAAAGCATGTTTTCCAATCAATTCAGCAGCTTTTATACCCTTAAAGTTTTCTTCTTCTGGGTTCAAATATCTAGGAGTGCATATTACATTCCCCTCTCTCTTCAACGCTAATTACTCCCTGCTTATCGAAAAAAAACTCAAGTTTTTTTGAGTTTTTGTAGTTTTTGCAAATGTATTACCTCATTTTCTCTTCCTTTTTCAGACCATCCCACTATTTTTACATAAAAGCTTCTTCAAAACCCTTGACCAGCTAATTACAATATTTATTTGGGATAGAAACCCCTCCCCAGTTTCAGAAAATCTTTGTTACAGTGTTTTGTTTCCGATGGTGGTCTCTCCCTTCCCAACTTTTTATTTTATTACTGGGCAGCAAATATTAAAAAATTGCTTCATTGTTTCCAGGCTAAATTACTTTTTCACTACCAATGAAATATGTTAAATATTTCTCCAACCCTTGGTAATTGCTACTCTTTAAATTTAAATTAAATTTAATCCAATATAACAAATTAATGATCAAACAAAATTAATGTAACAACAGTTTGAAAAATGGACAAATACACTCATGAAAGAGCACTTTTTAAATAGGACAGAGGGGGAATAAGGGATCTGTGCTAAAGCCCCTGATGTTTCAAAACCCTAAAAACACCCCTGAGTATAATTATCAGTACCATGATTAATATTGTCATGCAATACTTAGAATCATTGTGATCAACTTAATATATCATCACTGTACAATTCGGTTGTCGCAGGGTTTGAATTGGTGACCAGTCGGGAGCTGTCGGACAGGGAGAGGGTGCGGTTCTACCTCTCCCGACTCCTGGGACCTGCGCGGAGGTGGGCCGAGGGCCTAGTGGCCACCGGGGACATCTGCCTCACTTCAGTCGGCCGGTTCAAGGCGGCCTTCCTAGGCCAGTTCGCCCCGGTTTCGGATGCCCGCGCCGTCAGCGAGCACCTGGGCGCTGTCCATAGACAGCTTCGCAGCGTGCGTGTCGGGAACCCGCTCTGCGAGCCGCCGCTGCGTATCTCCGGCCATCAGCTCCACGAGTGGTTCTACGCGGCCGGTAATCTGCCCCGTAAGCCGTCAGCGATCTGCCGCTCGTCGCCAGCGTGCCGTTATGTCCGGTTAATGTGCCGCTCCACGCGTTGAGCAACCCGCCTCGCAATCTCCGGACCAGTGATCCGCCCTGCGACCCGCGGTTAGTGAGCACCAGGCCGCTGTTAATAGGCAGCTTCGCAGCTTGCGTATTGGGACTCTGTCCTGCGAGCTGCCGCGCGTTGATCGCGATCCGCCGCGAGTAGTCAGTGTGCCGCTGCGTGAGCCGCCTCGCTCCGCCGGCCATCCGCTCCGCGAGTGGTTCTACGCCGCCAGTAATCTGCCCCGTGAGCCGCCGTGCGCCGTCACCGTTCCGCTGCTCAACGTCAGCGAGCCACCCCGCTCAGCCGGTAATCCGCTCCATAAGCCGCCGCTCGCTGTCAGCGATCCGCTGCTCGTCTTAAGCGTTCCGCCGCTCGTCCTCAGCAATCTGCCGCGTACCGCCCATAAGCAGCCTAGTGTTCCGCCGCTCGCTGTCAGCGATCCGCTGCTCGTCACCAGCGATCCGCCGCTCGTCGCCAGCGATCCGCCGCTCACCGCCAGCGTTCCGCCGCTAGCCACTCCGCGAGTTGTCCCGCTCCGCCTTCCGTGATCTGTTCGGGTTGCGTCCGGTGCTCGGTTACCGCCTCGGTAGACCAAAAACCTATTACTATGTGGGGTTGCTGTGGTACTGGCTCTCTCTTTTTGTGTCCAGGAGGCGGAGAGGAAAGAGGCTGGGAGACTAGGCGAGGTGTCCATCTGCCTCACTTCAGTCGGCCGGTTCGAGGCGGCCTTCCTAGGCCAGTTCGCCCTGGTTTCGGATGCCCGCGGTAGTGGATAGTGGATGCTATCGTTGTCACACTATTTTATTGTCTATGTAAAATTTTGATGCAAAGAGAGCGTCATATGGACAACGTAGATGCAAACACACCCATGGTCTTAACCCCTATGTTTAGCAATCCTAGCAACACTGATTGATTGATGATAGTTTATTAACCCCACAATGTGGAAATCCAGACGTAAGATTAAATACACTGGGAAAGGAAAGACAGGTGATGATCAAAAAATGATAATAGATGATGATATAACTGTTTTGAATTGTGCAATAAATTAAATCAAAATTAATTTACAGCAACCCAGAGTATAGCTTACATTTAATTTTATATTTACCATTTAAAATTTCTGTATAGAAAATCTATTACTTATTATTTATATTATGTATTATTTATTGTAGCTGTAGGTGTATGTGTACAACACAAAACTGTGGCTCAAAAACAGCAGTGCAGTTGGAATTTTTCAGTGCTGCTGGACTTTACATTAATCAACCAAAAAATTATTATATTATATAGTGCCAGTCAAAAGTTAGAACACCTTTTTGCTCCATTGTCTTTTCCCTCCACTTACATTATAGGACTTTACAATTACACACCTTTGTAAATCTAGGCTTGTTTTTTGTTTGTCTTCTGTTTGTTTTCTATTGGCCAGGAGGAATCTCATGCTGATACTTTACCTGCCTGAACTGGCTCCGAAGTCTTTGAATGTGGACATGCTAACTTAATGCTCCAAACGTGTTTCGTGTAATCATTCAGTGAAACGTTTTTGTATAAGGCCACATTGCTATTTTGCCTTTTCAACATAGCAATGCAATGGCTTTTAGGGTCCTGCTGCGACTGATAGATAAATTTAGTTAAAGCTATACCAGGTTCCGTATTTACTATAAACTAACGCTTAAACCCAACATCTTACTTAGCATTCATTTTGTCACAAAAACAAAAATGTCATGAAGGGTTTTTAATCGAATGGAGGACAGTAATTTCATAGATCACATTGTTTCATAATTGAAGACGATAACACTAACAAAGCTAACCTGATATGACAAGTATTCTTGTTTAAGTTTGCTGCTGCCCCTGTGTTCACTGTGATCTTAGTTAACATTTGTTATATTTAAATTTGAGTTTTTGATTCGTAAGTCTGTTTACATGTGATACCTGGCTAAACAGGTGGAACAAGAAGTCGTGTAGGCATCTACACACAATGTTCTTTTATTTATTTAAATTAGTAATTAAAAATAACTAGATAGTTAGGGTTCTAAATGCAGCACTGTTTCCCTCAGGTTATTTCATTTAGGCCTCTGTGCGTATTTAGCATATGCACCGCTCTTATCTACCTATTTCCAGTCCTTCCTCTCCTCTATTTACCATATGGTGTGATGCCACCTTTGTCTGTAATTAGCCTTTTCTTAATCTTTGGGTATCAAACTGTCTTACTCAGATTACAACTAAATTGTCAAATGAGCCAAATTGCCAAAAAAGTGATGTCCAGTATTTTAGCTCAACTTCACACACAAAAATGACAATGATAGAATAAAACCCCAAGATTTTTTGCCATGTAATGAGAGTACTACAGGCTAATATTTGCATGTTTAAATACAGACCAGTAAGAATTAAAGTTTTAAGATTGGGCGATATGCCGGGTGAGTTGTTTTTTTTACGATTCTCGCTACACGCCAAATGTTTGTTTTCACATCGCCATCGTTTTTTCCCCCTTTGCGTCTCCCCGATCAGATAACAAAACAATCAATGCGACTGCAAGATATTTATGACTGCAAGGTATTTATGACCAGCTCAACAGACATACGGGATGGTTTTGCACCAACAACTCGCCAGTTTTAAAACATTCAGCAAAAATAAGTTCCATCAGCCGGGCGCATCGTCAGACCTGGGCTTTCGGGGGCTAAAGCTCCCGGATTTTTTGCCATTAGCCCCTGACCAAATGAGGGCAGCTTTCTCTGCAGTCTCTCCTCCAGCAGCGCAACCGAACGATGGAGTCACCGTTTGTGCTTCTAAGCTCTGTGTGTGTGAGAGGGAGACAGATTTTTTTTTGCCTGTAAAGTTACTGTAATAACTGTATGTTGGCTATAAAGAGCAGCTTCTCAGCTTTCAGAAACCGTCAGAATGTTTTCTGATGGCGCAAACTGTAGCAAGTTACGGTATTTCAAAGCAAAACCTCATGTCTCATCTGCGACTGACTCGTAAAATGGATTCATGCTTTTCTGCCGAAGCTCAGGTTCGTTTATTCCAAAAAAATTTATTAGATCTGAATGTGCTATCCACTGCTGACAGACATATTTCATATGTAATTTAATTTTATCCAATATAAATAACGAATGATCAAACAATATTAATGTAACAACAGTTTGAAAAATGTATAAACACATTCATGAAAGAGCACTTTTTAAAGAGGACAGAGGGGAATAAGGGATCTGGGCTAAAGCCCCTGATGTTTCTAAACCCTAAAAACGCCTCTGCTATCAGCCATTTGCTAGTAACAATGCACTCCAAGAAACACATCTTTTTAGAATAGGTTTTAAAATGTGAACAAACGGTTTTAGTTGATTTATAATGACTGCGCGTTTAGGATACATAAAACAAAATCACTTTAAACAAAGCCCACTTGTTTAAAAACACGGCTCTCGTGAAATATTTTTGGTAAATGGCTTTTGGTAAACGCATAATTTAATATTTGTTTTAACTGAATTTATCTTTCAATACGCTGCGAGTTTTGTAAAATCTCAACAAAAGATTTATTTAAAAACACAAGCTTTTACAAATCCACATTTTTACTAATTAAATATAGGACACGTGGTTTTAGAACAAATGCTTAAAACACACTAAGTTTTGGCAGTAGTGAAGTCTGCTAACAATTTATTTCGCTTTTATTAAGTGCGGCACGGTGGCTTAGTGGTTAGCACGTTCGCCTCTCAGCGATAGGGATTCCCGGTTTGAATCCCCATCTGGGTGGATTTTCCATGTTCTCCCCATGTCCGTGTGGGTTTCCTCCGGGTTCTCCGGTTTCCTCCCACAGACAAAAACATGGATCAAGTCAATTGAATTCTCCAAATTGCCCCATATAGAGTGTGTGTTTGTGAGTGAGTGTGTGCCCAGCGATGGATTAGCGCCCTGTGCTGGGTCTATCTGCCCAGCGCCCGAAACGTTCTCCCCTGAATGGGCATGGGGAACCCCACCGCGACCTTACTAGAGGATAAAGCGGGAGATAATGAATGTATGATTTTATTAAGCCTCAATGTCAGCATTTTTGAAAGATTATTTTCAGCATTTTTTCACAGTAAAAGTGGACCAAACTTATACAGTAGATAGATGGCAGTAGTGAAAAAAATCTGATAATAATGAGATGTAATATTTTTATTACATATAAAATTTACAATTTTAAGCATATTTATATACTGTGAGTAACTACCTACAATTATTCATTAATTATGTTGTAAATAGAAACTTACCTTATATTTTAATACATTTTAGTGAATGTGCAGCTGAAACAGTTTTTCACTTTCGGGTTGCCGTACTACCGGATAAAAATGCGCAAAGAAAATCCAAGTGCAGATAACGAGACCGAGCGTTGCTGAAGTGCAGATAGCATGACCACAGTAGTTGTACTTTTGTGAAACGCCATCTCCACACTGTTGTGTTTCTGTGTGAAGTGCTCCCACACTCCCAAAAAGGACGTGGGTGATTTTCAGCTGCTGCTAATACTTGAGCTCTGGATAAATGTATCTTTTCGGTAGGGCTCTGCCTTTTTGTTGATGCATCGATGCAACTTATGCAAATCAAAGTGTTTTCGTAATTGATTACGTCAACAAAGGTGATGGGTTGCCCCAGCCCTAATATGTGCACAGTATGTACATTGCGCAAGTGCAGTGTTACACCATGAAAATATGCTGAAATGATGAATGAATAATGCAGCACCATAGAATAAAGTGCAGTGTGTACGTAAAGTAATGAGATTAAAGTGACAGTAATGAGTTCAATTAAGTTACAGTTTCAGGAAAGAAGTCCCTGGCGCGAGACTTGGGAGTGGAGGCTCCTGTAATATCTACCATATGGTAGGAGATTAAAATAGTTCTGGTTTGGATGAAAAATTATCATGACAATGTTTCAGGTCCTACCTGCTTGCGCTAGATGCACTAAATTATGGGTAACTAAGTGCCATTGATTTGTTTGTCAGAACCCTCTGGGGTGAAATCCAATGCCTCCTACCCTAAAAGGACTTGTGGACGTGACCTTGGCTTGATGTCCTGCCATCAGAAAGAAATTTATCTGTTTATAAATATTTAAGGCCACCGGAACTGTGAAGGTAATATTTTTTGCAGACCATTAGATTAAAAATTTAACAGCATTGGTTAAACCTAGTGTTGAATAAAATTAAACAGTACCTATGGACAATGTGTCAACTTGCATGTTGTGCATGCAGAAGTTCACCTACTCAATAGCCTGGATAACCAATAATATAAATTTATCTTATGCTTGGATAGATGATATTGCCTAAAATGTGTTGAGTTTGGTCTGGCCAGTCAGAGGCAAAAACACAAAACGGAAAACTACAATTTGGTAACATAAGCAGTTTGAGATGCATAGAATTACACATAAAAGAGCCAATGTTTTTAAAAGTGCAAATGTTTTAATGCAATAAAGGTTTAAGTGAATTAGCAAATTTTGTTTTTAAATTTACCAACCAAAAAATGTCAATCCACCAGCATCCGGTTGACAGCATCACCTGAAATATGATTGTACAGCAACAAAATGCAGTGAGTCAACACAGTGTTTTTAAACTTTTAAGAACGTTTTGTTAACCCTTTTGGGGGTTGTGCCACACTTATTACAATAAGCTGATTTAGAGGGCAAAAATTGTGCCAATATGCTACAGTCTTTGCGGTAGACAATTTACACTGCAAAAAAACCTCACAAACCTTTGAAACTAGTACCAATAGAGCTTACATGTCAAAATGAATCACAGCGACGTCATCAAGATTATCTTGCAGGGGCAGGGGAGTTTCCATTGGAAACAACAAACCTTTGATTGGATCACATCTAAATATAAAAAAGTAGTTAATTCATATTAAAAAATTAAACATTCCAGAACAAAATCTATAGGCATTCTTGGAATTGCATAGGTTTGTTTGTTATATTTTTGGTGAGAAATTACACCAGCTATTAAATAGAAAATACATGTATGCATCTTAGCGCTGGGAATCCAGGCTCAAATCCCTATCTGGGTGTAGTTTCTATGTTCTCTCCGTGTACGTGTGGATTTTCTCCAGGTTATCCAGTTTCATCCCACAGTCCAAGAAAATGGATTTAATAGTCTGTGTACATCTGTGTGAGTGAGTGTGTGCCCATGGATTGGCGCTTTGTCCTGGGTGTATCTGCCCAGCGCCCCTGTGTAGCCAAAAATATCGGGACAATATTTGAAAATGTAGAAATGCTGCCCTAGGTTGGTCCCCATTTAAAGCCATTAACATCTTTCACTACTGAAATTGAAAAACTGAAAAATATCTCGCACAAAATGAATTTTTTGAACTGACTTATTTCAGCGGTGTAATTTTATTACAAAACAGTATAGTATCTCTGAGCACATTAGAATAACCCATTCTTCCACAAATATTTGTTAAAGCAGACTGCATGGTTAAAAGCCTAATTTTATGGCAATTTGGAAAGAAATTCCTAAATATAAAAATCAATTGATCACGTTTGCCCCATGTCAGCATGTGTTTCTCTGGGTTTTCCAGTTTCCTCCCAGTCCAAAACATGATTTAAAGGTTAATTGGCTGTTCTAAATCGCCCCTACATAGTGTGTGAATGAGTGTGTGCCCAGTGATGAATTGGCACACTGTCCTGGGCATATCTGCCAAGCATTTAAAACCTTACTTTCTGTATGAGCATGGAGAACGCCCCACAACTCTAACATAAAGTGAAGAATAATATGAGATAATATACTAAATAAATCGTAATAATTTTCACATATGAAATATTTTAAATACACTATTGATATCAATAGTGTGTTTGAAACCTTTAATATATGAAAATAATTTAAATTTATTTTCACAAAAACGATGGTGGATTAGGATTCATTAATTGAATTATTATATTAATTAGTATATTTTTGACTTTAAAGAATATACTTTTACAGTAAATAAGTAACAATACACTGTGTGCACACACATGCATGTGTGTGTGTATTTACATAAAATCTTACATGCGGAAATCCCAGGTGCTTGTTGGTTTTGGTGTTGTAAAAGATGGTAAAGTCCATAGGGGAAGAGGGGTGGAAGGACTGTGACGAATATTTTTTCTTTTCAAAATGTCCTGTGAATATTTGTAATGAAGCAATAAATATAAATGTATAAATAATATACATTTTTAAATTAAAATTTAAGAAACCCTTAAGGTTTCAACATTCAGGTTAAAACTTTTAAAAAAAGTTTAATTTCTCTGTATTAAATATTTTTACATGCATACCTTTATGTCTGAATGCTTCTTTGAGGAGGGACAGACATCTTCTAAATTACTCTTGGAGAAAGTGTGCATGGGCAACGGGCAAAAATTACACTCTAGGTCACCTTCTATGTATTGTGGCATTGATTTGAAGGCATATACACAGGGGGCTGGGTTCTAAAGAAAGATGGAGCAGAGGAAAAACATAATATACATATACATATAAATATATCCACCTGGTATAACAAATGTTTTAATTAAAAATTCATATTAAATAAAATGTAAATTTCTTACAAATATACTAAGAGGATGGACATTCACTGGGCTTAGAAGATTTTTAGGAGCTTCAAAAAACAACATGTGTCTAGGATCATGCTCTAATTCTAGCCTATTTTTCAGTTGAGAGTCCAGGTCAGATTCTTCTACAGCAGACAACAGCTCTTCCTATAAAAGTCCACAAGAGAAGGTTGAGTATATAGCTACAGTTCATACATTTTATCATTTGTGCCGCTGTATACCTGTGCTCCAGTGCGTAAAGGTCTACACAGTTCAGTATGAATGAAAAATATTTTAGCATCATATACCGATACTTCTGTTATTCTGTTTGGTTGAGGAACCTACAGGAATGAATAAGATAAAATGGAAAATTTAGACAGGAAAAATGGAAAAGTTTTATTATATATTTTTAATGTAATCTATTTTGGGGTCTATCATAGCACTCTGAAAAGGCTGAAAGTTTGGACATGCTGGAGATGTTGCAAATCTGTTACAGGGTAGCTACCACAGACAATTTATTAGTTTTCTACTTCATGTTCTAATGCAAAAGGACATTTGATCGGCACTTCTCTTGGAATCTTGGAATAATAATTATAACATTTTAGTGGTGATGGACCTTTTGAAGAAAAATGTTTATAACAAAAAGTCTACACTAGACAAGGTAACTAGACAAAACAAGACGAAACAAAATACATCCTATAATTTCTTAACTTGGGTAGGTAAAGGTACAAGGTAAATTCCATTCCATTATCTTCCACTTTATCCTATATTAGGGTCACGGGGGGTTCCCCATGCCCATCCAGAGGAGATCATTTCGGGCACTGGGCAGATACACCCAGGACAGGGTGCCAATCCATCAGTACAGTACAGTACATATAGTAATTAGTATTCTTAAGGGAAGTGTAAAGTTAAAAAAAAATTCAAACAAATAAGTGGCTTGATTCACCTATTAATCTAAATGCAAAATATTTGTTTATACAGTCGCATATAGTGAACAAAATATATACACAATACGGAAAAATCTATTGGGGGTCCTACAAATTATGACATTCCACCCCAGACAAGGAAAAACTACCTAGTATTTGTTTAGTTTGAAAAGAAAGAAACCCTGTAAGAACAAGGCTTAGTAAGGGACTAACAATAGTGATATACAGATGAAACAAGGAGTAAACAGTGCTTAAAAACTACTGCAACATTTAACAGATCCACTTATATCAGCGAAACACACACTAAAACACCACCACAGCAGCACTGCCAAGGGTCTGCCAAATAAACCTAATTTTGCATATTTTTTTTAAATAAATTTAATTGTGTCTGTCTGTCTCATTTATCTTATCTGTCTGTCTGTAAAGTTAACTTAATGCACTATGCCAACATTCCATTCATTATTTGTGACCATTAAGAATCTCAACTTCATACTACAATCGATGTTGAAATGTTTAATATTTCTGCAAAACAAACATGAAATAACAGAAAAAAATGTGAAATGAAGGGTATACTATACCTTCAAACTAAAAAAGGAATTGCCAAACTTAAAGTCTGCTTCAGTTGACTTAATCTGAATATGGTCAAGGGTGTTGACATCCTGAAAAACAAAGTCTTTGTTAACAATTGTATATAAAAATTCCTCATCTTTATTGAATTATAATTATTCCAGAACTGATTTATGTCAACTATGTGTCTTTGTTAACTATAAACCCTAATATACTTTTGTTTAATGTATTGAAAATACCAGCTTGTTTTGCCTTGGTTTTAGTTACTGCTTTTAGAAAATCTTAAAATGACAAAGTCAATTTTAAAGCTTCAGTCCATGATTAAAACTTTTTCTATGTGAAACTGATTTTACTATAAGTCAATTTGTGTAAATTTAGAATTTTAGTTCATTTTATTGTACATTTAGAAAACTAAAGACATTTACTACTTTGTAAATATAACACAAGTGTAATTAATTAGTGTCAGTTCTTTAAGAAAGAAGTGAAGTGTAGTCTTAATGAGAATATGACTAACTGGCAACATTTCTGATGCTAAGGAGGACATTTTCAGCGTAGGGCACCCAGCGACTCTGCTTGGTTAAATAAACGGTGGCCTCTGGACTTAAGTTGGGGCTGTAAACCCCCTAGTCAGGGATGTGACTGTGTCTGGGAACATTTCCTTCTCTCTAAAAATTCTTGCCACAAGGCCCTGAACCTCCTTTTTTTTTTTAGGCACCATCTGGCTTTGCGCAATTTAAGGGGGGGGGGGGGTCTTCTATCAGGTGTACAGCCTCCGATGGCTATAATTATTATTTTTTGTTTGTTTTCTGTTTTGTTTTAATTTGCCACAGGTACAGTAAATACTCATGTTAATTTGCCTCACCTCGTTTTATATTGTCACATGGTTCTGTTCAAGTTATATATAATGAAATTTATATCATGTCATATCTGTTGGAATTTTGCAAGCACTTTCTTTGTTTCTGCACTGTCAGTGCTTTAGCTCGGGATGTCAGGTGCACTCATATTCCTTAGTGGCACATTCCCATTACTACAGATAATTAGCTTTACTCTTTTGGGAATGTTAATATTACTGTTTTAGTTCGGTAGTTTATATTATTTTTTAGTGTTGATGGTTAAGGGTTGCCTCAGTGTTGGTGTGCATCCTGGTTATTCAGGATTATAAATTTACACTTTTACACATCGTTTAGCAGACGTTTTTATTAAAAGGGGACTTACAAACATGAGACTGTGATGGTTAAAATATTAGTATTCCTGTTTTCAGTTAATAATTACTTCAGTTTGACTGAACTCTATCCCCATTTATTTTGAGTTATTCTAGCTGTCTCTGGCTATTTTAGTGGTTTTGAAGCGCCTGCACGAGCAGCCATGACACATACTTTTAGAAGTACAATGAAACAACTCTTTATATTTAGAGATTTTTATTCTATACTTAAGTTAGATTTCAATATGAAAAGTGTTATGACTATAAATCAATGCCTATTCATTTTAAACTATACCATGTTCCAAATAATTATGCAATTTGGATTTAAGTCACAAAGATTTACATTTTTTGTTTCTCAATTAAACTCATGAATGGTATTGTGTGTCAGGGCTCTTTGAATAACTGAAAGCAATCTCAGACACCTGCGATAATTAGATTGCCAGGTGAGCCCATTTAAAGGAAAATTACTTAAAAAGGACATTCTACATTATTAAGAAGTCACAGGTTTAAAGCAATAGAAAAAAGACAACCGTTCTTTTTGCTTCCAAAAAGCATTAAATAGTACAATGCCTTGGACAAGGTATGGACACAATCGTAACATAGATCCTAACATAGATATTTTATGAAAACGTAAGTGTGATTATTGTACTGTGAAGAGATTTTTGTCTGATTCAGAGCACAGATGTGTTCGTGCAGGTAAAAGCATATATAGGAAGGTTGCTGCCAGACAAATTCATCCGACTAAGGAAGCAGTTGCTAAAATGCTATTACAAACCAGCAAACAGGTATTTGAGCTGCTGATGCAATTGGAGATCCACAAACCCCAAGGTGAAGGATCCTTCAAAGGTTTGCAGTGCAAACTAAACTTACCATTTGACAAACCCCTAACCAGTTTTCACAAACAAAAACAGTTGCAATGGGCCCAGGAATAAGACTAAGAATGAAGACTAAATTTCAATGTTTTTGAGTGTCGTGCAACCCTGGATGGTCTAGAAGGATAAAGTAGGGAATGATTGGTGGATGGACACTATGTCCCAACAAGGCTGCATCATCAGCAAGAAGGTGAACTGGAATGGGGTCTTGGGGTGAGAGCTGTTAGGCCTCTTTAGGGTTTCTATCTGATTGACTAACTACTTTCTTTCATCATATAAAAAGAAGAACTGTTCCTTCCAGAGCTTTCTTTAAGGATGTTTCCAAACTTTCTTTAAGCACTATCTCTGTTGTGCATTAAGATGGATTAGGCTACCACACATCTTAGTTGGTACTTACAACTTTATCTTGAAAGATGGGCACCTCATAGGTAAGTAGATGTCCTGATCTCTGCTTCTTACCTTGTTGAGTTGCAAACAAATATAAAATATTAACATTAATAAAAATGTCCATTTACTTAACCTTTAATAATTTTATACTTTTTTGGTGAACTTTTTAAAATGCAATTATTAATTACTTGACAATAAATATAAAGGTCCTTACCAGAATTCCATCCTGTGGATTGCTTTTTTATACTAGAAGGCAATTCTCTCAATAAATGCAGTCTCCTCTTCATACGGATTTGAAAAATGACCTGGAAAAAAAAATAAAGAAAAAATATAATTAGGAACATTAAAAAAAAGAAACATGGTAAACACAATAAAAATAAAATACTACATTGTATACCACATTGGTGTGTTCATTAATGTTCCCTTCGATATAACATGCAAATCTGTTTGCCATATTGATCTATTGAGGTTAACAGGTGGTGGCTTTATTTATCTTGAACTGTGAGTAACACATATAATTAGCATTAGGCATCAGACATCAGTTTAACTGAGATTACTGTCTAATACATAAGTGTCAAACTCATAGCCTGCTGGCCATATCAGGCCTACAAGATTAATTTACATTGATCTATTTTTATTGTTATTAATCGCCTGGTGATATAAAGTGGTGATAACACAAAGAACTACATATCCCATAATGCAGTGCAACCAGTGCCTTGCTGAATGATAGTTTACCTGGGAAAATATCTGCATCATTCAAATCAAGCGGCCGTTTCTTTCTGCTGCACTTCAACAGTGAAGGACAGTAATTAGAGCTAATTGATGCATGATGCACCTGCTGACTTAGTGATTAGCACATTTGTTTAGTACGATCTGAGTGGAGATTCCATGTTCTCCCTGTGTCTGCGGGGGTTTTCTCCGGGTTTCCTCCCACAGTCCAAAAACATGGATTGAGTTAAATTGATTGTTCTAAATTGTGTGTGTTTGTGTGTGTGTGTTAGTGAGTGTGCCCAGCGATAGACTGGTGCTCTGTCCTGGGTGTATCTGCCCAGTGCCTGAAATGTTCTCCCCTGGATGGGAATGGTGAACCTAGCCCCCCCTCCTCCCCACGATACTAGTTGAGGATTAAACGGAAGATAATGAATAAATGAATGAATGAATCATGCACCTGCCTGGCTAATTAATGATTGGTGTGGAACCTGTAATGCTTTAAGAGAAGTCTGAAATGTTTTTAAGTCCAGCTCAGGCAGCAAAAGAGAACTTTGCAAACAGGTCAAGTGGTCCCATGTTGTGCAGCTTATGTGCATGCGCACTTTATTGACACGAGTCTTAAATGGAAGGCAAACTAATTACTATCCATCATGAAAGCCCAGTGAGGACATGTTATTATTTTTTTATTTTGTTATCTTGAGACAACAAATTACAATAATATAATATAAATAAGATAATACCATATATATTTTTAAACATATATAAAATAACTATATATATTTAAAATATAAAAAATAATAATAATAACACGTCCTCTATTGGCTTCCATAGTCCATTTCAGGCCCTGAAAGCTGGATCAGACATGCAACAGTATCATAACATAACAGCAGTAACTGAAATGTGGCGTTGGCAGGCAACTGCTTTAATGTAATTTAATGTAATCTATTAAAGCCTGATCCTATGCTTGATAAATCCCGTCTCGTCTCCTCAATGTGTCCTGACATGTGAAAACTGATTTTCTATTTTTTATCTTAAAGTATTTTTTAAAAGGAAATCATGACATTTAAATCTACGTCAGAAATGACGATTGGGTAAATAGTACTGTCCAAAATTTTTAGCCCAATGGTAAATGACAATATCTATATATAAACAGAGGAATTTATTCACAGATTACAAAATGCTACTGCTCAAATCTCACAAACCTTATGAACAGCTTGTTGAAAAAGCCAAATACATCTCTGTTTGACCTTCACTTTGTCACGGCAGTACAATTGGAACGTAGGAATGCAATCTTGAGACTAAAATGCAAAAGAAAATGTTCATTATTATTTATTTATATTTTATTATAAATTATTTAAACAGGTGGCACGGTGGCTTAGTGGTTAGCACGTTCGCCTCTCGGCACTAGGGATTCCCGGTTCGAACCCCATTTGGGTGGAGTTTCCATGTTCTCCCCGTGTCTGCGTGTGTTTCCCCCGGGTTCTCCGGTTTCCTCCCACAGTCCAAAAACATGGATCAAGTCAATTGAATTCTCAAAAATTGCCCCATATAGATGTGTCTGTGTGAGTGAGTGTGTGCCCAGTGATGGATTGGCGCCCTGTCCTGGGTCTATCTGCCCAGCGCCAGAGACGTTCTCCCCAGGATGGGTATGGGGAACCCCACCGCAACCCTAATAGAGGATAAAGCGGGAGATAATGAATGAATGAATTATTTAAACAGACTTCCACCTACTTGGCTGGCATCTCTAACAATTCGATGAGAGGACAGTTTTGGGAATTTCTGTGCAGCATCCTCCCTTCTCACACTAATAACACTTTGCATCTAGAAGCAAACATAAATTCCATGGCTGCAATTATGAAATAATATTGTATAATCAAGTGTTTGAGTAACTGATTGTATGTATATAACATATTTTCAAAAAATTAACAAACTTACCAAATACTCTGAAGCGGCAAATTCCTGTTCCTTTAATACATTTATTTTGTAAGTTGTGGAGGGCACGTCTTCACCAAGATGCACCACCCTACGAATAAATAAATCATTCACAAAAATCAGAAATGTTAGTAGCTACATTATATTGATCAATCCAGTCTTTTAAAAAAATGTATAATAAAATTATACCTTTGTAGTAAAGTAGCTTTTTCCTTTTGGGCATTTAATTGAAGCTGATTTACATATACAGCTTCTTTCATCTCTCTAATCTGGTGTTCAGGTTTGGTAGGAGATATGGCTTTTCAAATCAGAAAAAAAATAATAGTGTTAGTGAAAAATGCTGAACTGTCATGATATAGAATGTAATTATTATGTAAAGTATTATTTTGAACATATCTCTTATCTAAAAAACAATGAGTCTTAATGTTAACTATATTATTATCATATCACATATACTGTACAGTTGTGTAAAATTTCAAATCATTTCAGATTCATAATGCTTAAATATATAATGCTTACCTGTGACCTATACAGTAATATGTATAATGCAATTGAAAAATCATACTGAAATTACTGAGAAAAAAATTATTAAATTTTATTTTAAATATTATTTATTTATTTTGAATAAAAAAACTAAAATAATGTGATAACCTAAAGTGTTAACACCGTTTTATAATTAAAGATGTAGTTGTGTTATGAATCAACCAAATCTCATTCATGGTAATTAGTACACATTAGTCAATACACACCTGCCATCAACGTGAATCTGATTAACACTTTGTACATTGATGAGAATGCAAGAAGAATGCTGGTTAAAAAGGTGCCAAAAGGCATACAGCAACATTAAATTAGATGCACGATTTTAAACATTTTGCAAAAATCTACACCAAGTTTGGTAAAACATGTGGGAAAACCTGTTTGGTGTGATGAGACCAAGGCTGAACGTTTTGGCCGTAATTTAAAAGGTATGATTGTTGCATAAAAAACACTGTGCATTACCAGAAAAAAACATTACAACCACAGTGTTGGCAGCACATTGTTATGTGGCTGTGATTTTGGCTGGAATTGGAGCCATAGTTAATTTAGAGGGAATTATAAATATTATTAAATTTTGTCACAATTTGACACATTCAATTTCATTCAGATATTTAATTATGGACTTTAAAAAACTTTAACAGCAAAAACAAAGTACAGCAGTAAGTACTATTTTTTAATTTATTGTATTCTTAAATGTCAAGATTTTTTGTGACCTAAAATACTATAAATACTACAAAAGCGATTGTTGTTTATCAATTTTGGGAAAGGTTATAAAAAATAAATACATGTATAATGTTAAAATGAGCAGTATTATTTAAATAAGTGAGCCTTTGGGACAAGAACCAGCATTAGAATTTAGGATGCAAATAACAAAGAAAAGCTAATGAACTTTAAACAATCTTAAAACCACTTGGCACCTTTTTAAAAAAGGTTTGGTAAGGGTCAAGATGCATTTCATTTCACTTAAGATTGTATTCTTAAAATATATGTTAATGACAATAACTTTATGTTTTACAAAACTACATCAGTTGAAATTAATATATCAGCTTTATTCTATTATTATATTTTTTTCAAATGATGATTTCATTTAGGAGAAAATGAACACATGATTCGTTTGGCATTTATGTAACTTACCGGCTCTGATATCCTTTAAAGCAGTTTTATTTGGGTTTTTAAATAACATTTTAGCCAGTTCACCGGGGATGGAAACATTTGTGTTGGAGCTCTGATAATATTGTTCAGATTTAATCTGTTTCCTGGTTTCCTTTAAAAAAAGATAAGATATCATAAGTATCATGTAAGACTAAAATAAATGAGACAAAAATTATATTAGGTTACATTTGTAGTACTTACATTGATAATAGACATCTCAGATTTAAGTTTAGGAAAACCAGATGGGAACAAAAGGCTTTTATTTTTCCGACTTGTGGAATACATTTTAGCACTGTCTTTGGTTCTGTCCTGTTTACTAATTCTGAAAAAGTCAAGGAACATTGAACATGTATATAAAATAACAATATTTATAACATATATACAATTATTATACTAACAGATGTTAAATTAAAACATCAAGAACAGTAGGGAACACAAGACTCAGCTGGCACAGCTACAGTAATTAATTTATAGTACCTTATAACGTTAGTGGTGCAGGTTGTGGTCAAAGTGCATATTAATGATTTTGAGTTAAATTGACAACTGAAATACAACGCTATAAAGCAAATATTCTAATACTAAAAATTTTGACCTGGAACATGAAGCCCACTGGACAACTGCAGCTCAAAGACAGCACACGAGTGGCACTAAAAAAACAATATAATTGTTATATCCGTAACAAATAATAATAACAAGAAATAATATTTTACAGAAAAAAAAGATCAAACTCTGCATTCAGTGGAGTTACACATAGTAGTGCTTAGCCATAACTGCATTCTATTCTTTTGCATTGTATTTTATTCCAAACCTAGTGATCCATTATTTAACAAGTGAGGTTTTCACATGGATCTTTGATAGGACATCTACCTTCATTTACCAAATTGAAGCCACAACACCTTTAGAAGGCTCACTGGTAGGGTCTGACGTCCCATGCAGTACAGCTATAACTGACATAGGTGTTTTTTATCAATAAATATAATTAAAACTGAATCATACATAGATTTATGGATAGATTCATTTATAGTTTTTCTGTGTGATACACCAGCGGCTTCTAAATTTGATCATTTAGCAGATGCTATTATCCCAGGTGACTTGCAAGATGAGCACAGTGTTGACCACAGCATCCCTGGAGCAAGGACCCACATTGGTAACTTAAGTGGACCTGGGATTTTAACACACAACCATCAGATTGATATCCCAATACCCTACCCACTGAGCTACCATGCCCTCTGCATTACATGCTCTTACAATATATTGATATTACATTTGGTCATTTAGAAAACGCTTTTATCTGTAGCGACACGTATCCCAACTTGGTTGAGATCAGAACACAAGGTTGATACAGTAGTCCTGAGACAATGAGGCTTAAGGGTGTTGCTTAAAAACACACATTGGTAATGTCAGTGGATCTGGGTTTTGAACCCACAACCTCTTTTACAATAAATGTTTTAATCAGTATAATTAAAACATCAGTGTATATGACTGTCATTTTGCACTGATCTGGCATTAGTCTGGTACAATGTGAAGTAGCTTCTGAGTGGTTAAGATCATTTTGCCATATATGTATAATTTAACTTGCTATGTGAAGCTTTATTTATTATTATTTATTTATTGTTGAGTTGTTGAGTAATCAATAGCTTAGCTCACATTTTACAAGTAGCTTGGCCAACACTGCCTACATATTTAAACCGACCAACATTATATCTCAGTAAAACATCTAACATTTCAGTAAAAAAAAAACCCTAATTATTTCTTTACCTGAACTTATTTGTGTAATCTCAAATGATCTCCTGATTGCATGAGTGTTCTGTAAGCTTCTTCTGAACAAAAGAGATAGATCTGATATTTTTTAAGGACGTTCTTTAGTTTTATTACTATGACAGCTACTATTCTCAATGTTCCAAACAACATTCCATTATAATATGTGGACAGTAGAGGATTTATTAGAAGGATTTATTATTATTTATTAGCTAGAAAATACAGTTTGTAGTTTTGACACATTTCAGGTGTTTTTGACTCATTTTTTAACATCATTCTCTTATTCTAGAGCTTAAAATGCACGCAAATTGACTGTTATGGAAATTATCTAGTCCTGGGCTTGTGGTTAAGGAATCAGCCTTGTGACCTGAAGGTCCCTGGTTCGATTCCTGGTTCCACCACGTACGATGGCTGAAGTGTCCTTGGGCAAGGCACCTGACCCAAATTGCTCCCCGGGCACTGTATTCAAGGCTGCCCACCGCTCCGGGCACATGTACTCACTTCACTTAGTGTGCGTATACAGTGGTGTGAAAAAGTGTTTGCCCCCTTCCTCATTTCCTGTTTTTTTTGCATGTTTGTCACACTTAAGTGTTTCAGAAAATCAAACCAATTTAAACAATAGTCAAGGACAACACAACTAAACACAAAATGCAATTTGTAAATGAAGGTGTTTATTATTAAAGGAGAAAAAAAAATCCAAACCATCATGGCCCTGTGTGAAAAAGTGATTGCCCCCCCTAAACCTAATAACTGGTTGGGCCACCCTTAGCAGCAACAACTGCAAACAAGCGTTTGCGATAACTTGCAATGAGTCTTTTACAGCGTTCTGGAGGAATTTTGGCCCACTCATCTTTTCAGAATTGTTCTAATTCAGTTACATTAGAGGGTTTTCGAGCATGAACGGCCTTTTTAAGGTCATACCACAACATCTCAATAGGATTCAGGTCAGGACTTTGGCTAGGCCACTCCAAAGTCTTCATTTTGTTTTTCTTCAGCCATTCAGAGGTGGACTTGCTGGTGTGTTTAGGATCATTGTCCTGCTGCAGAACCCAAGTTCGTTTCAGCTTGAGTTCACGAACAGATGGTCGGACATTATCCTTCAGGATCTTTTGGTAGACAGCAGAATTCATAGTTCCATTTATCACAGCAAGTCTTCCAGGTCCTGACGCAGCAAACAGCCCCATCACACTACCACCACCATATTTTACTGTTGGTATAATGTTCTTTTTCTGAAATGCAGTGTTCCTTTTACGCCAGATGTAATGGGACACACACCTTCCAAAGAGTTCCACTTTTGTCTCATCGGTCCACAGAATGTTTTCCCAAAAGTGTTGGGGATCATCATGATGTGTTTTGGAAAAATTGAGACGAGCTTTAAAATTCTTTTCTTGGATGGTTTTCCCAAAAGTGTTGGGGATCATCATGATGTGTTTTGGAAAAATTGAGACGAGCTTTAATATTCTTTTTGTTCAGCAGTGGTTTTCTTCTTGGAACTCTGCCATGCAGGCCATTTTTGCCCAGTCTTTTTCTGATGGTGGAGGCATGAACGCTGACCTTAACTGAGGCAAGTGAGGCCTGCAGTTCTTCGGACGTTGTTGTGGGGTCTTTTGTGACCACTTGGATGAGTCGTCGCTGCGCTCTTGGGGTAATTTTGGGCGGCCGGCCACTCCTGGGAAGGTTCACCACTGTTCCATGTCTTCGCCATTTGTGGATAATGGCTCTCACTGTGGTTCGCTGGATTCCCAAAGCTTTGGAAATGGCTTTATAACCCTTTCCAGACTGATAGATCTCAATTACTTTATTTCTCAATTGTTCCTGAATTTCTTTGGATCTCGGCATGATGTGTAGCTTTTAAGGACCTTTTGGTGGACTTTACTGAGTCAGGCAGCTCCTATTTAAGTGATGTCTTGATTGAGAACAGGTTTGGCAATAATCAGGCCTGGGTGTGGCTAGAGAAACTGAACTCAGGTGTTAAAAACCACAGTTATAGTATGTTTTAACGAGAGAGCAATCACTTTTTCACACAGGGCCATGATGGTTTGGATTTTTTTTCTCCTTTAATAATAAACACCTTCATTTACAAATTGCATTTTGTGTTTACTTGTGTTGTCCTTGACTATTGTTTAAATTGGTTTGATGTTCTGAAACACTTAAGTGTGACAAACATGCAAAAAAACAGGAAATGAGGAAGGGGGCAAACACTTTTTCACACCACTGTATATGTGTGTTTCACTGCATGAATGGATTAAATGTGGACAGATTCCTTTGTGTGTATGCACAGTAGGCAAAATAAATCACTTTATCTGGTGATGACTTCATTCAGCGACATTTAGGACAGTCAATAATAACTTTCCTTACTGAGGAGTCGGGAAAACTGATTTCCGCTAGTTTTAGTGTTGAGTTTGTGTGCGTGTGTGTGTGTGTGTTAAAATAGCCACAGCATAAAGAAACCAAAGCAAAAGAAAGGGGGTGCAGAGAAGTTGGTGAGAAAAGAGTTAAAAGTGCCACAGTAGATGCTGAAAAATGCTAAACAGAATAACCTATATTCAGGGCCTATTAATACTAATTACAAAATTCCAAATGGCCTGTCTGCTTCCTTTCATAGCATTTCCCCCAGTTGTCCTGCTACCAGACCTGTATTTGCTTTTTAAAGTATTTAAAAAATCACATTTTAGCATCATTGTTTGCCAGGTTTTAAAATTTTTCTGCCTAGGCCTTCAGAACAATTTTTGCTGGCCCAGTAGCATTAAATAAGTGTAGATCAACCCGATGAGTTGGCTTTACAGAGCTTTCTAGAAGGCTTAATTATATCAGCGTTTTCACACCCTCTGATGGGAGATTACTTTTGTTGAACAGACGTTTTCAGCCAATTAAAACTTATTACAGAAATACCACTGGACTTTCAGAATTAGCTTTGATGCCAATAGCAAAAGACTTATCAATAGAACTAATTAAACTTTTTCCAAGAAAGAAAGGATGGTGGGTTTTGTGTACAGATAATCAGGATTTAATCAGGATTATTAGTGAGTTATTTTCCTAAATTATATTGGAATTTTATGATTATTAATGCAAAGGCTCTTTATACTGCATTTCCACATAACAGGATATATTTATAGCCATAAAATAGTTATTGACAGGTGGATTATTCAGGCAGAGCATTACCGAAGGCCTACATGTGAAATGCACGGCCCACCACTGATACCTAAGGAGGTAGAACTGTAGTATGTGAAGAGTATATTTATTTATTTACTTTCCACAATGGATAGATTTCATTAGTAATGATAAATTGTAAATTTCTATAAGCAAAAAGGCTTTAAAAAAATTGATAAGATGCTGGTTGGTGTTATGCATGATTATGAACCTTTTCTGATTATTATAAAAAAATAATAATAATGTAACCTTAAGATACTGAATATTAGTAATAAGTATTAGTTAATAATAGTACAACAATAATTTAAAATTGGGTTTGGGATAGTAAAATACTTTCCTTTAGGGAAATCTTAACAATATACTACTACCCAAACATTAACCATAACCTTAACCCAACCCCCCCACCCACACACACACACTCATCGCCACCCAGGTAGAGGAAGATAGTGAATGAATCTATCAGCATAACCTTTGTGTTTAATACTGCCCATTGCTCTGGGCACGTGCGCTCTCTTCAGTCAGAGTGTATATGTGTGTTTTTCACACTCTGTCCGTAAGGCAGAATCTCTAAACAGTTTTAAGAAACTACTTAAGACGCATCTATTTAACAAATACCTGTTATAAAAAAAAAAAAAAAAAAAAGGGGGGGGGGGGCAGCTTCGAATAACAAACAGGTTTGATGAACTTACAGTGTAGTTGGTTTTGTCCATGGCTTCTTTCTGACTTGTGGTGTTCTCATTTGTAAGTCGCTTTGGATAAAAGCGTCTGCTAAATGACTAAATGTAAATGTTTTCACTGCAAGGATGGAGAGAATAAATTCCTCTGTGAGCACAGTAGGCAAAATAGATCACTATCACGTTTTATCACATAAATAAATTACTAGTCGGTTGTGGTTTGCTAATTATGAGGCCAACATGCCGATTTGTTATTTCAGTCCACACCTGGTTCGCTTTCATTTAACGATGTTACAACCCTTCAATATAAAGTAGCTAGATCATGAAATACGCGTTGCGTTCCGTCATACAACGTCGTTTAACTTCATTCGGAAAAGCTGTTACCACTGAACCATAAGGTAAATGTACGGTAAAAACGTCACAAATGTGTTTCCTGTATATCACACACCCGAAAAGATTTTAAAACAAATGAATATTTAAAGACTTTGTTAAATATTAATAAAGATTTATTAAAAGAAGATTTATCTATAATACATTACACTATATAAAATAAGCCGAAGTAGGTTACACACCTGTTTTTTGTAAACGTAGGGCGCAAGTTAACAGATCTCCATAGTAACAGCAACCGCCACGAGCCATCCAGAAGCGCATGCGCGTTGCTGTTACGGCAGAGAAGGCGCGATGGTGACGAAAACTTGTTATTCTTTTTTATTTCTTTATTAAGTATTTTGAACTTTCAACTAAACACTTCAGACATTACTATAGTTTTGTTTACTCCAAAATGATACCACCTGTGGAATTTATTTCTAACTTTCAAGTTCAAGTAATTTATTTACATAGCGCTTTTTTACAACAGTACATTGTCACAAAGCAGCTTTACAGAATGAAAAGCCTTTAAACCCCCAAAGAGCAAGCCGAAGCGACAGTGACAAGAAAAAACTCCCTTTTATGTTGTTATTTAAGGAAGAAACCTTGGGAGGACCAAGACTCAGTGGGGAACTCATCCTCCTTGAGCGGCCAACAGAGGTATAACTGGACAGCAGATAATTTTACACGTTTTTACACACTTACCTTCGAGAATGATGGTGTGATTGTGATCGCAGCTTGGTTGTAGGAGACACTGCATATGTATATCAAAGCAATACAGTAAACCAGGCAAAAAAGTGGGCGCTAGCAGGTGCTAGGGTCTATATAAGTCGTGGTCACGTCAAAGGTCAGGACACAGGAGATACAAATATATATTCATTCATTCATTATCTCCCGCTTTATCCTCTATTAGGGTTGCGGTGGGGTTCCCCATGCCCATCCAGGGGAGAACGTCTCGGGCGCTGAGCAGATAGACCCAGGACAGGGCGCCAATCCATCGCTGGGCACACACTCACTCACACAGACACTCTCTATATGGGGAAATTTTGAGAATTCAATTGACTTGATCCATGTTTTTGGACTGTGGGAGGAAACCGGAGGAAACCCACGCAGACACGGGGAGAACATGGAAACTCCACTCAGTTGAGGATTCGAACCGGGAATCCCTAGCGCTGAGAGACGAACGTGCTAACCACTAAGCCACCGTGCCTACATATATATATATACATACATACATATATATATACATACATACATATATATATATATATATATATATACATATACACACACTCAGATGATTTAGAGTTGGAATGGCACTGATATCTCAAACTAGAGAAATGAATGCAAGTGGATACATATGGCAATCGTGCTAATAAAAATTCAAGTACACCAATGGCAAAGTGGCAGTGACTAAAATAAAAACATGGAATATACCCTAGAACTTTGGATAACTCCAAATAAGATTCATTACATATGCATGTAAAAAAAGTAATAATTATTGTTACGTTCGCATATATGAACCAAATAATTTAATTTAGTATTGCACAGACGAACCATAGTGTCACACATTAAGAGAGGCGTTATACATTTTTATAGTTACAGGTAGGAATAAAGTTCTTTGACACAATTTGGATGTTGTAAAAGTGATTAGGGTTTATCTAAAAATTTATATAATAAGCTGGGTCATCCACATTAAGCATTTTAATTTTCTAAGAGTGCCATGAATGGGTTGAAAAAACGTACTGAATTAATGGTGACTAACCCGATCTTCCATAGACTAGCGCTAATTTATTATTTCCTTCCTTTTGCTCTAAGACATTACAATGGGCACCTCCCTCAGTAGCACACTAATCCCTTACAATCATGACACCCTTAAATCCAGACTGCAACTAAATGCATAAATTGTTATATAATGTGTAGTCCTACATGGAAACCTTTAAAGTGCAAGATTGTCTACTTGGGAAAAGTGTAATTGTAAATACTTTATTACCTTGTGCTAAATGTTTATCTTTAGTAAATTTATTATCCGGGCGGCACAGTGGCTTAGTGGTTAGCACGTTCGCCTCTCAGCGCTAGGGATTCCCGGTTCGAATCCCCGTCTGGGTGGAGTTTCCATGTTCTCCCCGTGTCTGCGTGGGTTTCCTCCAGGTTCTCCGGTTTCCTCCCACAGTCCAAAAACATGGATCAAGTCAATTGAATTCTCAAAATTGCCCCATGTAGTGTGTCTGTGTGAGTGAGTGTGTGCCCAGCGATGGATTGGCACCCTGTCCTGGGTGTATCTGCCCGGCGCCCGAGACGTTCTCCCCTGGATGGGCATGGGGAACCCCACCGTGACCCTAATAGAGGATAAAGCGGGAGATAATGAATGAATGAATAATTTATTATCCTTCGCTTACATTTCATTACATTTAGCAGACGCCTTTATCCAAAGTGACTTACAAGGTGAGCACAAGGTTAATCACAACATTCCTGGAGCAATGAGGGTTAAGGGTATTGCTCAAGGACCCATATTGGTAACTTCAGTGAACCTGGGCTTTGAACCCCCAACCTTCTGATTGATAACCCAATGCCCTCACCACTGATCTACCTTGCTTAATCCTCTACTAGGGTTGTGGGGGTGTCCCATGCCCATCCAGGAGAGAATGTTTTGGGCACTGGGCAGATACTCTATTGATGGGCACTCACTCACAGACACACACAGTATATGGGGCAATTCACCTTGAATCCATGTTCTTGGACTATAGGAGGAAACCAGATAACTTGGAAGAAACCCATGTGGACTTGGGGAGAACATGAAAACTCGAACCTGGATCCCCAGCTCCAAGAAGTAAACATGCTTACCACTAAGCCACCCTGCTGCCCTAACTTTACTTGTTTTTATTTTTATTATGTTTTATTTATGGTATTATGGTTTTTCATTGTTTTTAATGCTACTGTACAAATGAAAATTTCCCCATGTCGGATATTATCTTAAAGTCTTTGATTTTGCAGAATGATGCCTGAACAGCATTTCTTGCATGTAGCTATTTGGATGGTCCAGTTCCAGTTTATTGAGAACACGTAAGGCTGCAAAAGGATTTTTTAAGGATCCAAATACAGCTACTTAAAATTCTGTTGACATCTGACATCCTCATGTCCCTTGACTTTTGTTCCAGATCTCTGAAAAATTGGCTATTTTCAATAAAAATTTGATGCAAAAAATTTAAATGTAACAGTTTTATTCATGATAAAACAAAGACCCACAAATAATGCATATTAATAATATTTTCTTAAAAATTATTTTTACTCCATCAGCAGTCTCTCTGCCTTTTCAAGTGCTTTTTCCATCTTTTCAGCATCTAAACAAAACTGATCTCTTTCTGTCTGAAGTTTCTCTCTGGCTTCTTTAAGGTTGCTCATTGTGTTTTGCACCTCCTATAGGCATTAAACAACATGTTACTTAGTATTTCAAATAAATTAAATTAATAAAAAGTAGAATACTGAGACTTACTGCTAAATGTGTTCCATGTTCTTTTGCAAAGTCATTAAAAAGCTTTAACTCGGTCATTAGCTTTTCGGAAACAGTCTGTCAAAAACAAAGAAACCTGTTATTTTTTCATGTTTCATTAAACTGCACGTGTTAATAAACAATACCTTTGAAATGTATTGGTACGGTAAGACAAATTCTCAATTATTGTTGTACACTTTAAAAGCAAAAAAAATCTCAATACATTAGTAAAATGACCATCAACCTCCAGTGGTGAAGGCTATCCATTCCAAAAAAAAAAAAAAAAAAAAGGTTGCACCATAAGATGTAAACCACTGATCTGTAAGTACAGTATTAGAAAGCCAGACCGGAATCTAAATAAGGAAGTATTAACTATAGTATGGAACTTCATGTGAACCCAAACCCAGCATTTAGCAGCATTTAACCTACTGAAGAAAGAGCTGTAGCCTAAAGTTTTAATTAAAAGCTTGGAAACTAAAAAGGAAACAATTCTGCGTTCTTAGCAAGTGACTAGAATGACAATTATTGAACACAAGAAATATTCAAGCAAATAAAAAGCACATAATATATAGCAAATAATAAGTACATAATATGCATCCTGTTGTTCTCTATGTTTAAGCACTACAGCAAAGCAGGTACTATTTTGGTGGTGAATGTTTCTTAGCACTGCAGTGACAATAACATTGTGGTGGTGTGTTATTATTGCACTGGTAAAAGTGAATTAGAGTGCTGTTAGAGTTTAAGTTTATATGCAGTTCACTGAATTTGTACACAGAAACACATTTCCTAACTTAATTACAAATATTTGTTCCATAATGTAGAATTAATTTGTTGGTGCAGAACTCAGATGCTGGTGGTTTCATTATTTGGTTAATGGAATATTCTAAGGCCAGCAGTATCAATGGTATTCCAGTAAAACTCCCATGAAAGTTGACGCTGCTATTGACAGTTCCGAGATCAGATGAAAAAGGAGAAGGAAAAAAAGCTTGTGAAAAAATTAACATCACTATACAAACAAATGCTGAGGAAGTAGATCTGTATCCAAGGACTATAACCGAAATAGCATAAAGACGACCAACAGGAATGAACATGTAGAGAAACAAATTACACTCTGTAATGAAAGAAATGTAAAGTTTGTTGATATGTTAAAGGGGGCTGTTAAAAATTACACAATGTAGAAACGAGGTGTAACTTATTCTCAGATTTTTCCTTGATGTCAGTCAATATATTTGCTTTTAACAAAAACAAAGTGACATACCATCATTTCTTTTCTTTGTGTGTCTCTGTCTTCTACAGATTTCACAATCTTTTCACCTGAAACTAAGAACATATTTAATAGATGATTGGCTTAAAATAGTAAAACCTGCATGCCACAGGACTATACAACTACATAAACAATAATGAAACCAAATACTTATGGACCTTAATAGAGACAAAAAGTTTGATATTATTTTTTTAAACATACAAATGCATTTAAACAATAAGTGCTAGATTTTTTTTAGTTTAGTTCAAATATATTTTTTCTTTTAAAATTTCACTTCAATATATATTTTGGTAGATTTATATTTTCATATTCACATTTTATTTTGAGGTTAATACATTTTTTTCAGTCAAACATTTGACCAGAATCTGTTTTGAAGGCTTGGTGTCTTTTATGGACATATCAACTTAAATCATGAAGTTAAAGAAATACAATAATCCAAAACATGATCTTATGTCCTAATTGAAGATGGAGGAGGAGAAGAAAAACTGAAACTAATGAAAATGTAAAATGGGATTGTGTGGTTCTATATGAAATCGAAATGCGACCACCCCTAAAATGTTCATCCACAAGCCACCAATTTGTAAATCAGTGGCCACCTGAATAAAGCAACACTAAATAAAATAATAATAAAAAATAATAATCTGGGAGGGCAGCAAGGTGACTTTGTGGTTAGCACGTACGCCTCTCAACGCTAGGGATTTCCAGTTCGAATCCCAATCTGGGTGGAGTTTCCATGTACTCCCTGTGTCTGCTGGGTTTCCTCCGTGTTTCCAGTTTCCTCCCATAGTCCAAAAACATGGATCAAGATCTCTGAATCCTCAAAATTGCATATAGAGTGTGTGTGTGTGTGTGTGCCCAGCAGTAGATTGGCGCCCTGTCCTGGGTGTATCTGCTCAGCGCCAGAAACGTTCTTCCCTGGATGGGCATGGAGGACCCCCCCCGCTACCCTAGTAGAAGATAAAGCAGAAGATAATGGATGGATGGATATGATCTGGGGAAAAAACATTTGAATCTGAAAATATATAAACCTTATACCTATACCTTAAACCTATAAATCAAGTAAAAATTATATTTAAATTAAAATGATTGTTAGTTATTTAAAATACACTGTTGATTTGTTTTAAAGTTTCAGTAATTTTTTTTTTACCTCTGAATTAACAAAACATTTTGGCCTGAATTTAACTTAATTTTAATTATGAACAACAGGGTTTAAAACAAGTTCTCCTTCAGTCCCTTTAATACCTGGGTCAAGTTTCTCAGCAATGAGAAGTACATGACAGTCTCTGAGTTGTTTTTGGATGTCAGAGTTTCTTTCCTGAAAATCAGTGCAACGATTCTCTAGAACAGCTACATTTTCCTGCCGAATAGAAATGAACACACATAGACTTCCTTGTAACATAAATTATAAACTGCTTATTGAATTATCAGGTAGATAACTTAAAATATTTAAAAAAAAATTAAAAATAAATAATAAAAAACGTGCATATGAAAACAAGACATGATGCACACCGCTGCATGCAAATGCAAAACATTACACGAACGTAAAACATTACACATTCATGCTTTTTAATAGTTAGAAACAGGGAAAGCTGCGACACTGGTGACTGCTTCCTCCAAACAATATAATACAACTTTTCATTACAACCTACATTTTAATAGCTAGCTATGACTTAATTCCTAAAACACACATTGCCCTGAATTTCAATGAACCCCATGAGTAAATAATAAATAATGTTCTCTTATTTGTAAGTTACTTTGAATAAAAGTGTCTGCTAAATGACTAAATGTAAATGAATAAATCACAAAACAGAATATCCAGTGAGGACCAACATCGGAGTATAAAAATTCAAAGGTTGGTACCTTTTCTTTGTTGGTGTTCAGCTATATAAAACTTGTGACTCAAAGGTTAACTCATTTATATGTGATATGACAAATTCAGAGTATATGCTTATATAAACTTTAACTGTTTACATGAACAGAAAATTGACTAGGGATGCACAAAGTGTATATTTATTGACTATCAATTAGGACAGAATCTTACCTTTAGTTCTAAAATCTGTTTTTGAAAATCTTCATTTGCTACAACCAAGAGACGATTCTGCTCCCTTAAATCATTTGGTTGTCCATATTTCACAGGTCTAAAAGTGTGATTGTGTAATGATAGTCATTTATCATAGACTGGATTAACAAATAACTTAAAAATGTTCATAAAGAAATGTGGTATTCCTACCCTTTGAAACCTTTAGTTTGGTTCTTCCTGCAAACAAAAACATTTTACTATAATACATTATATTGTATTAAACAGCAAAAAGAAAAAAAAAAACAACATTAAATATTTGCTGGTGTTATTTGTGCCATTTACTTACCTGGATGCATTTGTTATTGTAGGAATATCTTTCATGTGAGTCTTTTCCACCCTTTTCATTGTAGCTTACAACACCTGAGAAAAGAGAATATTTGCAGTTTAAATTTCTCAGTGATGTGTCAAGAGGCTCTCTCAACTGCCCTGCTCTTTTTTT
This sequence comes from Corydoras sp. C115, assembly GCA_019802505.1. Taxonomy (NCBI): domain Eukaryota; kingdom Metazoa; phylum Chordata; class Actinopteri; order Siluriformes; family Callichthyidae; genus Corydoras; species Corydoras sp. C115. The sequence goes on along the minus strand of JAFMOC010000179.1, from coordinate 502,949 downwards.
GTCTTAGCTCACCTTATCTAATAAAGCGGTACATTTATCATAAAAAAAGCCCACCAAAACATGCAGTGCATGGAGGCTTGAGGATCCTGGTTTATGGTTTATCCTGTTTTTTTTTTTTATCCATTCTTCAATGATTTATGACCAAGTCAAAAATGTTTGTGTTAATAAAAAAAGATCTTTTAAATATTTCTATATTCAACTTATCAAGCAATACATTTAAAAGCTTGGATTAAAATAATAACAATAAAAAAAATAGAACAATAAGCAACCAAGATGGAGGTCTGAACTGGACTTAAATCCTTTTTATTTTTTTGTTAATTCTCTGGAAATCAGTTTAAAAATGCCATGTCAAAAATCCCATGTCAATTTGTCACAGTGCTTTATAGATTTTTGCAGAAAGCAGGTTTGAAGCTACTCAAATTACTTATAATGTTTTAAAGCTACTTACCTGGACCACATTAAACATAATCTTTATATTAAGGACCAATAATTAGGCATTTTCTACATTATTCACTTAGCAGACACTTTTATCCAAGTCGTATTAGTAGTTCTTCCATTTTCTTAAGCTTATGTTTTAGATATTATAAAATAAGATACAAGTATAGCAGACCAAACAAAATATCCTGAAAAAATTACTATGATTTTATTTAAAACTACTTTGTGTAATATGTAGAACTCAAAGAACTCTTTTTTCTTGTTTCTGATTAATACTATGATATGCTTAAGGTGGCAGATGCCAGCAGGCTGAACAAACAGATCTATAAGGCCAGTGATGTTGTGGGTGTCATTCCTTCAAATTGCACCTTGAAGTGCAACGTGAGGTTATTCCTACCGGTGTCCATCAAACTGTATAACTCCTCTCTCAATGTAGAATATTATAACTATAACGTGTACAGACGGCACGGTGGCATTGTTGGTCGCACATTCACCTCTTAGCTCTTGGGATCCAGGTTCGAATTACGATCTAGGTGAAGTTTCCCTGTCCTCCCTATGTCTGCGTGGGTTTTCTCCGGGTTCCTCCCACAGTCCAAAAACATGAATTCAAAGTAAATTGAATGCTGTAAATTGCCCCAGCGCCTTAAACATTATTCCCTGAATAGACAGATAATGAATGAATGGATGGATGAATATATGCAAAGTATTAAATTCTGTTTTGCCGATACAAAACTTGTCCATGTGGGTTTCCTCTGGATTCCTCCCACAGTCCAAAAACATGGATTCAAGGTCAATTGAATGCTCAAAATTACATACAATGCGTGTTTGTGAGTAAGTGTGTCCAGCGACAGTGTGTGTCCAGCACACTGTCCTAGGTATATCTGCCCAGCGCCAGAAACGGCTCCCTTAAATGGGCATTGGGGACCCCCCCCCATGACCCTAACAGAGGATTAAGAGGAGGATAATGAATGAATGAATAACTTGTGTGCAATAACAATCACAATAGATATGTGCAATACTTTATTCAGTGTAATGTTTCATTACACTATATGTGCACTATATTTAGTGCAATAATGTGTGTATACATAACTGCCACTTTTCTCTTTAGATTTTTTTTTAATATTTTTAATTAAAAACACTTTTTGAAATTTGATTGACGAGTTTAGTATAATATTATTCTTCAATCTTTATTTATTTACTTGAACATTAAAACTGGAATATATGTAACTACTGCAACTTCCCCCCAGAGATTAACAAAACATTCTGATTCTGATCATTCAACTGAAGGACAGAAAAAAAGTAGATCGACTTTTACGGCGCGTAAACAATCACTTAACGTCTTGAAAAATTGAAATTCGAATCATTGTGCTAAATGTTTGTAAACATATGTATAAGTCAAAATACATTGCGCTTGGGCTTCGCTAAAGTTACATGTGAAAAACGACAAAGTAAGTGAATACGATTACCTTTCAACTCTAAAGTAAACAGCGTCCACAGTCTCCAGCGCGGGCGAAGGTTTGAAATAACTACGTAACTTCCGTCAACGTTTCGCGTGCTTGGCCGACTTCAAAATTACGTCGCTTCACTTCGTAGTGCGTACTACGTAGTGTAGAATGTTTGGCTCCAGTGTCACGCTTCGCAAACTGACGAATTTATTAACCATAGCCTCATATTTTAGCTCATTTTGCCAAATAGGAATGCTTTGTGAAACCATGTTTGTATTTAATGCTTTGGGAGAAGCATTACAACACCCTTAACGAGTTTTTGATAGCACGTCATAATATGTGACCCCTTGTACCTCAGTCCATCTTTTTTATTCAGAGCCATGCTAGTTATTTTTTTCTACTAAGATTTAAAGATGTGTTACCTGAAATACTTAATTGAGTTGTGATACATTTTTCCATTACAGTAGGGTCAAAAAATCTGATAGTCAATCGTAATAGACGTAGTATCTTCATTGTCAGTAGAATCATCTGAGATACTGTACCCAATATCTAATCTGAAAATACCCTTTTCTTACTAAGCCCAGAGAGGATATGTGTTTTTTTATTTTTAAATAATGAGAAAATCTTGTTATGTTATGTTTTAGATTTATATTCTATACTTCTGCTATATTTTATATTAAAAACTGCTGCTATAATTTGTATAATTTCTTACTTGTGAAACTGAGTCTGTGAGCCACAATTTCGTTTTCATTTCCTGTACCACATGTGATGCAAATGTCAATAAAGTCTATTTCTCTCTATTAACATATTTGTGTATGATTAGGTATATATGTATATAATAAAGGGCGGCACGGTTATTCTTAGTGGTCCACGTTTATCCTCTCATTAGGGTTCCGGTTTCCCCAATGCCCATCCAGGGTGGAGTTTCCATCTCTCCCCGGCGCGTGTGGGATTTCCCCGGGCGCGCAATCCATCGCCACATACCACTCACACAGACAAGTCTATATTGGGCTCCAAATTGCCCCATATAAAGTGACTTGTATGTGTTTGACTGAGGAAACTGTACCCAGCGATGGAAAACCACGCCCTGTCCTGGGGAGAACTGCCCTCCGCCCGAGATGGGGATTCGAACCCCTGGATGGGCATGGGGCCCCACCGGCGAACCTGCTAAGGATAAAGCGGGAGCCATAATGAATAATGAATGAATAATAATAATAATTCATTCATTCATTATTTCCCGCTTTATCCTCTATTAGGGTCGCGGTGGGGTTCCCCATGCCCATCCAGGGGAGAACATCTCGGGCGCTGGGCAGATAGACCCAGGACAGGGCGCCAATCCATCGCTGGGCACATACTCACTCACACAGCCACACTCTATATGGGGCAATTTTGAGAATTCAATTGACTTGATCCATGTATTTGGACTGTGGGAGAAAACCGGAGAACCCAGAGGAAACCCACACAGACACGGGGAGAACATGGAAACTCCACCCAGATGGGGATTCGAACCGGGAATCCCTAGCGCTGAGAGGCGAACGTGCTAACCACTAAGCCACCGTGCCACCTATAATAATAATAATAATAATAATAATAATAATAATAATAAGAAGAAGAAGAAGAAGAAGAAGAAGAAGAAGAAGAACAATAATATATGTAAACGTGAACAAATTGGTTAGTCGTCAAGCCATGCGGCAATTGTTTACTTCTACGACAATTCGCAACAGTGGTTGTGCTGGGGGTGCAATTTCGGGAAAGTGCAAAGCTGTCGAGTCACAACAGACCACGCATGCGCGAGATATGACGCGGAAGGCGGTTTAATTCAAATCTGAAGAAAGCTTAGTAACGGATGGACGCGTGAAAAGGTTACATGAGAAGATTGCTTGTAGTTCTCGAAAGGTAATTTTAAGTATTTGTATTATATTTAACGCCAGATATGGAATTGTGCCACTAATTATGAATTAAGTTTCGCATTAGTGTTGGTGATTTAATACCATGTTGGCTATATCTTTACCCCGGACTGTCAGCCATCTTAACAAACAGCGACTGAGCCTTTATGCATCTTTACGCTCCTCTATCACACAGTGTCGGATATTATACGTTTAAAGTAATAAACGATGATTGCACCAAATGGTTGTTTGTGTAGTAGGTTACCGGACTTCCTACACCTCAATGCCACACCTTTTTTGATTTTTATAAATGAAACAAACACTAAAGGTACTGCTAATTCATTCATTATCTAGATAAATGCAAATCGTCGTAAAACAAATACTAGTTATACACGAGACTAAGCCAAATAAAATGATACAATTTTAGTCGAGCTTTGTTTTTAAATATACAGTATATATTAATTAATTATTATTCTAAGAATACAATCCTTAAAATACTGGGTTCATTTCTAACTTCACTGGAAATCCTGTAATTACATTTAGTCAATTAGCTGACTTTTATTTACAGTGACTTGCACAACACAGTTCAGTATTTAGGGAGGAAATCGGCCAGCTACACCATTGTTTATTAAACCTATTCATTATACAATGTGGTTTTAATTGCTAGATTTTTTTTTTATTTTTAATATGTTTATTATATATTTAGGCCATATTCGGGACGATCATCCCACCATATATATGTGGCAATGCTGACACATTTTGCATCTTTAAGAGACCCAAAACAATCTCTTCGAGAGAGACATTGTGATCAATGCACTATAAATAGAAGCGTTACTGTATAAATAGATTAAAACAAAGTGCACTAAGATAAATTGTAATAAGACAATAAAAAGTAAGTTTAATGCTTACTGTGCAGGTCAAGTGATTCACTATTAAATTAAAACAACAAAACAAATACTGACATCTACAGTCAAACTCTTAATTTTGGATTTTTTGATAAATTATGCATTTACATTACATAGTGAGTATATTATAAATGTATTTAAAAAGCACATCCAGATATTGGAATCTATTACAACCTTATGATAGATTATCTTTCATCATGACCTTATCCATCATGACCACTCTAATAGCGTTTATTTAATTTAATCTAGAATGTAGTGTGGAGTGTTGCAAGTATTATTGTGTTTTTATTTTTATTTGTAGGTAGTCATACAATATTTTGTGAAAGAACCAATGGAGAATAAGGACCTACAGAAAACAGGGTAAGTCACATTTACTCCGTCAGTGTTCTACAACTATTGTAAATTTTCAGCTAGATGTCACTAACTAAATATATCTTCTTATTTGTTAAACGGCCATGTGAAAACAGACATCCTTTGGTCGTGACAAAGTTGTAAATCTGTTTCAGAAGGGTTAAATCATTGCAGTTTATTGCAAGAATTTTGCTAAAACTGCTAAAATCAGGTTAATAACTATCCAATACGTTATTGAAAATGAAAGGTCAAACATCCTCTTCCACCCAACAGCTTCAGCTATACAGCAGAAGCACAGCACATGCATTTCATATGGAGTTAGAATATATTAAGTGATCAGGGATTCAAAAGGCTTTATATGTACAGCTTCATTGTTCTGTCTCAAAAAATAAAACCTGTTTCATCCCACCCCACCCCACCTCTAAATAACATACTTTAGAAAACTAGTAACGACTCATATATGCAAATACAATATCAACCTGTGCTAGATACAGAACAAAATCCACCTCAGCGTCCAAGTATGACCAAAAACATTGACTGGAAGATAATCCGAACAGCAAAAATATACAAGATGTCACATAGGACATATTTACCTAACACATTCACACATGGTGAATGGAGAATAGTCAGCAATTTGTTACTGTCCTCAGTGGTGGACATTTTCAACAAAACCAAAGCAAAGACTCTTATCAATCTTCCAAAAAGCACAAAACTAATTACTCACATTTAAAGTGAACTGCCTGTCCAGGGTGTGTCTGCTCAGCGCCCAAAACGTTCTCCCCTGTATGGGCATGGGGCATCCCTCCTGACCCTAGTAGAGGATAAAGCAGAAGATAATGGATGAAATGAACTGCCATTAAACAAAGAAAATAAACTAATTATACACATATTAACATTTCTTTATTTATTTATATAAATGCTATAAAAACAAATACCTAGTCATGATGTTAAACAATCAAAGATTCTTTTCTTGAAAGGAACAGTGTCAACAAATGCATCCATACCGACAACTAAGTATCTTTTATTTAGCCCATGAGCATTATTTTAAGAAGCAACCTAGATAGACATGAGCCGATATGCATACTCAACACTTTTGAGTACTTTTTTTTTTGTTCATTCCACCTGGAAATAAACCATGGGATTTAATGATCTCTCCAGCTCCATGATTTTCTCTTAGGTTAGCTACAAAATTATTTAGAATACCTTACATGATATTACTGTTTTGCTTTCTCTTGGCCCAACCTCTAACACATTGTAAAATTACAGGTATGACCCAGATGCATGTCCTAAAAGGAGAATTTCATCGGTATGTTATAAACTTAAAACAAATTTATTTTACATCTACTTCACAAAAACAAAGACTACAATAAAACTTTGTTATTAAATGTACTTTTTGTTATTGTTATCATGGTTAGTAAATTGTTAATTACTTTACAGTTTATAATGAAGTATACCTTCTACATACAAAAGTATGTTTATAGTCATTAACCATGATCGTGTCCAAATTAGATTCTAAAAGTTCCTCGGACATCTATTAAGGGTATTGGAGTTGAACAGGATGATCAGGTAAGTTCATTTGCACTATTAGTTGTAAAGGAGTGCGGTGTAGTTATTTCTAAAGTCTTACATTTTCGGGTTTTTTTTTCTACCGCTAAGGAGGAAACAAGACCACTCGAAAAGCGCAGAAACTCGAGAAGAGTCAGCTTTGCCACTAAAAATAACATTCATCTTTTTCCCAAGTAAGTTAACTGGTTTCCTAAATCTAGGTCAAGGCTTTCAAAGTCACCTTTTGTCAATTCATGAATATGCTGTGTTTTGAATATATAGAGATGTCAAACCTGAATCTCCTGTCCTGGTCTCAGTTCAGAACTTAAATATTGGTGAGTTTATCTACTTTATTTTAGTATGGTTTTAAACTGTTGAATTAGTTGTTGATTCACAAAAATGAAATGTGTATTTTGTATGTGTGAATAATGAAACAATAAGCAATTGTTTAATTGTCAAAAATAATTTAGCAGTCATTTAACTTAATGAAGTTGTTGATTGAAAATGCTGAAAACTGCTGATGGCATACAAACAATTAGTTAGGGTGACCGAGGAAGCTTATGAACAATCTACTTTTATAGAGCTGCTGAGAAACAGATGCTGAATGATGCCAAACAGCAGAACTCACAAGGTTGAGTTCGTAATGCTTTATTTATTGATTCAGTTGTTACATGCATCAGATCTTCTAAATTACATGTTTATAATACATTAATTGTTTTATTATTTAAAAATTATTTAGCTCCTGTTGTAGTTTAGCTTTTTTTTTTGTATATAACACCAAAAACTATTTAGTTGCAATTGGTTTAAACCTTTTTGCTTTTTTAAAAGAAATAATATATGCTGACCAACCATTTTATGAGGTATACCTACTTGTTTCTACTAGGGATATAAATATTAATTGACATGAATCAATGTGTTTAGATGTTCAGACATTCTTACTTAGAATATGATGATTACACTTCACAATGCTTTAAAGTGTTGTGAGCATTTATAAACCGTTATAAGCACTTTTGAAGTCATTTTTAGGGAAAGTATTCGTTAAACACAAGTGTTATAAGGCTTTATGTCACTGGTCTCTATAATGAGTTGAACAGTAATTTGAACAGCAAGTTGAAATAAATAATTCATAATGCATTATGTGGGTGGCACGGTGGCTTAGTGGTTAGCACGTTCGCCTCTCAGCAGTAGGGATTCCCGGTTCGAATCCCCAACTGGGTGGAGTTTCTATGTTCTCCCCGTGTCAGCGTGGGTTTCCTCCGGGTTCTCCGGTTTCCTCCCACAGTCCAAAAACATGGATGAAGTCAATTGAAGTTCTCCAAATTGCCCCATATAGAGTGTGTATGTGTGAGTGAGTGTGTGCCCAGCGATGGATTGGCACTCTGTCCGGGGTTTATCTGCCCAGCGTCCGAGACGTTCTCCCCTGGATGGGCATGGGGAACCTCACCGCGACCCTAATAGAGAATAAAGCGGAGGATGATGGATGGATAATGCATTGTTACTTTGTGTTATAAAGCCTTTATTGCATGTTCTTATAACATGTTATGAGTGTGGTTACGCACAACTATGGACATTAACAAAGGATTATGACAAGTATCATAATGCATTATAAACACTTAATAAAGCTTTATATAGGTATGTGTTAATAATTAAGTAATTAAGTAAAATCTTACCAATAAGTTCTTTATTCTAGTTTTAATGTATTAAAAACTCATAAATCTGCAGAATTAAGATATTCTGAAGATTTTATTTCTCATCTGTCCTGAGAATTTTCTACACCATGCGCACTAAACTGTTATTTTAGTGAAACAAAAAATCTGTCATTGCTCATTAGTGCATTAGCCTGGAACGCTCTCATAAATCTGTTCTGATTTATGTATGTATGAGTGGCTATGTTTTGCTTAATCAGATGTTTTAAATGATTAATTAGTTGTAATGTTGGCTTAAGTGGCATATTTCTTATTTTACCTTATTTATTCATATTCAGCAGGTACCAGTGATGGACAGAATGAAAGGTAAATATTGTATTTTACAGTTTTATACACTTTTTTTTTCTAAGGCAATGGCATAAAATTCAGTTCAGTTAAAAACTTCACTGGTCAGCATGTTGGTTTTTTTTTTCTTTTTTTTTTTTTCTTTCTCTGTGTTGAAAAAAATCAACAGAAGACAATGTTTATGGACTTTCTTTAAGCTTTTTTTCCCTATAAATTCTTGGCTTTTTACACAAAAATATTAAGTTTACCTTGATGGTTACATATAAAGAAATGTTAAATGTTAAAATGAAAAGTTTTGCAAAGGAATTTCTATTCTTGATGCCAAAACAGCGTAATTTAATATAGTGCTTGGCTTGCATATTTTCAACATGCATTTATTATTTTAAGGTTTCTACATTGTGATGCCGTTGATAAACAAGATGTTACAGGTAAGCCCGAATCCTGATTATCTTTGAGATTTGTCAAGCGAGTATTTCTTATAAAGTGCTCTTAACAACAGAAATTATTACAAAGAAGCTTACCAAACATGCAAATTTATAAAGTTAAATTGAAATGGTAGTTAGGTGCATCAGTTAGAAAATGCCTAAATAAGTCGGTAAGACTTTCTATGAATTCGGTATTCATAATGCATTATAAATGCATTTACAAAGCTTTATTGAGTATTCATTACACCTTATGACATTTGTTCATAATCATAGTCATGAATTGTTATAACATACAAGTGACAATGTGATCTTATTTAAACTTTTATTTTTTTTGGATGTTTAGACATTCTTACTTAAAATATGATGATTATTTAAAGTCTATGAAGAGCATTTATTTACAACACTTTACTCGTGAGCTTTTATTAACCGTTATATGCTAATGTCCAACTATGGACATTAGCAAAGGCTTATGACAAGTATCATAAAGCATTATAATTACTTCCATCCATCCATTATCTTCCACTTTATCCTAGGGTTGCTGGGGGTTCCTCATGTCCATACAGGGGAAAATGTTTCGGTCGCTGGACAAAAAGGGCGCCAATCTATCACTGGATACACACACACACTTTATATGGGGTAATTTGGAGAATTCAATTGACCTTGATCCATTCTTTTGGACTGTGGGAGGAAACCGGTGAACCCGGAGGAGACCCACGCGGACATGGGAAGAACATGGATTCGAACCGGGAATCCCTAGTGCTACGAGGCGAACGTGCTAAATACTAAGCCACTGTGCCGCCCATTATAAATACTTAATAAAGCTTTATATAGTTATGTGTCAATAATGCATTATGAAAACCGGATTTAAGTAAAATTAGAGATTAGAGAAGTTCTTTGTTCTAGTTTTAATGTGTTAAAAACCCATAAATCTGCACAATTAAGATTTTCTGAAATGTGTACTTTCTCATCTGTCTCGAGAATTTTTTACACCTTTTTCACAAAACTGTTGTTTTAGTTAAACAAAAAATCTGTCGTTGCACAGTGCACTAGCTTGGAACGCTTTTTTTTTTTTAGATTTAAGTTATAAACATTTGGGAACGAAAAACTATGTACATTATCTTGTACACAATAATAAAATATTTAAAAAGTATTTTAAACTCACAAAAATTCTGCAAGTACAGTATATCCTTAAGATTTAAACATTCAAAGAGATCAAGGGAACTTGCCTCGATGCTAAGTTACTTAAGTTTTTTTTTTAGATTATATATGTAAGTGTGTTTTGGAGAATTTGTGTTTTATTTTTTTAAAGGGATTAATTTACCCTACATTTCATTTTAGTGATGGATCCCTTGCCACACATGGCATTACATAGCTCAATTCATAAGGTAAGCAAAATGTTTGTGTTTGTTCATTTGTTGAGCCATTACGCAATCCAGGGTGTGCTGTATCCTATTTGATACCTAAGCTAAACATTTTTGCTGTAGTCATGATATTAGATGATTTGTATTGACTTATCTAATGATCAGACCCTTTGAATATCACCAAAAATATTTGCAATGTAGTCAAATTAATTAAAATGGTAAATTTCTTAATATTAAATTATTCTTTTTTTTCTAAGATTTGCCTCACTTCCTTTCTCAAACAGGGATCTTTCTTCCAAGATCCAACTTTTCAGGATAATTACGTGGACAGAACTGTGTTGCATGGAGAAGAAACTGGATACATGGACATGACCTATAGTCACACAGTTTGCATTGACAAAGATGATTTAGCAAATCCCGAAATGACTGTTAATATGTCGGCCAATGAAAATAAGATTTTCAACTTCAAGCCTCAATCTGTTGTGCCATTCAAAGCCAATGGCAAACTGGAACAAGATGCGACACATTTGGAGTTCTGTGATTTTCTGGCTAGTGTATCAAAGCGAACTGCAAACAGTGTTGGCTCATCAATGGGAACAAATCAATTCATTTCAGAAGCCACCAACATTCTAGATTTGAATAAAGAGAATATTCTACCTGCTTGCTTGACTAAGCAAATGCATTGTCCTGTCAGCTCAAAACCACAAGCATTACAATCAAGCTGTTTAGAAGTTCATTCTGAGCAAACTATGGATTTAACAAAAAGCCACACAATTGTCATTGACAGGAAGGAGATTCCTCAGCACACATCATATTCTGCAGGGCAGCATGCTACCAACACAGAGTTGAACACATGGTGTTTTTCAAATGACTCAGAAGATATGGAACTTACGCAGTGTCAAACTGCAACTATAAATGTCAAGACCATGGGCAGTGTAGAGCACAATGGGATGAGATCTAGTGGGATTGTTCTGAGACAAACTAAAGATAAATTAAACATTAGTCATAAAATGAAAGACGAGACTCTAATTCTTACAGCGTCATCTGAAGAAAAATATGAACCAAACTATTGTGACGACATGGAAATTACCCAATCACAAACTGCTTTCCTTGAGATGGAACATGAAAAATTTCCTTTCCAGGTTTCGTCTTTTGTACCTGGACCTTGCCCAGCTGATATTGTAGACAGTGTAGAAACTGCCCAAATACCCACAAGAATGGAAACAATAAAGCAGCTTGGCGCTGAGATGAGCAGAAGAATGAGTCCTTCACCAGACTCTCATGATCAAAGTGAGCTAATGGAGATGACCTGTCAACCATCAGGTTTTCTCTTTTCACATTATTTGGATGACATGGAACTGACAGGATGCAACACAGTTGCAATCGATGCAAAAAGTATTTTGCCAACAGCGAAGACCGTGTTCGAAAAATCCTTTTTGCCTTCAAAAACTACAAAGAGCCAGAAAGAACTTTCAGCGGTCTACACAGATGAAAATATGGAAATGACACAATGTCAGACAGTTTTTCTTGAGACCAAATGCTGTGGGGAGTACAATATTCCTGCTGCATCAGCAATGAAATCCTTAGGACCTCTGATTTATAGAAATGATGTTAGCAGTAGTAAAGATGTAACTGTTGATATTACAGGACTTGATATTTTAAAGAATAAGAATTATCCACCTCAAGCACGGGTGTTTGAACAACAGGATTGTCTCAAAGGAATGAACTTACTTGAGGGTATAGATTCAGACAAACTTACTTCATTTACTGATATGGATTTGACTGGTTGTAAGACTGTCACTATTGATACAAACACAGGTGTACAGACAATGTTTGGAGCTGTTGGAGGTCAATATGGAACTGAACCAAGGGCAAGTTCCAAACACCCAATTCAGTCAATGAATATAGAAGTTGAAAATCATGCAGATAATAACAAAGAGTCGAGGTCGAACTTGGAAGAAATGGAATTTACTAAAGGTCAAACTGTTGTAATTGACTCAGTGAATGTTGAAGCTGAGAATCATCTTACTCTAAATCATAAGGCTGCATTGTCATCCCTGGCTGATCTGGATTTAACAAAAGGCCAAACAATTGTAATTGATTCAACAAACTGTGTTGGTGAAATGAAAGAAAACCCATCGTTCAGTACAACCAAACACATGGAGACGTTAATGAAAGACACTGATATGGAGCTCACAACAGCCATTTCGGAGCCATTTGAAGAACACAACAATATTTTATTTAAACAACAAAAAAGGACTGAAAATACGGAATACTTCACTGACTATAACACTTGCAAGGAGATGGATAATGATTTGCTACCTGACCCAACTGTGAGATCTGTAACAAAAACATTTCCCATTGACGCGAATGTCGATCTCAAAAAAGAGCAATTAACCTACAGAAAAAGGAGCCTAACTGATCTGCAAGAGAAACTTAAAAGTTTTGCACAGCATATTGATGAGCCAAATACAATGCTTACAGAAAGTGTAACTGCTCCTTTAGCCAGCTTCCCAGTACTATCTCCAAATAATCCTACTAAGAAGAAATGCCTAGTTCAGGCTACTGGAGAAACTCCTAGCTTCAAGAATAAAATGATGTTGCCTAATAAGGAGGGTACCACTCCATACAAATTACTTTTGTCAAGACTTTCACTTGGGAGTATTATGCCAAAACTTTCTTCACAAGTTAATTTTGGAACCACAAATAAAGCTGAAATAAAATGCCCCAATGATCCACAAAGCCTCCAGGGAGCTTTAGAAACATTTGAACAAAATAACAATTATGAAACTCAACTTGATAATGAGGAGCTCCCTGAAGAGGATTTGTCTAGTACTGTTAGCTATCTGAGTAATAAGGAAGATCAACAGAAGTCTATGGTCTTGGCAAGTAGGGGAAATGGGTTTGAATTACAAATGTGTGCACATTCCCTTACTTTAAACGAAGTGGACAAAATGCAACCCGAGTCATTAAATGCAACCCAAAAAGATAACTGTAAAACAATGGTAAGCTTGTTTTAACTCTCTCTCTCTCTCTCTCTCTCTCTCTCTCTCTCTCTCTCTCTCTCTCTCTCTATATATATATATATATATATATATATATAAATATATATGTATGTATATGTGTGTGTATATATATTTTCTGGTATTTATACTAGTATGGATAACAACTGCAACAAGAATAATATGTATTACATGTTGCAGTGTGTCTCTGCCATTCCAACTAATGTGATAGATGACGCCAACTCTCACAGCAGTTCCACTATTATCAAATGCGATGGACTCGCTGAATCAAGTAAGCTAAATAAAACCGTAAATTTATCTGACACATTTTGACAGTATTGATTTTTTTGCAAGGTTTGTGATTTAAAAGCATGTGTATGTATGTTTAAAAGCCTTAGGAAACTCTCAGTTTGATTGCCAATTTGAGAAGACAGTGGATCAAGAGCTTGAATTTGAAAAGGTATCTTGAACACATGATTTTTACTTATGGTTTCACTAGTCTAACAGTTTGGATATTTGTGTGCTAAAAGCTTTTACGTTTATTTAATTTAAATAAAAATTAAACAATGATAATTATTTAATTATGTGTTAATCTAAACTTTTATGAGATCCAATAATATTGCACATGGTTTGTTGAAGAGCACTTGTCAATTTTATATTTGCTTTTGTTTTAAAGAAACTTGAGGATGGAAGCATTACCGTTAATGAGTTTCTAAAACATTTTGGCGCAGAATTTGTGATCCATAAATCAAGATCTAGCGCTGTTCCTGATGATGTAAGTTGTTCTCATTTGTAATTGTTTGATCCATCAAAACATCTCTCATTTCATGCATTTTCTTTTTTTATACAGTTTAAAGCTTGTCGAACCCACACAGTTAGTGACCTTCTCAAAGAAAAATACCTATACTGTCCTAAGCAGAAGGTGTATGAAACAGACTGCCACAAACTCACAGAGATAGCAGAAAGGTAAAACTTCATAAATGTCATTTGTGACATGTGGTAATATATGGATTACTGCTTCAAATGTTTGTATTTGCAGTTAAGTTAAAACATTCTCGTAGGGATCATTTTTAAATAGAGATTTATTTTTTGTAGCAAAGTCAAATTTTTTGGGGGAGCTGTTAACATGATGTTTTAGCTGTTAACACATTATGTTAAATACAAAAATTAGATATTTAATATATATTAGATACTCACTTTCACAATGAGTTTGTCTTGCTTTTCCTTGTTAAAACCTTTTTTGGTTAAGCAGCTTTATTTGTTTTTTAATTAGTGTGTTTTCAAAATGTTTGGTAGCATTTTAATAGGTAGCTTATGAACAGTTGTATCTGAGTTATTTATATTTAATTTAGTTTACCACTTGTTTAAAAAAATGATATTTAATTCATGAATAAAATGTTTGGTAGTATTTGAAAGTTGCATATGAACAGTTGTATTGAGTTATTTATATTTTAGATGTAGATGAAATATGTTTTTACATGATATACATTTCACAGAATTTAAGTGACCAGTATCCCATGTCCGCTGTATTTACCAATATGAGTCCTTGAGCAAGGCCCTAAGCCCTCATTGCTCCAGGGAGACTTATGAGTATGCTTTTATTGTACTTCAGAAACATTTACTGCAGTACTACAGGTTATATTGAGTTATAAATATTAAACCTTTTTGAACCAGCCTTAAAGTACATGTGGCAAAGCAAGATATACCACTAAGAAGCCTCAATGGATCACTGCTTCAAGATATGCATGCTCTCTCTAAAGTACAGGTTAGTTATTTAATGTTTTTTTTTTAAGTTGGGTAATAATTTATGTTTAAACATTGAAATTAATTTCTTTTCAGCTGCAAAAATTTGGTGTCAGACTGAAGGAACAGCGAGTGTACTATCGAAAAAGAAGCAAGGCACTTTCTCATGAAATGAAGAAAGTCTTATATTCTAACCTGCTTAAAACTACCCAGGTAAAAAAAATACCTCATTTTATGAAGACAATTCTTAGCTCAAATAACTAATTTAACATTTGGTCATTTATCGGACGCTTTTATCCAAAGCGACTTACAAGGTGAGCACAGGGTTCATCACAACGTCCCTGGAGCAATGAGGGTTAAGGGTTTTGCTCAAGGATCCACACTGGTAACTTCAGCGGACCTGGGATTTGAACCGCCAACCTTCAGATTGACAGCCCAATGCCCTAACCACTGAGCTACCACTCCCACTCCCAATTTAAAAATGGAAACTTAATGGTGGTTAATAATTTAACACTAATCAACCTTTAACATTGACAGTAATTTTCCAAATAAAACAAGTAATCAGCTAAAGTCTTATTAACTTCACAGCCCTACTGACATGTAAGTTATTTTTGTTTTCAGGAATCAAAACAAAATTTGACATGGAAAATCAAAGAGACAAATGACATGTTAAAAGAACTGGATGGACTTTTGAAGGACATGGAAACTGGTATGGAAAATATGTTTTACATTTATACACTTTTCATGTTTTCATAATTATATTCACTTTTTAAATCCTTGAACTGCACTTCTTATTTTAAAACTTAATTTCAATTTAGTATTGACTACTAAAATGCATATACACCCTGTGGTATAATATATTTCATAAGATGATTGCTTGTTTGTTCCTTAAAATAAATGTTTTGCTCATGATATGATGAATATTTGTTTTAAACTAGAATTGGAAGGGATGAATGTCAAAGTTATGGAAAACCAACATTTGCTCATCAAAATGCCCGCAATAGAAGCAAAGCAAGAAAATCTTGATGTGCTGAATGCTAATGTTAATGAGTTAAAGAAGTAGGTATTTTTTACTTTATAAGTTTATCTGTTGAAGTTGTTGTCAAACTACCATATGAAATGTTTTTTGATTTGTGTGTATATGTGTGATGTATGCTTTTAATGTTTTAATTTAGCATTCCAAGGTGTTACTCCGCTTTTCAACTAATGAGCACTGAACTAACCTAAGTAAACTGTTTCATTTTTTAAATTAATTTATTTTATAGGGCAGCATGGTGGCTTAGTGGTTAGCACGTTCGCCTCTCAGCGCTGGGGATTCCCGGTTCGAATCCCCATCTGGGTGGAGATTCCATGTCCCGTGTCCACTCTCTCCCCCCCCCCCCCCGTGACCCTTATACAGGATACAGCGGAAGATAATGGATAATTTATTTTAATCTCTTGTTTAGAACCTTAAAATTAATTTTAAAATGTGAAAACATTAAGCATTTAATTTCTCAAACTCAAATTTTATATATCTTGTGGTGGAAATAATATTCTCGTGAAACAATGCACATTAAAACAAGTGATATTTATTTAAGAAAGCGAAAAAGAGACAAAGCGAAAGAAAATGAAAGAGCATAAGGTAGGGCTGCATCTAACGATTATTTTGATAATCGATTAATCGGTTGATTATTTTTTTCGATTAGTTGATGAATCGGATAAAAAAATTCAATAAATGTCTTTATTAAATAGGTCAATAAATGTCTGATTTTATTTACAGTAAGAGTTTAAGGCATCCAAGAAAACCAAAGAGCAATTAAACACAAATCTCTCACAGACACAATATGTAGCATTGTGTGTAAAAAAATAAAAATAAAAAAATACAAAATTACACACATTTGAGTAGCTCTCAATCTCATTCCTGTCTAAATGCAATTAATCCTCACTCCCATAGAGGGCACTCATACTTTGTCAGAAAATAAAAATTTGATCATTAATTACCACCATTGTGTACAAGTTGTATGTATTTATAAAGCACATTTAAACACTGCTTAAGCTAATTAAACTAAAATAAAATCTAGCACACATTCTCCATCACGGTCATTATCCAGTTAACAACCAGAAACAGCATGAAGCGTGCTCTGCCAATTCTCATAGTGTGAGTGCACCGTTACGTTGATTCACTTCAAAACTAAAACTCAGGATATTGTAGTAAATTACTCTGCTGTTGAGTTCTTTCATGCTCATCAGTGACTCCAACATGTTTAGTTTCAGGTGGTGTATCATCACTGTGGTGTTCTGTGCAGGTCAAATAATTTTTGCAGAGCTTGCATGTTCTTTAGTTGTGTGAAGCGAGAAGTGCTCCCACACTTTTGTTTTTTTTAATTTTTTGATGACTTTTTTTCCTGCGTCGGCCATGTTTCATTTGTAGAGTTTATAAACTTTGTTAAACTTGTTTCGCAGATTCTGCCTCGTTCCGTTCAACCCGCTCTTATTATTATTTTTTCAATGCTGCAAGTGACGTAAGCTTTTATGACATTTGCGAGTAATGCGTAAATCATGTGCCATAACGAGTTGATTATGAAATTCGTTGCAGAAACTTCATCATTGATTTTTATCAATTTTATCGATTCGCTGTTGCAGCCCTAGTGTAAGGAAAATTCTACCCCACTCTCTGACTCGCTGTCAGAGAGCTTCACTATTTATATCATGTATGTACGTGCAGAAATCTTCTGTCTCTAAGAAGTTGCTTGTTTTACAACAATCGGGTCTCGGTTCTGTCTATGTGGTCTTATTGCCACGGATGAATAGCAGACAAAAGTTTCAGTGGAAGATGTACATCTGCACTGACCCTTCTAAATGTCAACGTGTACTGTTACTCAAAAATAAAGACAAACTTAGGCTTAACAACAACTGCTTTTATTCCATTCCCACCAACAGAAACATTCCGTCTCACTCTCTCAGGGACCCACAACCACACATTTTCTCCCCCACTTCATAATAAAAGTCCCCCTAACAATGAATGTAGTATCTTTTATATCTAAATATATCACAATATATATAGGTGGATATAGATACAACACATATTTATAGAACACAGTTAACATGTACATTCTTGACTTAATATAATCCGGATACTAAGTGTGTGGGTGTGTGTACATATATGTGTGTGTGTGTGTGTATATGTGTATATATATATATATATATATATATATATATATATATATATATATATATATATATATATATATATAAACATATACCATGAGAATGTTATAAATTAAAAATCAGTTAATGTGATTAAGCTGATAAAACTGGTTTGATCTTTTACTGACAGGCAAATCTGTAAGCTAGACCTTAAAGTGCAAACTCTGGATGAAGTAAAAAATAAACTACAAGCTGACACTGTGGTCCTTGGACATCGCAAGACTACTCTGATTGGGTAAAGATCTCTCTTCAGTCATCTATTGTTTATCTCACTTAAAAAAAACAGAAAATTGTAATTGGTTAAATGTTGCGTTCAATTGTGTTGAAAGTTTATTTTTCCTAAAGCTTTTTACTTAAGCTTGAATTATTATATATGAGATTTAAATTTCTTGTTTTTTAATAAATTTTTTCCTTTAATCTGTATTTAAAACATCCAAAAATTGCAAGGATTTTTTTCAACAGCAAGTTCACAAGTTCAGATTACAAAAATGCGTTGTTTTAAATTTATTATCGACTCCAATGAATATTTAAAAAAAAATGCAGATTCAAATACATCAGCTCCACAGTTATAATACTTTGGTTAATTACATATTGAAATTAACAGCGGAATAAATAGCAGACGGGAAGCAGTGGCAATGTTAGCCAGAACACGTACACCCTGGCACCAGAGGTATTTTGGCTCACTCCTTGTCATGCTTACAAATACATCATTTAGTTATCAATTGAAAATTTATTATAGAGAGATGATTAAAAAGCACATTCTGGCCATCAAAACATTAATCAAGCCTATATGTCTTAAACATCAGACTGCAATTTCAGCAACATTTACAGTTGTGCTTGAATGTTTGTTTCTGCATAAATTTGAAATGGCATTAAAAGTGTTTAATAATTTTATAAGTGTTAGAGTTTTTATACAGTACGTATTAGACTGAAAAAGATTACAAAACCACCCCCAAAAAATTTTACACTGGTCAGCCCATTATGCCACCTTAGTTGACCAACTAAGTCTGTAAGGACACAAATGAACTCACGGTACCTACTAAGCCAGGGGTTCTAAACTGGTCTCAGCTTGGGACCCACATTTTCTTATGGTCATAAAGTCACTACCATTTTCATACAATACAAACCAAACTAAATTAACTCGCCTCAAAGAATGAAAATTTTTGTAATAAAAAAAGAATATAAAAGACTAATGTAAATGGACATTTAACAGAATGGCATTTATATTTATCACCATCTAACTGTTGTTTTTTCATTCAAATTAATCTATATTTATTTTTTACAAGCTGTCCACTACCTAGACAGAACTTATCTGCGACCGACTTTTACGGAAACCCTCTTCTAAGCCATTAAAGGCTTTCCTATTGGCAAATGTTAATTTTCATGAGTCCAACTTGAGAACATTTGAAAAATGATATGCAATGGCAGGGCATGATTTTTCCACAGAAAAAAATTCACATGGACAAGTCAGAAGTTTGTTCAGATTTCTACCAGCAAATTCGGAAGAAATATGTGAAAACATTGTTTACTAAAACAATTTAAACATAGTTTTGTAAATTTTGTAGCTTGGTGAGCAGCAAATATTTTTCTAAAGTAGATAACAATATTTTAACTAGAATATAAATGGATTTGAGGAAACTTATATTAAACAAGTAACGCAATAGATAAACTGCACTACACATTTATCTATTACTACTATCCATAAAGGTTTGATGTGCAAATATTTACCAAGTGCCAATGGCTAAAACATTATGTTTAAAAGATTTGGGCATGCTTGTGGGTGAGGACAGTGTATTAATTTTTACAGAACGCTTAAATGTCTATTTTTAGTCAACTACGTCAGGCACTTGCATTGCTGTGAGCTTTAGTCATTGCTTCTTGCATATCTTTGTGCTTGTCTATATCAGTTAGGATCCCTGTTTTTTAATAAAGTAACCACACAGTACCAATGTAAAAGGTTTAACATTTAGATGAGCACCCCCCCCCCCCCCGTTTGCTTAATTGCATTGTGTAAATTTTGCTATTGAATGGTAATTGTCCATTCTTTTTTTTATATAGTCCAATTCTATAATGAAACATGATTAATAGTCAATATAATTCAGTTTCTCAATATTCTGTTTAACTTCGGTCAGTCTGTGTATTTTTTTTTTGGGTCTATGTTTATAAGTAATCTTTATGTTAAAAGATGAACCACTTGATGAACACAAAAGATGAACACACTATGACTGGTGTTCTGTCTAGTTTTTCTAAATAAAATTTGTGCTCATCTAAATGTTAAACCTTTTGCATGTTCACACTGTCAAAAAAAAGCAAAACAATTAATGTATGTAGGTAGGTATTTAGTTGATTAATTTTATTTATTATATTTGGCTTCAATTCTCTAAAGCTTTTAAAACTTTATCAAAACCTTTGAGAGCTTAACATGTCATATAAACACAAATGGATGGCTTCTATAAATAAAATATACTGTATTATTTTCACTCTTATAAGGACTGGGAATGAAATTGTGGGTGGTATATTAAGAGTGTGTGAACAATCATGTTTACCTTATAGCAAATTTTATAAAGATTCTAAATTGTAATCTTTATGGTATTTGCTTAAGTAAAGTGTGATGGCCCAGAGAGGCAGCCATCAGAAGCTGTCTTACACAATTGTAATGGTTACTGCTAAATGTTAATTATTCCTGTACATCAAGTCTTGGAAATTTTGACCCATTTCTCCCTTAAAACTCATTTATAAAACCTATGTAATATTTAAAGGTTTCTTAAACTGTAAACCTCTTAATATAATGTTGCTACCAATATGCTTTTCCATAGTTTTATTATAATTGAGTGGTATGCCATGTTTAATTTTTTACCAATTATAACGCTTCTAAATGTGAAACCTGTTTCATCTTGGCTTCAGAAAGTCTTGCACATTAATTACTTTATTTATTTTTGGCCTCTTATCTAGTTTTTGAAACTTGTCAAAGATTAAGGGGCTTAAGTTGTCACATAAACATCCTGATCTTAGTCATAACAACTTTTATAACTTCAATCTACAGCATTTTGTTTCACTTTTTCAAGGTCAAACGAAATCATCTTTCTTCCAAGTGATGTGTAGGTGGGGTAGATGTCAGAGTCATCTTAATATTTTTTACAATATTCTAATTACTAAACACTTAACTTTTTTAAAAAAAAGTCATTGTTTTGATTACTGGACAAAGACTATATTTCAGAGTGTTTTTTTGTGTTTTTTTAGAGCATAATTTCATTTTATGATTTTATTTTATTTTATTTATTATTTTTTTTTTTTTCTTTTTGAAATTCTGAATACTTTATATTTTAGAATGCCTGCATTCACAATGCCGGGGTTTCTTTTGTTTAGTTTAAAGTAAAAAATCTAAACAGTACAGGTTTTCTATGGTTGATTAATGATGGCTTTACTGCATTTTTTTTTCTAGTTTAAATGAGTGGAAATATAGTAACAAAGATCAAAACAGGACTGTTTTTACACTGCTCCATGAAACTTTTCAGTTGGAAATTAAACCTAAAACCATAATTGGTAAGTAGAAATTCCCATTTGTCAAAAGTAAAAAATAAATAAATAAAAACAATTTAAAATTCAAAGTCTTTAGCATAATTATTTTTTCCTTTATCCAACAGAACCAAAGATTGAAGATACCATACAGAGTGTGAATATTGCTTTTGAATTTCTTTTAAATGGTAAGCAATTAAGCAACTAATGTCTTTAATTATTACTAATATAAATTGTATATGTTCATGTATGTACAGTGACTCCCTAAATTATTGACTTGGTTACTTTTTTTTAATCAACAAATTTGTTGGGTTTTATTTCCTAATAAATTAATTTAATTTCTTGACATATTTGCATTTGAACAAAGATGGCTTTTTTGTCCCTTTTGCAAATCCTTAATCCTTATTACTATACTCACTGGGAACAGCTGTTTTAATCAACTCAACAGTATTGAAAAAAAAATATTATAAAAAAAATAACATTCCACACTCTAAAAAATCTAAAAGGATGTGACTACAAGCCAAAATCAACACGTGCAATGGCCAAAAAGATGGGATCCAAAAATCACCAACAAGGCCCTTCTGATAAGTCTGTGCTCTGCTGATCACAATGTCTGAAGGCAGTCACGTCAAAAGTCCTTGTACATAGCTGGGTTCCACAGATGCTGGCAAGGAGGATGAACACAAAAGCCAACTTGGCCTTTACAATTGTTCAATTGGACAAAGAATACAGACTCTTTCGTGGCTAGATGAAGCAAAATGTGAATTGTTTGGCCACAATTTCATATATATATATATATATATATATATATATATATATATATATATATATATATATGTGTGTGTGTGTGTGTGTGTGTGTGTAATCAAGGAAAAGCTCTCAACCCTAAGAATGCCATTTCCGCTTTTAAACATGGTGGTGGGAGTCCAATGCTTTGTGGTTTTATTTTATTTGCCCAGTGGAACCTAATCACAGTAAACGTCACCATAAAATTCAAGTTTTTGAGTCTTATGGTAGTCTGCTGAGAAACTTTTGGCTTGACATACTGCAAAGGTAGTGAAGAACTAGTTAGCTTTTCTGTTCTTGCTGAGAAAAAAAAACGCCACAGCACGATGCTACCACCACCATGTTTTTCAGTAGGGATAGTGTGTTAAGAGTGGTGAGCTGTAGGGCTGCAACAACGAATCGCTAAAAATCGATGTGAAAAGTGTCGACAACGAATTTCATTATCGATTCGCTGGGTCGCACAATTTCTGCGTTACTCGCAATGTCATAACCACTTATGTCACCTGCAGAGCTTCAACAACGCTGGGAAAAAAAACAGAATGAGGCGGAATCTGCGAAACAAGTTTAACAAAGTTTAATAAACTCTGCAAATAAATCACAGCCAACACAGGAAAAAAAGCTTCTGTTTAAATAATCAAAAGTGTGAACACATGTAACATGTGAGCACTGCGAAAATGTTAATGTTAATTAATGTTAACTGCGAAATTAATGTTAATTAATTAATCGAAAAAATAATCGACCGATTTAATCGATTATCAAAATAATCATTAGTTGCAGCCCTAGTGATCTAATTTTCCGCCACATTTTGTATGCATTTTGGATTATGCATTTCCTCCGGGATCTCAGGTTTCTTCCCACAGTCCAAAAACATGGATAAAGTCAATTGAGTTCTCCAAAATGCCCCATATAGAGTGTATGTGTGCGTGTCTGTGCAAGTGAGTATGTGCCCAGTGATGGATTGGTGCCCTGTCCTGGGTGTATCTGCCCAGCGCCCGAAACTTTATTCCCTGGATGGGCATGCGGAACCCCCCCGCGACCCTAATATAGGATAAAGCGGTAATGGATGGATGGATAATGGATGGATGGATTTTACTGACACTAAATTACACACAGCTGGGCTCTATTAACTAATTAATTCCTAATGACAATTGATTGCACTTCAGTCTTTTCAGGGGTATCAGAGTATTTTTCATTTGATTCAAATGTTTCACAGTTTTTATTCCACATCACAATCATGTTCTTCTTTGTGCTGGTCTATCACTGCAGAAATATTTCTATGAATATTTTAGATGTGTGCTACACCATGTATTTTTAAAATTGAATTAACACATTTGTTTTTCCTATTCAGGTCAACATTCACAGTGCCATGCAAAATTGGTTCATAAATTGCTCGAAGATTACATCAAGTCACAAAGTAACTGGATGATTAAGTACCCAACAAGTCAACATGTACCACTGGTAATTGTTGATATCAATTCATAAAAAAACAACTTGAAAGTGTCTTAAACTTAAAAAAAAAAAAAATAGAAATACACACACACAAGCATGTGTGTGTGTGTGTGTGTGTGTAAAATTTTCACACATTTGTCACATTCTTAATTCAGACAGATAACCTCACTTAATACCCATGCTGTTTTTAAATGATAAAAGTGCTATACAGTAGAAAAATGTGTTTGCAAGGTGTGTTTTATTACAATCGGTGCAATACTAACACAGCATTTTATAAATAAATGAATAAAAATAAAATGATGATGGTAATGTAATGTTAGCCTCCGTGCTAATTATTGTTTATGTTAGATTGCAGATGTTGCCGGCAAAGATGGCACAGCCATTTTTTTTTAGCTTTTGGTGCATTAACTTTTTCTCTTAAGGCCCGGTTGGTTGGGACACACGTTCCTTTTAATAAATGCAATAGTCATGTTGTCTATGCTCAGGTTGTCTTTAAATAATATAAAAATCTGAAAGATTGGGCGTGACCAAAAAAAAAAAAAAAAAAATCAAAATACAAAAGAAATATATGGTTTATTCTCGAACGCCTTGCTGTAATGTTTGTTCTCTGTATTTTAGCTTAAATGCTTAAAACTGAATGAATCTGATTATTTTTTATTAATTACTGTGAAAGTAATTTGATGCAGCTCTAATATTTCCTTATCCACCAATGCATCCATCCTTACACACACTTTGTTTTTGTCGTTTTTCTACTGCAGTTGCTACATGATGTTAGTTTGGTGGTGAGCCGACTTCGACTTTTAGGTGAGGAAATCCATGAGTTGAAGAAATGGGGATGTCTGAAGCTTGGAATCTTGCAGCTAACTTGTGTGGATACATTGTAAGTTAAATGATGAAAACATTTTTTGCATCTTAAATAAGAACTTTTGTACTTTTAAATGTATAACATGTATTTAAAAATTTGGATAATCTTCAAAATTACATTGTCCTCACTTTTAGGGTCAAAGTCACATTTTCCAGTGTAAGGACACTTACAAAGTTTGATTTAAGCCTGGCTATTACCGCTGACTATCCCAACAGACCTCTTCAAATGCACAAATTCCATAGCCATATTGGCAATACAAGGTTTGTACTTCTTTTTTTAACTACAAACTTGGTTAAACAATGAAACATGCCAAATGATTTCATATTAATTCCATTTACACTTATTAAACAACATATTTATTTTACATGGCCAAACTTCTGGAACAGTGTGTTAAAATAAATTAAT
The DNA here is from genome assembly GCA_019802505.1 of Corydoras sp. C115. NCBI lineage: Eukaryota > Metazoa > Chordata > Actinopteri > Siluriformes > Callichthyidae > Corydoras > Corydoras sp. C115. The sequence continues at coordinate 477,653 of JAFMOC010000179.1, read as the reverse complement.
GTATAAAAAATAAATTCATTTAAAGATACATACTCTTATAGCATCCATTAAAAATAAGAAGGTAAATAGCAGCCAAACACTGCTAATCAAATTCCCTTGATTTAATTAATCATCACCAAGTGTGACCATCTTAGACATTGCTTCTTGCATATCTTTGTGCTTGTCTAAATCACATAAGGTAATGGTTTTAATAATGGTGAAAGTGTGTTCGTTCCTTATATAAATCCTTACAGTTGTTTTGATTACCATGACGTTTGGTAGTTGTTAGTATGAAGCACAGTGGAAAATTGTATTTAGGTGATGTGTAAGTTGGTTTGTGTTTTCTTTTACTCTTAGTTAAGAAATGGTTTAAAATGGTCGCACATAGAATACACGGTACATGCGTTCTTTTGTGAAGACCAAGAAACGTGGGTGGAATGTTTTATTTAATCTTTTTTTTATTTTGCATTTTCATATCAGATGGTATTTAGTTTTGTATTGCCTTCTAAAATCTGCCTTAAGTACCTTCGGAAATCATTAAAGTACTGGAGAGTGTAATGCAATATAATATTGCATTATAAATAAGATTGGCGATTCTTATTGTTGTTTCTCAGTACTCACAATGCTGAAAATTTGACTCAATGCTTTGTTTAAAAATTTGTGTAAAAATGACAGTAAAAAGTGACAGTAAAACATGCCTCTTATCTTAAAACTTTAGTTTGTATTCAAATTTTTTACTTTATAACAATAGACAAAAATTGTTTTCAGCCTAGATAAAAAAAAAAAAACATTTACGTTCACGTTCACAGCCCTTGGTATGTCTGAAAATGGAAAAAGGAAAAATGGTTTCATATAGTGTTATTTTTATATAAATTTTGAAACAAACCTTGTAAATAGCTGATATAGCTAGTTAGCATTGTGCATACTCTAAACTTTAATTTCATTATAAAAATAAGGATTTCAAATATTACCATATTGTGTTATATCTAGTGCTTTAATTATTGCTGAAGTTGCATAGGGCATTACAAAATTGAAAAGCATCTGATATATGCAAATACAGAATAAAATATTATAAAATCTAAAATCCAATAAAAATTAAATAAGGATTAAATATATTATAATTTCATTATAACAATAAGAATTTCAAATATTAGCATATTGTGTTATATCTTCTACTTCACGGGTGCTGAAGTAGAAGATCGCGAAGGGGTGTCAGGTCGATCACGATGGAGTTTTGAAAAAAAAAAAAAATCACGTATCAGCGCTTTTTTTACAGCACAGTATCGGAAGCACTTGTACACACACACACACACACACACAATGTGATTCATTCTGAATCGCGATCTCTGCAAGCGAGCAGTCCAGAAAAGTGTGGCCACCCCTGCTCTACTTTAATTATTGCTGAAGTTGCTTAGGGCATTACAAAATAGAAATGCATCTGATATGCAAATACAGAATAAAAATATTATAAAATCTAATTAAACATATAATTAAAATAAGAAATAAATGAAACTTGTGCATTTACAAACAAGTTATCAGATTTTTGTTAATTATAAATCACTTTTTTGTATGTATGATATTTTATTTATAAAAACACACATGTAACTAATATGCTTATATGTAAGTATAAATAAAATACGTCTTGTGTTTTGTTAATAGGGTGGAGCAAATCAAAGATGTTTTATCCCTGGTGGTGCCAACCAAGAACTATCTGACGAAGGTCATCAAAAGAATTTACGCTGATATTCTAAGCTAAGTCCAAAAATCAAGAAGAGAGTTGTTTTTTGTTTTTGTAAATACACATTTAAACATGCATACATTTCCTTTAGTCAGTTGTAAATATTTTTTTGAATCCACATGGAAGCAAACAGTGTAAAACAGTGTGCATGTTTAAAAAAGCTTTTAAACGTGTACCTAGTAGAGTAATAAAGTTTGCTTGATCTAGTTTTTTTTTGTCCTCATTAGTAAGATATGGGTAGTTTAAAATCTCTTTATAGTAACAAATTTATATTTATACAATTATTTGAATATCTTCATATTCATTTTACCAGAAGACTGCATTATTGTTAAAGTAAGTAATCATTAACTATTCCTTTATCCATTTATAGTCAGACTGTGATTGGAACAAATTTTAACAATTGTTATAATAAAATTTTTCTCAAACCGCATTCCTGAGCTAATTTTATATTATTTTATTTATTGGTGAAATGTATTAAATCCTTAAAAACTGCATGCATTTTAAAGAGATCTTACTTATCCAGTTATGTTACGCTTTGTATGTCACAATCTGTATATATTAAATAATACTCATTTTTCATAGTTTTTGATCATACTTTAAATTTAACAATGTTTACTGTTTTCAAACTTATCAAATGTCAGAAACAATAAATGTTGATCATTGCAGTTTTTGCCATTTTTTTCCCCCAACTCTGCAGTCTTGTAACACTTATGTTTTATATACAGCAAAAACTTTGTTTCTGCAAGCAATAGGGGAGCAGTGAATCATGATAGAGTTTCAATGCTGGCTGGGTTGAATTAAAATAGGATGCCTTTATTAAGCCATAAAATAAAGGTAAAATTTCTATTATTTTATATAATATTAATGCAAAAGTAGTCCTACACTACATAAGTAAAATTAAAATCGGTAAAGACTACTGGCTATCCTGTTGCAAACTGCCTTAATTTCAGATTAATTAGATTAGTGTGAACTTTATTTTAAAGTGAAATTAACGTTGAAGAAAGTAAAGACGCTGCTTCACTGGACATGTGATTAGCGATCAGTGATGAATGAAATAAAAAAAGTTTTTTTTTTTAAAAAGACAGTTTCTCAAAGTTATAGCACATACCTCGGATTTATTTAATTTAATATTAAATATTTAGTTTTTTTTTTTAATGGGACAACACTGAAGATATAACACAATATAATGTAGCCAGTGTACAATGTTTATAACACTGTAAACTTGCTGTGAACTTTACATGCTGCCATTAATGTCTTAACAAACATGAGTTGTAACAAACATGAGTAATTTCCATATTTCCTGCCCGGTGTCATGACTCATTAACGTTTTTAGGTCCCAGGTTTAAAGGAGTTGCATACAGGTGTGTTCATTTTGGTGGTGTTGCCCTCGCACTCATTTATATTGGAGGACTCTGAGAGGATCTGTTGCTCTACATAAAGATGACTTAGGCTATGTGAAGATTTTCCACACCCTGAAACTAAGCTGCAGCTCTGTGGCCAAGACCATAGAGAGGTTACCAGGACAGGTTCCACTAAGAACCAACATTGCGATCGACCACAAAAGTTGAGGGCATGTACTCGGCACCATATCCAAAAGGTAGCTTTTGAAAATAGATGTATGAGTATTGCCAGCATTGCTGCAGAGGTGCACCGCACACTAGCAAATAGTTCTGCATTGCTGTCTTCCCAGAACTGTAAAGATGCACAAGAAAGCACGCAGAATTTTGCTAAAGATAAGCAGACTAAGTACACAAATTATTGGAACCATGTCCTGCGGTGTAATGAGACCAAGATTAACCAATTATTATTTGGTTAGCAAGGCATACAAAGATGTGTCAAACAGTCATGGTGGTGAAAGTGTCATGGTTTGTGGCTGCTGTCTTTGGGGAGCTGCAGAGGGAATCATGAATGCCATGCAAGTACGGTGATGTACTGAAACAGAGCATGATCCCCCTCCCTTCAGAAATTGGGCTGCATTGCAGCATTTCAACATCATTACATTCCCAAAAAATTTGGGTAAAGTTGCTATACTGGCCAAGCAAGACTTAAACCCTATCGAGCATCTTCCTCAAATGGAAGGTTGAGGAGTTTAAGGTCTCAAAATCCACCAGCTTCGTGATGTCATAATTTCAGTGACAACCTGTAAAGTTCTAGTGAACTCTATGCTCGAGCGAATTAAGGCAATGCTGGAACATGATAGTGGCCACAAAAAAATATTGACACATGGACTTAATATTTGTTGCCAGTGGTTTAGATATTAATGATTGTTGAATTATTTTGAGGGCACAGCAATGTTACACTGTCATACAAGCTATCTATTAATCTATCTAAGCAGCTGAAAATGAAATAGTTTATATGTAATTTAAATGAGGTATAAAATTTACAAGGTATTAATGATCGGAGCAAAATGTTTTATTTTCTTCAAATATGCTATTAAGATGATGGCACATTTCCCTCTCAGCACCTGGGATTTAGGATTTAATTTATTTTTATTTTTTTATTTAAAATAAGTCAATTAGCAGATGCTTTTATCCAAAGCGACTTACAAATGAGAACACCACAAGGCAGTAGTAATGGAGAACACCAACTACAATTATCAAACCTGATTGTTATCTGATCCTGCCCCCCCCCTTTCCCCCTTTTTTTTTTCCTACACCAGGTGTTTGTTAAAAAGATGCATCTTCAGTAGTTTCTTAAAAATGCCAAGTGACTTTACCTTAGGGACAGAGTTGGGAAGATCGTTCCATCATTTTGCAGTGGTGAATGCCACGGAGTGAGAATTACAAGTCAGGCATTTACAAGAACAAGTACAAGAGGAAGTCTTGTTTACAAGAACAAGTCAGGCGTTTGTGTAGGAAGTTACTGCTATAACTTTGAATTACCTGTTGTACATCATAGATCTGCGCGTCGGCACCCCTAGAGTCACGGTAATACCCATATTTTATCCTAATCTTTGTTAAATTGAATAGTCTGTTTGGGCGTTCTTGTTGCTAGATATTAAAACTACTGTCGGTTAGTTAGGATATAACTGTATATAGAATAACTGGTTTCAGTTCTAGTTTCAGTCTAGTAGCCTATTTGCACCTTGCGTTTAACGTGGGATTGTTCCGGAGGGGGCGTGTCCCGGTGATAACATTTAAAAATCGGCAGTTTTCACTAAAAAAGTCAGAACAAGTCAGGCGTTTGTGTAGAAAGTAACTGCTGTAACTTTGAATTACCTGTTGTACATCGTAGATCTGTGCGTCGGCACCCCTAGAGTCACGGTAATACCCATATTTTATCCTATTCATTGTTAAATTGAATAGTCTGTTTGGGCGTTCTTGTTGCTAGATATTAAAACTACTGTCGTTAGTTAGGATATAACTGTATATAGAATAACTGGTTTCAGTTCTAGTTTCGGTCTAGTACCTATTTGCACCTTGCGTTCAACGTCGGATTGTTCCGGAGGGGTGTGACCTAGTTTCATCTGGGCTATCTAAGAATCGTAGATACGCTGACGCGACAGCGGAAGCGACAGCCCCTCGTGTGAAGACCTATTCGTGTAAAGACCTGCGAGTCTACCTGCGCGAGTCCACCGAGCAAGGACAACGAAAAGGCAACTAAGTAGTCTCTAAGTAGTCAATCCATTTCTTATCCATTCATACCTTTCTCTTCAGCATGTGTTTTCAGTTCACCCCTGTTATTTCCTCCTCACACAGACGCTCCTTTCCTCAGAGGAGAAGGCGCACCATTGCACACCTGCGAACTCTGCAGCAGGTGAATACAAGCGAGCCCTTCACCTTCTCTGCAGGACTATGGAATTGTCAGTCAGCCACCAAGAAATCTGATTTCATTCCTGCTTTTGCGGCTCATGCTGGTCTTCAGGTTTTAGCCCTCACTGAGACGTGGATTCGTCCCGAGAATTCCGCGACACCAGCTGCCCTTTCAACAAATTTTCACTTCTCTCACTCTCCTCGTATTGGCAAAAGAGGAGGTGGCACAGGTTTGCTTATTACCCACAAATGGAAATTCTCTCCTCTTACACTTTTATCAAACACTGTCTCATTCGAATTCCATGCACTGACAATCACTGAACCGGTTAAATGTCATTTTCTTGTCATCTATCGTCCCCCAGGTCAACTAGATAACTTCGTCGAGGAATTTGATATGTTGTTATCATCTCTCCCAGATGATGGTTGTCCTCGGCGATTTCAACATTCACTTAGACCGACCGTACGCCGCTGAGTTTCTTGATCTCATCTCCAGCCTGGACCTCCATCTACTCCGCACCTCAGCTACCCACCGGGCTGGCAACCAGCTCGACCTCATCATGACACGCTCATGTCTCTCTTCGGACATACACATCACTCCACTTCATGAATCAGACCACTTCTTCATACAGTTCTCTGTCTCTCTTCCACCTTCTCCCGTGATCATCAGTAAAACGTCTCAGGTACGTCACAATCTTAGTGCTCTCTCTAACACACTCTTTGCTGACTTGGTTACAGATGCCCTTCCTAGCATCAGTAACTTCTTAACCCTTGACACCAACACTGCATCAAGCACATTCTGCTCCACCTTGGCTTCATGTCTTGATCAGGTCTGTCCAAAATCCACCAGGAAAACACACAGTTCTCCGTCCAGTCCCTGGCTCACGGAGACGCTTCGGAAGCAACGTACTTCTCTTCGTTCCGCCGAAAGAAAGTGGCGTAAGTCTGGTCTGTCTTCAGACTTAGAAACATACCAGTCCTCACTTGCCACTTTCTCGAAGGATGTAACTGCTGCTAAATCCTGGTTCTTCCGGTCCAAGGTAACATGCATCTCAGATGCCCGCACCTTATTCAGTACTTTCAACTCACTACTAACTCCTCCCTTTCCCCCTCCTAACACTTCTCTGTCAGCTGATGTCTTTGCAACTTTCTTCACAGAAAAGATTGAGGGCATCAGCAAACTCTTTCATACTCACCATTTCCACAACACTACATCTCACACATCCAGCCATCCAACCCTCTCCTCCTTCTCCCCTGTCACAGAATCTGACATCTGAAAAATTCTTCTTGCCAGTAACCCAACTACTTGCCCCCTTGATTCCATCCCATCCCACCTTCTTCAATCCATTGCCTCCTCCATCACACCAGCTCTCACACACATCATTAACTCCTCTATCACGTCTGGGACTTTTCCAAATTGTTTCAAACAGGCCATAGTTAAACCCCTACTCAAAAAACCTACGCTCAACCCAAATTTGGTCGAGAGCTACAGACCTGTTTCTCTTTTACCTTTCCTGTCTAAAACACTTGAATGGGTGGTATCCACACAGGTCTCCAAATTTCTTAATCAGAATAATCTCCTTGATCCCAATCAATCCGGTTTTAGATGTGGTCACTCCACGGAGACAGCATTGCTCTCTGTAATTGACTCACTTAAATCTGCCAAAGCCAAATCTCAATCCTCGGTCCTCATTTTGTTAGACCTTTCTGCAGCTTTTGATACAGTAAATCATCAGATTCTACTGTCCACTCGAGCTGAATTAGGCTTTTCTTGCACGACACTTGAATGGTTTCGATCCTATCTCACAGGAAGGACCTTCAAAGTGTCATGGAATGGGGAGATCTCTAACTCTCACCAAGTACGCACTGGTGTGCCTCAGGGCTCTGTACTTGGTCCTCTCCTCTTCTCACTTTACATGACATCACTGAGCACAGTCATCCAGGTGCATGGTTTCTCTTACCACTGCTATGCTGATGACACTCAACTTCATCTGTCTTTTGCCCCTGACGACACCACCATCTCAAATCGGGTATCTGTCTGCCTCACCAACATAAATGTCTGGATGAAGGCCAGCTAAACCCTCAATCCATCACAACCTGACCTTCCAAATTGATGGCTCCACAATCTCCCCAAACGATTCGGTCCGGAACCTTGGGTTCACAATAGACTCCCACCTTAAACTCTCTGATCATGTTATCAAAACCGCCCGTTCTTGTCGATTCCTTCTTTAAAACATAATGAAGATCAGACCCTTTTTGACTGAACATGCTACCCAACTGCTTGTTCAAGCCCTAGTCTTATCCCGGCTTGATTATTGTCATGCGCTACTTGCCGGTATCCCAGCTTCCACAATCAGACCTCTTCAACTAATTCAAAACTCTGCAGCCCGACTTGTGTTTAACTAGCCCAAGCGAACTCATGTCACTCCATTACTCACTTCCCTCCATTGGCTTTCTGTAGCTACTTGCATTCAGTACAAGTCACTGACTCTGGCATACAGAACCTTTTCTGGATCTTCCCCCTCCTACCTTCACTCTATCTTTTCAAAATACACTCCGACTCGTTCACTTCGCTCCAGTGATGATTGCCGCCTGGCGATTCCACCTCACCGAGGAGCTAATTCTCACTCCATGGCGTTCACCACTGCAAAATGGTGGAACGATCTTCCCAACTCTGTCCGTAAGGCAGAATCACTAAACAGTTTTAAGAAACTACTTAAGACGCATCTCTTTAACAAATACCTGTTGTAAAAAAAAAAGGGGGGGGGGGGGCACAGCATCAAATAACAATCAGGTTTGATGAATTTACAGTATAGTTGGTTTTGTCCATGGCTTCTGAATTGTGGTGTTCTCATTTGTAAGTCGCTTTGGATAAAAGCGTCTGCTAAATGTAAATGTAATGTAAATGTAATTAACTCCTCGGTGAAGTGAAATCACCAGGTGACAATCATCACTAGAGTGAAGTGAATGAGCTGGAGTGTATTTTGAAAAGACAGAGTGAAGGTAAGAGGGGGCAGATCCATAAATGGTCCTGTAGACCAGAGTCAGTGACGTGTTCTGAATGAGTAACATGTACAGCTACAGGGAGCCAATGGAGAGAAATGAGTAGTGGCGTGACACGAGTTCGCTTGGGCTGGTTGAGTACAAGTCGGGCTGCAGAGTTCTGAATTGGTTGAAGAGGCTTGACTGTGGAAGATGGGAGACCGGCAAGCAAAGCATTACAATAATCAAGCCGGGATAGGATGAGGGCTTGAACTAACAGCTGGGTAGGATGTTAAGTCAAGAACTTCATGTTGTAAAGAAGGAATCTGCAGGAATGGGCAGTTTTGGTGACATGATCAGAGAGTTTAAGATGGGAGTCAATTATGAAACCAAGGTCACGGACTGACTCAGTTGGAGAGAGTGTGGAGCCGTCAATTTGGAAGGTCAGGTCATGATGAATTGAGGGTTTAGCTAGGATGATGATGTAATTTGAGATGACAGGCCTTCATCCAAACAGAAATGTCAGTGAGGCAAGAAGATATCCGATTTGAGATAGTGGTGTCGTCAGGGGCAGGAGACAAATGAAGCTATTTGTCATCAGTATAGCAGTGGTAAGAGAAACCATGTGCCTGAATGACTCTGCCCAGTGTTGTCATGTATAATGAAAAGAGGAGAGGACCAAGTACAGAGCCCTGAGGAACATGAATGAGTACTTGGTGAGAGTTAGAGATGTCTCCATTCTATGAAACATTTAAGGTCCTTCCTGTTAGAGAGGATCGAAACCATTCAAATGTCGTATCAGAAAAGCCTAATTCAAATAGAGTGGACAGTAGAATCTGATTTACTGTATCAAAAGCTGCTAAAAGGTCTAGCAGAATGAGAACCGAGGATTGAGTGGTAGCTTTGGCAGATTTAAGTGAGTCAGTCACAGAAAGCAATGCTGTCTCAGTGCAATGACCACACCTAAAATCAGACTGATTGGGATCAGAGAGTTTGTTCTGAGTAAGAAATCTGCAGACCTGAGTTTTAGACATGAGAGGTAAAAGTGATACAGGTCTGTAGCTCTCGACCAAATTTGGGTTGAGCGTTTTTGAGCAGAGGTTCGACTATGGCCTTTTTGATAGAATCAGGAAAAGTACTAGAATTGAGGGAGGCGTTGATGTGTGTAAGTGCTGGTGTGATGGAGGAGGGAATGGATTGAAGAAGGTGAGATGGGATGGAATCAAGTGGGAAGATGTCAGATTCTAAGAAAGGGGAGAAGGAGGAGAAGGTTGGTTGGCTGGATGTGTGAGATGTAGTGTTGTGGAATTGGGGAGGTATGAAAGAGTTTGTTGATGCCCTCAACCTTTTTTGTGAAGGAGGTTGCAAAGACATCAGCTGACAGAGGTGTTGGAATGGAAAGGAGGAGGAGTGAGTACAGATTTAAAGATACTAAATAAAGTGTGGGCATCTGAGATGTTACCTTTGGACTGGAAGTACACGGACTTAGCAGCAGTTACATCAATCATGACGCTGGCGAGTGAGGACTGTTATTAAATCTAAATCTGAAGAAGTCTTACACAAAATGTAGTGGGTTGTTTCCGAAGTACCTCTGAGCCAGGGACTGAACGGAGAGCTGTGTTTTCCTGGTGGATATTGGACAGATCTGGTCAAGACAGGAAGCCAAGGTGGAGCAGAATGTGCTGTATGCAGTGTTAGTGTGAAAGGTTGAGAAGTTACTGATGCAAGGAAGGGCATCTGTAACCATTCATTCATTATCTCCCACTTTATCCTCTATTAGGGTCGCGGTGGGGTTCCCCATGCCCATCCAGGGGAGAAAGTCTCGGGCGCTGGGCAGATAGACCCAGGACAGGGTGCCAATCCATCGCTGGGCACACACTCACTCACACAGACACTCTCTACATGGGGCAATTTTTTTTGAGAATTCAATTGACTTGATCCATGTTTTTGGACTGTGGGAGGAAACCGGAGAACCCGGAGGAAACCCACGCAGACACGGGGAAAACATGGAAACTCCACCCAGATGGGGATTCGAACCGGGAATCCCTAGCGCTGAGAGGCGAACGTGCTAACTACTAAGCCACCGTGCCGCCCTCATCTGTAACCAAGCTAGCAAAAATTGTCTTGGAGAGAGAGCTAAGACAGTCTGGTTTTAGGTGTGGTCACTGCACTGAAACAGCACTGCTTTCTGTGATTGACTCACTTAAATCTGCCAAAGCTACCACTCAATCTATAAACCTGAGTGGTTTTACGGATGATCGAGGGAGGTGGAGGAATAGAAACAGAGAACTGCATGAAAAAGATCTGATTCATGAAGCGGAGTGATGTGTAGGTCAGAAGTGAAACAAGAGCGTGTCAAGATGATTTTCCAATCTGGGTAACGATGATGTATTTTATTTATAAGCGCATTTCACAACACTCAAGGTCACTTTACAAACAAAAAATGCAAAACACAAAAAATCAGTAGATTAGAGATCACAAAGAAAAGGCTATTTTGAACAGGTGAGTTTTGAGTCTAGAGGTGGAGTTACCATGTGTTCCCAGTGTCTGTGTTTGTTTTCTCCGGGTCCTCTGGAGGAAAGCGTATGATATGAAGCGTGCAATCATTCCCTCTACTGCTGCGTCATTCCTACAACATTTACCAGAATTAAACATTAAATCAGCATCAGGACCCGAAGAACTTGAAAACACAGCTGAATATCTTAAACATGTGTTTTCTACAACCTTAGACAGTGTAGCTCCACTTAAACTAAAAAAGGATTAAAGATAAAAGACACGTTTGTGGTTTAATGATCAAACACGCACGCCCTAAAAAAAAAACCCACTAGAACCATGGAGCATAAATGGAGACAAACTAAATTAGAGGTATTTAGGGTTGCATGGAAGGACAGTACGACTGAGTACAAACATGCACTCAATGCAGCGAAGACTAAATATTATTCTGAATTAATAGAGAACAACAAAAACAACCAAAGATCGTACTTCTCGAACTTCTACTGAATCAGATTCACAGATTCACTCACAGTTCAGCAGCAATGATTTCATGAATTTCTTTAGTGATAAAATCGAAAACATAAGACTTAAATCATCTAATGCATCGTGTAGTGTATAATCAACCCTCAATGATTTCTGAAAAATCTAATAGAGAAAATAATATAGTACAAGAGTTAAATACCTTTACATTTACATTACATTTACATTTAGTCATTTAGCAGACGCGTTTATCCAAAGCGACTTACAAATGAGAACACCACAAGTCAGAAGCCATGGAGAAAACCAACTATACTGTAAATTCATCAAACCTGATTGTTATTTGATGCTGCGCCCTCCACCCCCTTTTTTTTCCTACAACAGGTATTTGTTAAAGAGATGGATCTTCAGTAGTTTCTTAAATCTGTTTAGTGATTCTGCCTTACGGACAGAGTTGGGAAGAACGTTCCACCATTTTGCAGTGGTGAACGCCACGGAGTGAGAATTAGCTCCTCGGTGAGGTGGAATCGCCAGGCGGCAATCATCACTGGAGCGAAGTGAACGAGTCGGAGTGTATTTTGAAAAGATAGAGTGAAGGTAAGAGGGGGAAGATCCAGAAATGGTTCTGTATGCCAGAGTCAGTGACTTGTACTGAATGCGAGCAGCTACAGGAAGCCAATGGAGGGAAGTGAACCCCATATCTCAAAAAGCTTGTCTCATTAATTACACAATCAAAGACAACATCCTATGTTAGACCCAATACCTACAAACCTGCTTAAAGACCTCCTACCAAATATTCCAGAGCCTTTTAAAAACATTATAAATTCATCACTTAAAATAGGCTTTGTCCCCAAAAATCTGAAGTGTGCAGTCATTAAACCATTACTTAAAAAACCTAATTTAGATCCTCTAATACTGTCCAACTATAGACCAATATCAAACCTTCCTTTTGTCTCTAAAATCCTAGAAAAAATTGTGTTCAACCAGCTGAATCGCCATCTTCTAGCTAATAACGTTCATGAAGTTTTTCAGTCAGGTTTTAGGTCTCACTGAGGCAGCCTTAATTAAAGTCATTAATGACTTATTATTGTCCTTTGATAATAACCAAATCTCTTTCGTTGTATTAGTAGATTTTAGTGAAGCCTTTGACACTATAGACCATAACATCTAAGTTGATAGATTAGAAAAAACTGGTCATTAGAGGATCTGCACTCCAGTGGTTTAAATCCTACCTGACAGATCAATATCATTTTACCTGTGTTAACCAATATTCTGATCTTGCTAAAGTTAAATATGGAGTTCCACAAGAGTCAGTTCTGGTCCACTCCTATTTGTGCTATTTATGCTTCCATTGGGATCAATTGTTCGTAAACCTGGAATCAGTTTCCACTCTTATGAAGATCATACACAGTTATACATTTCAGCTATCCCTAATAATGCTTATTCAGTCAGTAAGCTTGAGGATAACTCCCTAATTATACCCAGTTCATCTGTAAATAATCTTTGTGTCATTATTGATTCAGATCTCTCCTTTACAAAGCACATTAGCAATATTACTAGAATTGCATATTTTCACCTTCGTAACATTTCGAAGCTACGAAGTATCCTCTCCCTCCAAGATGCAGAAAAACTAATTCATGCTTTTATTACCTCAAGGTTAGATTATTGTAATTCACTTCTGACAGATTGTTCTAATAAATCATTACATAATTACAACTTGTGCAAAATGCTGCAGCTAGAGTTTTAACTAAAACCAGAAAGTTTGATCATATCAGTCCTATGTTATCAAACTTGCACTGGCTACCAGTTAAGTTTCGTATTGAGTACAAAATTTTATTGATAACATATAAAATTGTACATAATCAGGCTCCACAGTATCTGAGTGAGCTGATTCAACTGTATAAGCCAACACGCAAGCTCCGATCTCAAGGTGCTGGTTTATGCTTAGCTCCTAGAATAAATAAAATTACTGCTGGTGAAAGAGCGTTCTCCCACAAGGCTCCTCAACTTTGGAATAGCCTTTCAGTTATTGTTCGTGATTCCGAATCTTTATTAATCTTTAAAAATAAATTAAAAACACATTTATTTAATCTTGAGTTTAATTAATCCCCTGTAGATAAAGATGTAGATCTCAGACTTGGCTGTGTTGGGGGGTAATCTGCGATCAGTATGTGCTGGCATTTCACCTCTTCACCCACCTCATCATTAATGGGGGGTGTGGCACTGAAATGATGCTGTTCCGGGGAGCCATCTCAACTATGTAGAGTCTGCAGTATCTGCCTCTTTTAGTTATGCTGCTCTAGTCAGTGATGCCGGAGTCACATGCTGCACTGTGTCAATCAATTACTTATTAATTAAATGCTGTGCTTTATCATTAGCTCTAAGTGCATTCCTTGTCTGTTTCTTTTGAGGTGTGACCAGCTTCCTTGGGGTATAGTCAGATCTTCATCCATGGCTCTGCCGACGAATACTGGATGGAATATTAATTGGACTGGCGGTCCTGCAGGACCCCCTTAATGGACTCACATATAGTTTTTCCATTTGTTAAATATCTGTACATGGCTGTCCTACACTGTTGTTTCTGCCTGGCGGCTTAAGGAGGATGAGTCCCCGACTGAGTCTTGGTCCTCCCAAGGTTTCTTCCTTAAATAACAACATAACAGTGAGGGTTTTTTTTGCCACTGTCGCTTTGGCTTGCTCTTTGGGGGTTTAATGGCTTTTCATTCTGTAAAGCTGCTTTGTGACAATGTACTGTTGTAAAAACCACTATATAAATAAATAACTTAAACTTGAAACCCTGGTTCTCCTTTGTCCCCTTTCTCTCCTGGATGGGCATGGGGAATCCCCCTGCCCCTGCAAGAGGATTAAGCAGAAGATAATGAATAAATTAATATTTTGTGCCAAAAACAGGGGAGCATGTGCATATGTTCTGCAGGCATATTTTCACTCCCTGATTATAAGTTACATTCACACCAACATTCTTAAAAAAGACTTCCAGTTTTTACCTTTGTAGCTTGCAATGACAATTCATGTTCTGTAAACCTGAAAAAAAAAGCGTCACTGTGGGCTATATTATTGCAAGATGGACCTTCGCGCTACGGCACAAAATTGGTGACCTGGATACCCTGGCAGTGATCACCTGTTTCACCTATTATTATTGATTTGCAGAATGATTCACTTGATGCCTTGCGTGAAGACTCAGGACTCTTTTTGGACTCTTCTATTTTGGTATTCTCCTCCTTCATTTTGGATTTTGTCTCCTGTCAGAGACACAGGGTTTCGTGCCTGTGTTTGTTTTCTCCTCTCATCTGGTCTCAATCCGTCTCGTTCTGTTTTCTTATTTCTTTATGTTCTTGTTCCAGCATTATTTTTAGTCAGTCCTGTTAGTGTGTTTGTATTCCATGGTGTTCTGCATTAAAGACTCTTATGATGTTGTAAACTACAAGGACTACCATTTCAGTGCTGCACAGGCAGCAGGATCGTAACAATGATTGTAGCCACTATACCAAAATTATCCAACAGAAAAAGGTTTTTACAAAAAAAAAGCTTTTCGGTGATGGCCAAATAAGTAAAAACACTAGGTAATTTACACCAATGTATTTGATTTATACAACATATTTAATAAGGCTGTTAATTTTTGGTAGTTTAACATGTTCTCTTTTTTTTAACAGAGAGTAAAAAGCACAGAAGTTTCTCAGCTTTTAATCTGATTTAAGCTTTATTACAGCAAGGCTCAGACAGCAGATTTTTTTTTTATCTGAAATTTAAAACTTACAAATTATGTTATGTAATTTTGTAATACTGCGGGTTTTTTTTTTGGAGAAGGCAAACAGCTGAAATTATATTCTGTTGTAGAAATTAATTAAAACTGGGATGCTGAAATTATTAAGCTGTATAATTTAATTTAGATAATATTAGTGTCTGGTTTCTTTTCTATAAATAAGTTAAGTAGTAATGTACTTATTAATTTATTGTTTGTTGAACAGTGGTGGATTTGTTTTAGTGTTCTCATATCAAGTTTGAAAGTAGAAATTTATCTTTTAACATAAATGATGCACCACTGTTTATTTTGCTTTTCTTTTCAGATTCCTTTTTGGTGCCAGTATTTATGATTCGGTAACACAGGCCATATAGTACATATGTTCTATTTTAAGATTTGACACCTGTTTCTTCTCCTCTGAGATCTATGACAGCATTTACCCCATGTGTTTCAGTGTTGTACATGCTGTGCTGTAGCAACCATCTATTTTTTTTGAGGAGCTGTTATAGGACAAAGTAAAATATCTGAACATTTTTGACAGAACTGGCAAAGTAACACTCTAGTTCATTGGAGATGGCTTGGTGCAGAGAGGATCAGTGGGAGGTAGAAACCTGTGAAGATGAATTTGGAGAAATCATTAAAAGCAGATCAGGTAAGAAGTACATTGTCTGGTATACTTGTATGCTCCTATTGAACAAAAGCATTGGGAAGAGTAGTAATAATAATGAATTATATAAATTTTGTATAGTTTTATCCTAAAATATGTTACAATTATAAGTATTCTGATTCGCAAAGTTGGTTAAAATGGGAGATAATATGATCACATAGGAAACTTAGTGGTGTTACATTATGATATAAATGTACAATGTGTTTTCTTCCTTTCATTGTACTGCTTATTGCATGCTATCCATACTTTTTATGCAAAATATTTGGATAGGCAGCTATTATTATAATATTTACCCCTTGATCATATACCAGCTTTATTTTATTTATGTTTGTAGGTGGAGTAAGTTATTTTTATTCTGTTAATGTATCCTCTTGGGCCAATGAAAATAGCCAGCAGCTGACTGGTGTAAAATTTCAGAAGACTTTGTTTTCAGCAATAAATTATTGCTGTTTAACATTGCATTTTCTGTGTAAATGTAAACAAAATAGTAAGTTATAATATAAATGTTAAATATTTTAAAGCTTACATAATATGAATATGGTAAAAAAAATACACATATGTGGTGTTTATATTGTATACTGTTATTTACTTTTGTGTTTTGTTAGC
Organism: Corydoras sp. C115; assembly: GCA_019802505.1. NCBI lineage: Eukaryota > Metazoa > Chordata > Actinopteri > Siluriformes > Callichthyidae > Corydoras > Corydoras sp. C115. The sequence continues at coordinate 461,202 of JAFMOC010000179.1, read as the reverse complement.
TTCTGATCATGTACTCACCATTTTTACTTTGTTCATTTCAGTTGTATTATCATTTGTTATTAATTTGTTCAGTCCCCTGTAGTAGATTACTCATGTAATAGTAAAAATATGGTTTAGATGTTTAATGTGTGCATGTTTTATATGTGCTTATTAGTTAAGATACCATGATTGTTTTTTAAAACTATTTAGAGGTTGGGTAAAGCCATTTATTAATATATATTTGTTTGCCCTATTTAAATAATAATGATGGCAGAAACTATTTAAATGACACTGCTCAGAAGTTTACATACTCTAGTTATCAATACCATGTATGATATCTTTTAACAACAATGATTTAATACAGTGTAGCTGTTTTTTTCTTAACTACTGACTTGTGGTCTCTCATTTGTAAGTAGCTTACAACTCCTGCTGTGAAAATTCGGACACGTCGTCCTCCACCTTTCAGTGACTTCTTTAAACACTTAGAGTCTAGTCTTTTTTCCAGTTTGACTACAACCATATAGATTCATATCTGACACAAATAAACTAAAGTTGCTTTCATCACACACACAGATTCACAGTAAAACACATTTATTTTAGAGCTGATAACTGCCCATTTAAAGTTCAAAATGATTAATTTTATAATGGACAGTCATTTGTGTTGGTATAAATTAAGTAATTATTATTTTAAACAACCTCACTGCTAGAAATGTCTGAAATTCTTAGATGAAGTATTTTGCAAATAAATCTACTTATTGTGAAGTGTTTGTTGGCTTTGACCTGTTCGTAAAAATCTAATCAATTTCATTTGGGAGTGTCTAAAATAAGTCTTATTATATCAGTCTTATGTATGTTTTATGTAGGGTGAATTTATGTAGTTGTTCTTGTATGTTATTAAATTTGTGGCCATGTTTCAGGATAACCAATTAAGGCATTCAAATCATCAAATAATGGTTAATGCTTAAAGTCAAAAATCTGCTCTTAAGCTGATAGAGGCGTTGGAAAAGAAAGTAAAACAAGTGGGCAACATCTTTGTCCCAGACCAATATTGATCCAATTGAGAATTTGTAGAGTGACATCGAAAGCAGATTTTAAAAATAAAAGTTATCTAACTGAATATTAGTTCAGTGTACAAAAGAAAAGTTTAATCTGTAGGCAACATTTTTTACTGTAAATATTCCAGTTTTTAAATGAACGTAAAGACATTGCTATTTTTTTCAACTGCCATTTATTCTGGTTTTCTAATTTTTAGTATTTTTCTATTTACTACTAGTATTAAGTAAATGTATATTCCGTAAATTTTTTCATTCGGGATTAAATATGCAGTGTTCCTGGTACCTATGTGTACTGTATATGGAAATAAATTATATTATTAAAATTGAGCTATTTTATCAGTTTTTTTATTTACTACATAACAGTGTATAACATGGTAATGGTTGTGGCAATGGTAACTCAGTGGTTATGGTTTTGGGCTATCAATCTAAAGGTTGTGGGTACTTGAGCAAGCCCCTCATTGCTAAAGGGATGCTTTCCAAACTTGTGCTCGCTTATTATAAAAGCGTTTGCTAAATGACCTAATGTAATGTGACAATTCAGCAATAGGTTAAATCAATGTACTGTAGGTATTCTTTAATAACCTTAGTGTTACACTTGCACCTGTGGAAAGAGCCATGGGGTTTTCTTTTATTTTCAAGCAACATGCATTGTATTTAAGAGCCAGATTTGCACAGGATGTCACTACTTACTTAAAGGTGTAACTTGAGATTGGTATTAACTACTTAATTCTTAACATGTCCAACTGCAGCTGACCACATCCATTAGACCTTCTCCCCCCAACTCAGGCGCCAGTGATCTCGGACAATGTTCATTCCTTCCTAAAAGAAGAAATTACCATGTGCAACCATAGATCATTGGCTCTGTGGTCCATGAATCATATCTGTGGACCATTTATAAATTTGCATGTGTTTGGGATTTAAATAACAGGGACTACAGCTTTTAAACTTGATATATTAAGAAGTTTTAGCTGCCAACTTGTATATAAAACACTTATATGGAACTTTCCAGTGTTAGCTAATGTTAATATAGGGAATACTGCATGATCTTTCCTATTCATTATATAAACATGGCCAAAACTGTGTGTAATCTAAAATAAATTCACCAGTTCCAGGATGAAAATTTAAAACTGATTGAATGCTATGGACATTTGTGGCTTATACTTAATGACAACTTCTTCAAACAATCTACTATAATTACAATATACAATATATGCCAAATTCCAATCTGGGTGGAGTTTCCATGTTCTCCCTGTGTTGGCGTGGATTTTCTCCGTGTTCACCGGTTTTCTCCCACAGTCTAAAAACATGGATTCAAAAAACAAAGTAAATTAAATGCTGTAAATTGCCCCAGTGCCCGAAACATTCCCTGAATTGGCAGATAATGAATGAATGTATAAATATATGCAAATTATTCAATTCTGTTTTGATGTATTAGTGCTTTTACAAAACTTATTTATTTAGTCATAATGGTGATGTTAATTCAATTTTTTTTCTTCACATAAGCAAACTAAACATATTATGTTTTTTAAAATGATATAATAAAAATTACACATTTGCACAATATTTATGTAATTTGACTTAAAGTATGGCCTAATCAGAGCTGGCCAAATTGGTCTAAAACAATTATGTATTATGGTGTATGTGAAAAACCTTCTATCAGTCAGTGTGAAAGGACTTGTGTTCTCTCATTTGTAAGATGCTTTGTTTAAATGTAAATGTAACATGTGACATATCTGCAGAAAGACAAGGGCAGTTATTGACTTCTTGTTGCCAGCATATTACGGTCACCACTGAGTTCAAAATAGCTGACCACCCAAATACTGGTCCATTTTCCTAAGTTTCTTTTCTTTGATAGATAGGGTGAACCTGCACTTAAGAGATAACAAGTCAGTTTTAAAAAATTTGAACTACCTCTATATACAGTGGTTCATAAGAGTTTGTGAGCCTATTAAAAAGTTTTTGTATTTGTTAATTAATTTGACAAAATTCACCAGATTTTTAAAACAACTCCAAAATTTATACAATGAGAACCAATTCAAACAATTAACATAAATATATCAGACATGGTCATTTGTTAATGTAGAAAAATAAACCACCTTCATAAACCCATTGAAACGTTTTGGATTTGACTCCTTTTTTCAGTCAGTGGAATGACTAACAAGTGTGACTAGGCAAAGACTGACCTTTACAGCATGTTTTGTTTGAAAATTAATCCTGGGTCAAACAAATATTTTTGAAAACCTTAGATTAAAAAATATTAATTGCCATTAAAGATAATTACAGAACAGATAGATCTGGTCCTTAAATCTGATTGGCTAAGCTGTTTGTCCAGCTTTGACATTATTGAAAATAAAGCACACCTCTTAATGCTTCACATTTGTATCACCGCGTGGTATATAATACATTATTTTCACGATTATTAAAGTTTTTTGCGGCTGTTTTTATAAAGTGTGTTCTATAATTTGGCCACTAGATAGTAGTATGTGATATTTAGAAAAAAAAATTGAATCCTGTTAGTATTCACGTTAATAACAGGACTATTGTAGATTACATCGTGGAAGAACAGTTTAATAATGATTTTGCTTTCAATAAATGCATTTATAAATCTAATTCTTTTTTATAATCTGTTTGTAACAGTTTTATAAAAGCATTAAGACTCTCGAGGAATTGTATAAATAAATCACAAGAAGGAGGTGTAACTAGGGTAACTAGATTCCAATTCACCAGATGTGGGACAATGTGGGACAAAGACTATGTTTGAGTGGGACATTGTGGGACACCAATGCACTGCCACACACACACACACACACACACACACACACACACACATATATATATATATATATATATATATATATATATATATATATATATATATATACATATATATATACATATATATATATATATATATATATATATATATATATATATATATATATATATATATATATACACACACATTTTTATTTTGCAGTATATGACCTAATTTGCATTGTATGTGTTGTTGTGTCTCTTTCCCTATGGTTTCCTGCCCCCTCTTGTCCCTTATTGATTTATTAAATCATCCATAAAAGGTTTAGACTTCACCAATACACCGTCAGACTGATTTGATCCAGATTTGAATCAGAATCAGTGGACTGCATTGATGGATTAATTTTCCACTGATTAACTACATTGATTAATATGTTTTGCTTCATGTAGGCTGATGAGAATCAGTTAGAATCAGAAAAAGTTATTTATAAATATATACAATTTTATATATATATATATATATATATATATATATATATATATATATATATATATATATATATATATATATGTATAATTATATACATTAATATATAATTTATAAAGTATATATGTTACGAATGGTCCGTTCTTCCCCGGAAGGAGGGCGGCTAACGCGGAGATGTAGCGTTCAGCCGCTCGCGCCTTGTGAGCGCTCCCGGGTACCGACCACGCGGGGAATATAGCGTGCGTCGGTCCACGGCGAACGCTCCCACGGGATACGACCCACGCGGAGAAGGTGCGCAGCGCCGACCCGTGGTTGAACGCGGAAGGAGAGTCCAAACACCGGGATAAAAGCCAAAATGAGTAATTTAATAAAAATTGGTGACGGGACACCAACAGAAAGGGGGAACAAACGAAACAAAGTAACATCGGGTATCATAACCTCAAAACAAAGACGTGCGCCAAGTACCGGGATAACAAAGATTAAATAACAAACCCAACTAAACATGTGACCAAAATCAACCAATCACCCAAATGAGACAATGAAGGTCCAAACGAGGGACAGGTGCCACAGGCACCTGTGACAATATATATATATATATATATATATATATATATATATATATATATATATATATATATATATATATATATATATATATATATATTCATTCATTCATTATCTTCTGCTTTATCCTCTATTAGGGTCGCGGTGGGGTTCCCCATGCCGAGAACGTCTCGGGCGCTGGGCAGGTACACCCAGGACAGGGCTCCAATCTATCGCTGGGCACACACTCACTCACTCACACAAACACACACTAAAGGGGCAATTTTGAGAACTCAATTGACTTGATCCATGTTTTCGGAGAACCTGGAGGAAACCCACGCAGACACAGGGAGAACATGGAAACTCCACCAATAACATATATATATATATATATATATATATATATATATATATATATATATATATATATATATATATGATTTGACAGTCCAATTGTTTCTTTGTTCACAACAAATGAGGCCTGTAATTGACATCATGGGTAGGGACAAAATTATTTAAAAAATCTGAAAATCAAATTGATTTTTAAAGAATTTATTTGCAGATAATGATGGAAAATAAGTATTTGGTCAATAACAAAAGTTCATCTCAATACTTTGTTCTTTGATGGCAATGTATTTTGTTGGCAATTACAGAGGTAAAACGTTTTCTATAAGTCTTCACAAGACCATTCTTCCATGCTTTGGTGTTGTCGGCGGGCAACATGGACTTTCAACTCCCTCCAAAGGCTTTCTATGAGGTTGACTAAGAATAATCTGCAGTTCAATATACTGACATACCAGCACCCAAATGATACCCGTTTTTTGGCGGACCTGCTCACTACAAATACATTTTGGATGACGTTAAAGTGTATACAGATATAACCACCAGGTGTCAGCAAAGTCACGTACAGACTGAGGGATTTGTTTCAGGTATTAACAGTAATTACGACGCTATTCTTACCGAACAAGCAACTAAAACGCGCAAACGGCTTCGCTTCTTTAGCACACAGGTAACGCATGACAAACGACTTCGTTTGTAATTAATTAAAACGATTGAAAACAGGTTTACAAGCTCGGATATATTGTTATATATACCACAAAGACGCCGTAGACCTTATATATACTGCGTGTTATTCATTGTAAAACCAGGCTTATTGATTTTTGCTTATTCTACAACAATTATAATGTTTTACTAGAAACTTAGACATAACAGTTTGTTTTGAGCTTTAGTTGTAGACGCAAGCCCTGCTTCATTTAATACGGATTTCATAAACACACCAGCGAAATAACATCGCTGAGGTTTTTTTAGTCGATATCTGTGAACACAAAGTTCAGTTGCAGAATCGTATTTTCTACCCTGAATCGCTCTATTATATACGCATTCATGTTTAAAACGAACCTAATTCGGGACGATCGTCTTAGTGTCTTATATTTATTGATTATATTTTACATTTCAAACTTCTCTGATTTGATCTTCTTGTGAGTATAATTAACGAATAGAAATATATGGTACCCCCTCACCGATTCATTTATCAAATTTGAACTATTGGGATTATTTAACTTTGATGAATTAATCATTCTATTTGCAAGAGACAGATTTAAGATATAGCGTATCAGAGCACCTGTATTTATTCCGAAGATAACACGAGTAAACTTTTTTCCCCCTGTTTTGTACTTTTATTACATAGAAAACATAATTTGTTCACGTATTTAGGAAGTGATTGGAAAACATATGTTCAAATTACAAAATCAGAACTCATAAAGTTAGCAGGAATTTATTTAAACCTAAAAATTAAACTGGTTAACTGGCACAGTACACAGACTGTGTTTTATTCATATACCAATTCAATTCATTATACACAATACCACAGGTCCACTATGGGCACAACTTATTCAGTTTTGTTGTCCCAAGTACATGTATGTAGGACAGTCACTTAAAAAAAAAAAAAAAAAAAAAAAAAAAAGTCTGGCGTTATACTGTTTTAATAAAATAAAAAAAAAATACAAAAGCTATTTCATGGAACAGGTAGTTAAATCTGATTGAAGTCCTTTGAATAAATCAGAAGTGTTCTTAGGGCGGGCGGCATGGTGGCTTAGTGGTTAGCACGTTCGCCTCGCAGCGCTAGGGATTCCTGGTTTGAATCCCCATCTGGGTGGAGTTTCCATGTTCTCACCGTGTCCGCGTGGGTTTCCTCCAGGTTCTCTGGTTTCCTCCCACAGTCTGAAAACATGGATCAAGTCAATTGAGTTCTCCAAATTGCCCCATATACAATGTGTATGTCTGTGTGAGTGTGTGCCCAGGATTGGCTCCCTGTCCTGGGTGTATCTGCCCAGCGCCTGAAACGTTCTCCCCTGGATGGGCATGGGGAACCCCCCCCCGCGACCCTAATATAGTATAAAGCGGAAGATAATGGATGGATGGATGTTCTTAGGGCTGGGTCAGGTCAGAATTATTATAATCAAGACTTTTGCAGGCATCATCAGCTCTGTTTTTGATAGGTTTAGCTTTAGATGCAGGTGTCATTGACCTAGAACACATGGGTCTGAATGACTGAGCCCAACGAGAACATGCTCCACTGCAAAAGAATGAGGCCATTTCACAGAGACTATATATATCAATAGTTAATAAGTTTGGTAAGAAAATTGAAATAGTGGCATGGGTCTGTACATCTGGACATATGTGGTTTACTTGTGGGTATTTTGAGTGGCACTGTTACCCAAGACAGTTTAAAGAGTATGGAAAAGTATAAGTGGAGAGTGAGTTGATAAAGATGTGTGAAACGGTGCTGTGACAGACAACAACAAAATTACATTTAACAGGTTTCCTCAATAGTTACTACATTATATTCAGAAGACACTGTATTAGAAAATTCCCATATATTGATAATAAGCTCTTTTGAAAACTTAAGGGAATTCCAAATTTGAAGAAAGCGCTGATTAAGTTGTAGTGTTCTCAGGGAAAATTCCAGTCTTTTTTAAGGCCTAGGACCTGAATGCCAAAAATGAGCAGCAAATGCTGAAGTGTAGTCAGATTTATTAATTGCTTTTCTGACCGTTTCATAATTCAGCAGAAAGTAAAGAAACTTGAAAGATCCACTTGTCATTTCCTGAAAATTTTGAAAGGGTGAAAGAATATGCTGTCTCCTTTGAAAAAAGAAAAATAAATGACACATTTTTAAGTGTTAGAGTACAAAAGGTTGTACATAATCATATTGCAGAACAATCAGGTAAAGTGTGAGAATTCTCTTGCGCAAACCCACAAAACCTCCCCTGTTTCCTTCATGCTATCTACTTTTCACAAACCAGTGTCATTAAATGTAATAAATTAGTTTTGTTCAGTTACTACTTTAATATTTGCTTAACATTTGTTACTGAAATTTATAAAGCCATACATATGTTTTTGTTTAATTTCCAGATGAACGGGAAGATATACAAAAGAAAACATTTACAAAATGGATAAACTCGCAGCTGACTAAGGTAAGCTTATCTGTTTCAGTGTGACTTAATCTGAGAAAATTTAATTTGGTGGCTTACAATTTTACGTACTTTACCATTGATGTTTACATATCAATGCACTTTTAGTGCTGATACCAATACTGGACAAATGGGGAGAGTAAAAATGGTATCCTGTAAAAAGATGAACATGCTAGCTCAAATATCTGGATAAACAAAAAAATCTTGGATCGAATGAAATGGGTGAGGGATAAGAACAAACACCTCCAATACTGTTGGCCGACTGGGCACTGGTGAAAACTGGGCTAAGTGAAAAGAGGAGGTGAAGAAGAAAAAGTGATTTATATTAGAGTGGGAGAATTATTTTATAGAATCAGATTTATTGGCCAAGTGAGGTTATACACACAAGGAATGTGGTGTGGTAGGTTTTGGCTCTAGTATTGTACGAAAAACAAGACACAATAAACATACTTATGAAACTATATACATATACAGACTTTAAACACTATACAATAAAGAATTTCCAGTATACAATATACACATGTGCAAATGCTTGGTGTGGTAATTCATTTTTTATTGTGTGTTTATTAAGTGTTTATGTTGGTAATGGCTTGGAAAAAGAAACTGTTTGTGTCTAGTGGTTCTTGTGTTCAACACTCGGTTGCATCTTCCAGAGGGAAGTTGTTGGAAGATGTTATGTCCAGGATGAGAATAGATTGTGATTTTCCCTGCCCTTTTCCTTGAAAATAAAGACACAGAAGAGTAAGACTGTAGATTTAGACTAGGAACCATCATTGCCTTGGTCAATGCTGATTTGCAATTCATTCCTGGAGACTTACATTTAGCCATTTAGTCAAACATCCCAACTTAATGTTTGGGGTCAGAACACAGGGTTACATACAGCATACCTTGTGCAATGAGGGTTAACACTACAATTCTAGTAACCACGAGTGCAGATCCCCCGCTCTCCTGCAGTGTGCCACTTAGTGCCCATTGTTACACAAATGAGCCGTAGTGTGTCTAGAGAAATTCCCAACCCTCTTTATCTAAACTTTAGAAAGCACGCTTACAAAACATAAGTGTAAGTCTTCAGACAGAGTAAAAGCAGTTACTTTTAGAATGAATTATGTGCTAATGTAACACTCAGTTTTGGGAAATGATTTTTAAAAATGTTTCCACAGTTGTATATGGGGGCAGAATACGCGCGCTGTACTGTAAGTCACATGTCAACAAACATTTTATTATGAACGCTTGTATAATACCTGACCCATAATACCTATAACTACCTGATTCATTGATGTTGCTCGGTGTGGCGCCGCGGTAAAAAGGCATCTGCACCGTGGTAAAGAAGCATTCGCGATGTACTATATATTATTGGTAAGGAAGAGATGCAGAGACGTATGTAATACGTCTTTTTACCTTTGTAAATTATATAACTTTCTAGTCAATACTAAAACCTTTTTATTTTATAAGTCACTCCTTTTTTTCGTCATTGGTAAATACGCGCAGAGACATAGTAATTATAGTGTTTTTTTTCTCATAAAATAAAGCTTTCTTGTACATAATTAGTCACTGAAATTAGGTTGCAATTTCAGGTAAGAAACTACTTAAGACGCATCTATTTACCAAATACCTGTTATAAAAAAAAAAAAAAAAAGGGGGGGGGGGCGCAGCTTCGAATAACAATCAGGTTTGACGAACTTGCAGTATAGTTGGTTTTCTCCATGGCTTCTGACTTGTGGTGTTCTCATTTGTAAGTCGCTTTGGATAAAAACGTCTGCTAAATGACTAAATGTAAATGTAAATGTAGGTAATTTACTTCTGAATGTAGTTTTTACCGAGCATTTAACCTGTGAGTCAGAGGGGGGGTCGTTATGCATATGAATAGCTGCCTGATGACCCCCTGATGGTTAGAAAAAAATGGGGGTTATTGTCCGCTGGATTTCAATTTCTTAGGAACTTGCTCAAGGAGCCACATTGGCAACTCCAGTGGACCTGGCATTTGAACCCACAACCCTTGGATTGTTAGCTCAACACCTTAACCACTGAGCTACCAAACCCTTACATTATCACAGACAGTCAAAGTTTGCTTTTCTTTGGTTGAGGAAATTTTATTATGCTCTATTTTGTTTCAACTGACTTCTCAGTGTTGGAGCCATGATTAATTCAAATCTGATTTGTGCAGAAGCTTTCCAAGGTGTGCACATTCATTTTTACTGAAGAATGATTCACTGATTAAATCGATTCAGGTATTTGTTTCAGAATAATACAGAATAATGTATAATATATTTTTAAAAATTAGTAATTCCATTTTTCCATCTTCATTTCTTTCATTTTATTGATCTAGACTTTGGAAAAGGATAGTTTAATGACACATATTTGTAATGTTAGTTTTTTCTACAAAATTCAACAAAAATATCATTTCTTAATTCTATAACTTTTGCCGGCAGTTCATCAAGAATTTGGTAGAGGTGAAAAGATCCAATGGGAGTGGAAAGCTTGAAATTAATGGCATGGTAGATGAAGATCAATAGACAGAATACTTTATATATTCCAGAAGAAATTTAGCAACCAGTATCTGCAAAACGCAATAATAATTTTGTATAAAAAAAGTAAATAATTTCAAGTTTATCTGCTATTTGCACTACATGTCAGGACATGTGTGCATTGAAATGCTTGTGGTGAGACTCAAGACTAAACAAGAATTATAAATATAAATAAAATTTACACAAAATATACACAAGTAAGCACAATGTACAGTGATGGGTATTATAATGTAAGAGCGTCTTTATTAAAATCACTTAGTGATGGAGCGCTGACCTCATCTCTGTTTCATCTACATCTGTAATGAAGCCTGAGATAAGATCCCCCTTCTCCCTCCTAGAGAAAAAAGGTTTGTTGGAAGTTGAAAGGTTTGATGGCAAAATGTTTTTTTTTAAGTCTGTTGGTTCTGCATTTGAAAAGTCTGTCACTAAACTCCTCTGTTTGATGATGATGTTGTCCGGAGGGTGACTGGCATTGTCCATGATGTCCAGTAGTTTGACCATAGTTGGAACTGGCCTTGACCCTATTCTGGACCTCTCAAAGTTGATGACCAGCTCCTTGGTCTTCAAGATGTTGAGCTGTAGTGGCACCAAACAGCAAAGTCCCTCACCAGGCAGCTATACATCCCTGATACACCCCACGATGACTGTGTCATCTGCAAACTTCTGAATGTGACAGCTTGTAGTGTATATGGTAAAGAGAAGAGGGGCAAGCACCATACTCTAGAGTGCTACTGTGCTGCTGAGTGTCAGATGTGATGTCTTTTATCCTGACGTACTGTGGCCTGTCGGTAAGGGAGCTGGATATCCAGGTGACAAGGCGTGGGTCAACTTGCATCCAATTCAGTTTGTTTTAAAGCATCATTAGCAAACTTGAACAAGATATTGGACATGTGTTCAGCAACACAGTCATGTAAGTACAGGAGTGGGCTGAGTACATACCCCAGGGGGCCCCAGGGCTCAGAGTCAGTGTGGAAGAAAAGCTGTTTACCACTCTCACCACCTGGGGTCTGCTCACCAGGAAGTCCAGTATCTAGTTGCATAGGTGTGTGTTGAGACTTGAGTTGATGAGTTTGGGGATGAGTTTGGCAGGAATAATGGCGTTAAATTCTGAGCTGTAATCTATGAACAGCATTCTCACATAACTGTTCTTTCTTTCAAAGTGTGTGAGTACAGAGTGAATGGTCAGCACAATGGTGTTATCTGTGGATAGTACAAATAGAAATAAAATAAAATGTATATATTCCAAGTAAAATAAGAATTAGGAATGAATAATGTATAGTATGCGCAGTGGTCGTGTGTGTGTGTGTGTGTGTGTGTGTGTGTGTGTGTGTGTGTGGGGTGTGTATGCATGTATGTATGTACACAAGTAAACATAAAATGCAATTTGTAAATGAAGGTGTTTATTATTAAAGGAGAAAAAAAATCCAAACCATCATGGCCCTGTGTGAAAAAGTGATTGCCCCCTTGTTAAAACATACTATAACTGTGGTTTTTAACACCTGAGTTCAATTTCTCTAGCCACACCCAGGCCTGATTATTGCCACACCTGTTCTGACATCATTAAGACATCACTTAAATAGGAGCTGCCTGACACAGTAAAGTCCATCAAAAGATCCTTAAAAGCTACACATCATGCCAAGATCCAAAGAAATTCAGGAACAATTGAGAAATAAAGTAATTGAGATCTATCAGTCTGGAAAGGGTTATAAAGTCATTTCCAAAGCTTTGGGAATCCAGCGAACCACAGTGAGGGCCATTATCCACAAATTGCGAAGACATGTCACAGTGGTGAACCTTCCCAGAAGTGGCCGGCCACCCAAAATTACCCCAAAATCGCAGCGACAACTCATCCAAGAGGTCACAAAAGACCCCACAACAATGTCCAATGAACTGCAGGCCTCACTTGCCTCAGTTAAGGTCAGCGTTCATGCCTCCACCGTCAGAAAAAGACTGGGCAAAAATGGCCTGCATGGCAGAGTTCCAAGAAGAAAACCACTGCTGAGCAAAAAGAACATTAAAGCTCGTCTCAATTTTTCCAAAACACATCTTGATGATCCCCAACAATTTTGGGAAAACATTCTGTGGACCGATGAGACAAAAGTGGAACTCTTTGGAAGATGTGTGTCCCATTACATCTGGCGTAAAAGGAACACTGCATTTCAGAAAAAGAACATTATACCAACAGTAAAATATGGTGGTGGTAGTGTGATGGTCTGGGGCTGTTTTGCTGTGGCAGGACCTGGAAGACTTGCTGTGATAAATGGAACTATGAATTCTGCTGTCTACCAAAAGATCCTGAAGGAGAATGTCCGAGCATCTGTTCGTGAACTCAAGCTGAAACGAACTTGGGTTCTGCAGCAGGACAATGATCCAAAACACACCAGCAAGTCCACCTCTGAATGGCTGAAGAAAAACAAAATGAAGACTTTGGAGTGGCCTAGCCAAAGTCCTGACCTGAATCCTATTGAGATGATGTTGTATGACCTTAAAAAGGCCGTTCATGTTTGAAAACCCTCTAATATAACTGAATTAGAACAATTCTGCAAAGATGAGAGGGCCAAAATTCCTCCAGAATGCTGTAAAAGACTCATTGCAAGTTATCGCAAATGCTTGTTTGCAGTTGTTGCTGCTAAGGGTGGCCCAACCAGTTATTAGGTTTAGGGGGGCAATTACTTTTTCACACAGGGCCATGATGTTTTGATTTTTTTCTCCTTTAATAATAAACACCTTCATTTACAAATTGCATTTTGTGTTTAATTTTGTTGTCCTTGACTATTGTTTAAATTGGTTTGATGTTTCGAAACACTTAAGTGTGACAAACATGCAAAAAAACAGGAAATGAGGAAGGGGGCGAACACTTTTTCACATCACTGTATGTATGTATGTAAGGCATCAGCATTGTCAAAAGTGTCCCGTAGCGCAGATGATAATGCATAAAGTGTGACCATAATGCCAAAAAGGCTAAATCTCTATTTACTAGTCCTTCATCCCGCCCCACAGGTAAAATAAAAAAACCTGGTGGTTCTTCAAACAAAAGATCTCCTGAGTCTGTCTGTATAGCAACTGTGTGACCATAGTCTGCCATTGAACTTGCTTCTTTGGTCCATGATGATGTAATCTAGTGGGAAACCATCATCATCCATTATGGAGAGCAATTTGTTTAGTGTCCACCTCTATGCCACCTTAATTACAGAGTCCAGTTTCAGAGCCACCACTGACCCAGCACCAGCTGACCAGCTTGTCAAGTCACCCCTCATATCTCTTTTTAATGCTGCCTCTTTTTAATGCTACCACCACAACATAGAAAAGACAGCTGGATACTGTCTGATAGAACATCTGTAGTAGTTTCCTACAGATAATGTAGGACCCCAGCCTCCTCAAAAATATAGCCGACTTTTCTCTACATGATGTCAGTGTTGGCTGACCAGTCCAACCTTTCCAAATCCAGATGCAGTCCAAGGTACCTGTAGGTTTTAACCATCTCCACATCAACCCCATCAATAGACACAGGCTATAGAGTGAGTGACCTATCCCTGTGAAATCCACCATCATCTCCTTGGTTTTAAAGGTGTTTAGTAACAGGCTGTTCTTCCAGCACCTTGTCCCAATGTTGTCCACTAGGTGTCTGTACTCTGCCTCCTGCTTTCTCATAGCATAAGCCATAATGGCAGTGTCATCCAAAAACTTCTGCATGTGGTACATCACAGAGTTGAACTGGTCTGACGTGTGGAGTGTGTCAGAAATTTTAAATTACTTGAGAGTCCCAAAATGGCCCAAAAAAAGAGTCCCAAAATGGCTGAAATTTTGTATTCAAACAAAGGACTTTTCTGTGTTCTTGCCAGCATTGGGAAGTGAGGTGGGGCAAGCAAGATTTGAGCTAAAATACTGGCTTGGATTGGCTGATTTAAAAACTAGGGCAGTAATTTGTGATTGGCTCAGGTAGTTCGGGGCAGGAACTAGAGGTAAGGATATATACACAGGTAAGCACTTTGGCAGTCTCTCTCTCTTCTTCAGACCACGAAGGCGTTCATTGCACCTGAAAGCTGAATGAGGCAGACCTGCTGGCCAGCGTTACTTACTGACAGAATCCATGAAGAATTTTCTTTGTTCTCAATAGACGAGTTGTGACGACCATTTTGCATCGGCTCGTTCTTTCTGCCTTTTCAAAAATCAAAAGATCCAACAAGTGTGAAGAATAATGGGGCATATACAGTCCCCTGTGGTGCTCCTGTGCTGCTTACCACAGTCTCCAAAATACAAAGCTGCATCCTGACATACTGAGGTCTGCCAGTATTGAACGTCATCTGTGCATATAATACTCTAGTGGGTAGTTAATGGTGGTTTGAGGTATTTCTTTGGAGGTGAATATAAATGAGGATGAGAAATGAGGGTGGATCTGTGGATCAGACAATGGAAATTAAAGATAGAGGACAGTTGTATGAAATTTAGAGAAGAGGTGATACAGGCACTGAATGGTTGTAAAATAGAGGAAGACAGCTGGGTAATATGATATTTGCAGATGACATTTTGATTAAGGGTGAGAGTAGGGAGCAGGTTCATAAAGGTCTGGAGAGATGGAAGTGTTCGTTGGAGAGAATGAAAATAAAGGTTGGCACAAGGATACATTTGTCCAAATAAGATGGATAATAAGATTACAGGGTTGAAGATCTGCAAATAGACAAAATAGAAAATTAAATATATATATATATATATATATATATATATATATATATATATATATATATATATATATATATATATATATATATATATATATATATATATATTGTTTAAAGGTAAAATTGTCCGCAGTATGTACAAAATGACAAGTTAAAGAAATATCAGTAAAACTGTATGTGCAGAATTAAGAAAAATGTGCATATTAAATGTTCTTTGTCTGTGGAGTATTATTTAGTGGGACCATTGGTGACACCATCTCTATGGAGTATTATAGTGTTGATGTGCCGGTGTGTCCTAGTCCCTGTCCTCATTGAGGGAATGGATGGTTTGTGGGGAAAAAAGCTTCTTGTAGGCCTGAGAGAACAGGGGATCTCTGTATTATTTCAGCTAGGTTGGTGCATGTGACCCATGTTTTAAATTGTCTTTTTGCAGTTTATATATATATATATATATATATATATATATATATATATATATATATATATATATATATATATATATATATATATATATATATATATATATATATATATATATATATAATATATATATATATATATATATATACACACAAAATACATATTTGTGTTATTGAACATTGAGTGAGGAGTTAGACAGTTTGATGGCCTCAGGCAAAAATTACCTTCTCTCTTAATATGTTCCTGAGTCTTACCAGTTCATGTGTTCCCCTTCCTCCGTGCACGTCGTAGTTTTATGTTCGCTCGCATTTTGTACCTCTTGTGTTTTCGGTGTCCCTACACCTTTAAAATAAATTCCGTTGTTCTGCTACCTGCGTGCCTGGCTCCCTTCAGCGCGTTTAGGCGCTGCGGCTCTGCGCTTCTTCTGCACAGCCGCTTTAGGTCGAGGTAAGCCAGCGGTACACCAGTGTGTCGAACAGTGGGTGGAAGACATTGTCCATGATGGCTTTCAGCTCAGACAGCATATTCTTCACTGACATAGCCATTAATAGTCCAGCTCCACACTCACATCGCCGGCTTTGCAGATGAGTTTTTTTTAGTCTATTGGCATCTGCCACCTTCAGCCTGCTGCACCAGCATGCAGCAGCATAAAGGATAGCGCTCATAAGTCTTTCTGTAGAGGGTTTCTGTTCTGTTTTTACTTCAGTCCAGCTTGTTAATATAGACTCCCAGATAGTCAGATAGTAGTAGCTCTCCATTGATGGACACAGGGAGTATTGGTGCCTTGTTCTAGTTTAAATAATCAGCCCTTACCAAGCAGGTACAAAGCACTAATGTTTCAACCAAAGTTTAAATGTGAATTTGAAGCACTGTGTAAGCAAGTGAGTTCTGACGTTTTGAAAGTTAGCTAGTGGTTACTCAGCATCTCACAATTATGTTTTTTTCAGGTATATAATATACAGGTATACTTCTATAATCCTTTGTATAGTAGCATACATTTGAAAAATATTTTATTAAAAATAAGTATATTCCTGTTAAAAATGTGCCACCTGTTTGGCACTCGGAAAGGAAAATAAAGGAAATAAAACAACTCTAATAGATAACAATACTCACAGCCTAAGGTGTAGCAAACAGACAGGCTAGATCTAATTAAAGAACCCTTATTGATTAACAAAATATGACCTGATTTCTACATTCGTATAAGAGAAGAAGAAGAGACATGAAAATAATGGGACAATTCAAACTGATGCAACCTTAACAATTTGTTCAATCATGCTAAAAGGACCAAGGTAAAAAAGTGTGTTAAATTATTATTATTTTTTACTTCCCTTGGATGACCAAAACTGTTAAGTATGACATCTGGCAAACTTTCACCTACTACACCAAATAATAATGCTGTGTTTTTGGCAGTACTTCCTTTTTCGCTTACAGATATATTTTACTTTGTATTAGCCAGCAGGTGATTTTGAAAGCATCCATTGAAGTTTTAGTTCAAGTAATTTATTTATACAGCGCTTTTTACAATAGTACATTGTCGCAAAGCAGCTTTACAGTGTTAAAAGCCTTAAACCCCCAAAGAGCAAGCTGAAGTGACAGTGGCAAGAAAGATTTTATTGTTTGTATCACCTTTACTTATTTCTACACCCTCGACAGAGGACTGTCTATATTTTAAATATGCTGTCTGTTCAAGGACCATGTTTTATTTTATATTTATATTTTATTCTACAGAAAGAAAGACCTCCTGTTAATGACCTCTTCTCAGATCTGTGTGATGGCCGCTGTCTTTTGGAGCTTTTGGAAGTCCTGACCGGTCATGAGCTGGTAGGTTATATATGACTGTAATGCTGAATCTCATTCTCCTTTTTACCACCCCTATATTAACTTCATCTGTTTGTCTGTGTGTCAGGTAAAAAATTTTTGAATGCTATTTCACCCACTTCCCATTATCCGATTAAGCTGAAACTTAAGACCAAGATAAACTTATTTTGTTCCGATGGTGTCAAGCATGTGCGGCGGCAACCAGATAAGGAGTACAAATACAAGTATGTTTTTCCTAGAGTCGAGCATAGTAGTAGGAGTATCATGGTTTTGGGCTGCATAAGTGCTGCTGGCTGTGGTATATATCAGTTAATTCCAGAATTAACTCCCTAACTCCCTTCAGAAACTGGGCCGCAGGGCAATGTTCCAACATGATAATGACCCCAACACACATACTCACTTTTGTGAGATTATCCATCCATCCATCCATTATCTTCCGCTTGTCCGGGGTTCGGGTCGCGGGGGCAGCAACCGAAGTAGGGAGACCCAGACCTCCCTCGCCCCAGCCACCTCCACCAGCTCGACTGGGGGAACCCCGAGGCGTTCCCAGACCAGCTGAGAGATATAATCCCTCCAGCGTGTCCTGGGTCTTCCCCGGGGCCTCCTTCCAGCTGGACTTGCCTGGAACACCTCCCTAGGAAGGCGCCCAGGAGGCATCCTTACCAGATGCCCGAACCACCTCAACTGGCTCCTTTCGATGCGGAGGAGTAGCGGCTCCACTCCGAGTCTCTCCCGGATGACCGAGCTTCTCACCCTATCTCTAAGGGAGAGCCCTGCCACCCTGCGGAGAAAACCCATTTCGGCCGCTTGTATTCACGATCTTTTTTTTTTTTTTTTTTTTTTTTTTTTTTGTGAGATTAGTGTATGTGTAATATTCCAATGCGTATATAAACAGGTATATACATAAGTGGTGTGCAGGTGTACATGCGCTGCAGAATTCCAGAGAGGACATTGAGAGGAGTTATTGTTTTTATTTTATTTGTTTTTTTCTTTTTTTTTCTTCTTATTTTTCTTAACTTTTTTTTCTCGTTATCTTGACATAACAAAAATCTTGGTTTCTTGTGATGATAAATTATTTTTGAGTGACCAGAGAAGTGGTCTGACTGTTCTGTCATATTGCTGCTACTATATGTCACCCCCTATTTACCGACCAGGATGTAAATATCAATGCATATATCTTACACAGTGTCTGCCATTTACTCACCTTGTTCGTGGTGTGTGCTTCTATGTAAAAGCTAAACATTTAGCTAGGTAACTAAGAAATTATTTATGTAATTTACGTAAAAATAAATAATTTAATGTGGATCTAGACAAAGCATTTAAAGTCATTAAATTATTTTTTATAGGTGATGGCCTATTTCAAAGGCAAGAGCTCATTTTTGGTTCTAACATATTAATTGAGTTTTATTACTATTTTTTTCTGTGCAACAATGTTTATTCCTTAAACATGCAAATTGACTATTATGCAAATTAGGCGATGACATCATTTGTTGACTTTTAGGACAGCCAAAAGCTACATTCCTTACTTAGGAGTTGGCTCCAGTGTGGGTGGTGACTATTTTCATCATTTATCCTTTGCAGCTCATGTTAACGCCATTTTTCTTGTTATAAGCCATTATTCAGACACTTATTCCTTTGTGTTTATCTAAAGATAATTAATTTATTCCCCTTTTTGTATTATTCTGACAAGGGTTTGGCGCTAAGCTTGTGCCATTGCCTCCCACTGAGGACTTAAATGTCACACACACACACACACACACACACACACACACACACACACACACACACACAAAAGCCTATTAGTTAAGGAAAGCTGAGCTATTTGAATGCCAGCATTCCAGTTTCCAATGCCCTTGGAGCAGGAAACACAGTGGCCAAGTGTGAGACTGTATCTTGGTTTCTGCTTACCCCCACGTAACGTTCCTGATGTCTTTTCTTCATTTTGCTTTTGCTGTTTGCAACACATGATGATGATCAGTTAATCAAGGTCACACCCTTTCACACATAATTTTTGCTGAATTATTAAAACCATGGTGTAATGTGTCATGTGCTGTTGTTCATCTGAGGTAGTATTTAGTATAAACTTTTTTACATGACTGCATATATAAAATTTGTGCTTCACCTGCAGGTGAAAGAACGTGGTGTTACCAGAGTGCATTCACTTAATAATGTGAACAGAGTGCTACAGATTCTTCAAAAAAACAACGTAAGTTAACCATAAACACCTGGTAACAGGTAAAAAAATGAATGTCTTATGTATCGCATCATCTGTTATCAATCATTTGACTGCATAAATATCAGTGTTTTTCTTCTCATGAAATAAACATACAGACACGGATTCTGAATGAAACACCAGCTACTTCTATACATATGGTCTTTTCTTCATTTCCGTCAGAGTTACTTTGCAAGGAACTTTAAGTGGTAACGTTCTGATGTCAACAGCAAGAAATATATCTAACTCAACATTTTATTATTAACTTTTGTATAATAAATAGCGGATTAATTAACAAAGCTCACTAAGGCATGTGCCGCACTAGTTTTATTTCTTAATAAGGTGACTCCCTAAGGGTGAGACACATGAGGGGTGGGACTGCTGTCCACAGGATTTACACATTCCTGGAAAGTGAGTGCTAGTAGTCTCTGGTATGGTATCCATCCATCCATTATATTCTGCTTTATCCTCTAATAGGATCGCGGTGGGGTTCCCCATGCCCATCCAGGGGAGAACGTTTCGGGCGCTGGGCAGATACACCCAGGACAGGGCGCCAATCCCCTCACAGGGCACACACTCACTCACACAGACACACTCTATATGGGGCAATTTTGAGAATTCAATTGACTTGATCCATGTTTTTGGACTGTGGGAGGAAACCGGAGAACCCGGAGGAAACCCACACGGACACGGGGAGAACATGGAAACTCCACCCAGATGGGGATTCGAACTGGGAATCCCTAGTGCTGAGAGGCAAACGTGCTAACCACTAAGCCACCGTGCCGCCCGTCTCTGGTATTGAAGACAAAAATTTGATTGGTTGAAACATGTTAATCTACAAAAAACAGGTTGATCTAGCAGCAAAATTTATTATAAAGGCTAGGATTTTGGGCCTTATAATAGCATTTAATCAATCACATTTCATATTCATTGGTTGTTTTTAAATATTTCTGCCTACAAAATTATGATGAATTTTGCTGGCCCATTAGCTTTAAATAAGTGTAGATCAACCTGTTGCTTCAACCAATCAAATTTTTAGTCTTCATACTAGAGCCTTCTAGCAGGCTAATCTTATGTCAACATATCCATGCCATTTGATTGGAGAGTACTTTTGATGAGCAGACATTTTTAGCTAATTAAAACTCATTACAGAAATGTGAATTACATTACAATCCATTACAGGCTTAGGTAGGAAATTGTGTGTGTGTGTGTATATATATATATATATATATATATGTATATATATATATATATATATATATATATATATATATATATATATATATATATATATATATATATATATATCAGGGGTACACCATGCCACTAGAACAGTGTTTTACAACATAACCAAAGTATTTTATCATACTTTCTTTTGCAAAAAACATGACTATCATAATTAGAGAAGAGCAATAACTGTAGTACAGAGAAAGATTACAACTACATTTTCTGAATGTTACAAGTCACCAATCAAATTGTATGTCTTCAGCACATCTGTGGCCAAAGGACATCACCAGTCTCTCACATTATCTCCTGATAATACCCCTCAAATTCCTCTTTAGTAAGAAGGAGTCCAAAGTCTTGCCTCCCCTCAAGAGCTGCTCCAGTAACCTTGTTGTTTTTGCTAATTTTATCTCCCACTTACAGGTTGAATTGGTTAATATTGGAGGTGCTGACATTGTTGATGGCAACCATAAATTGATTTTAGGATTAATCTGGAGCATAATTCTCCACTGGCAAGTAAGTAAGCATGAACCTTATTGCTGTATTTACCTCACATCTTGGTTTCCCGATGTAGTGTGCAAGGAAATTTGTTTGATTTGATTATTTTATTGACAGCAAATTAACAATGAACTTATAATCCTTTAACAAATACAACATCTGTCAGCTATAAACACATTCTCATTTTACCAGTAGATTTATGTTTTCTCTTAGAAACATGTCTCAGCATTATGTACTGGGTTAGGAAGATGATTCCACCATTTATTAGTGTTGAAGATTGTTTGGTGCAAGTGTATGTGCCAATGCTCCTGTAGGCTAGAAAAGGGGCCTTTGTATAGAATGTAGGTAGCCAGGGGGTAAGACAAGTAGTGGAGTAATGTAGGCTTGCTTGGGTTGTTTAGGAGACTAGCAATCACTCCAGCAATAGAGGACTTGAATATTTACATTTAAAGGAATGGGTAACTCATTCAAAATGTTTATTTGACACCACACATACTCTAATTCAAAGAGGGTATTTTACTAACCTTAATTAGTTTTTAAATTGTGAAAAAATGGACACTTGTGTCCTGCACTTTCAATGCTGCCCATAAACTCAAGAAGGATAAGTCCCCCCCTGTGCCTTGGTTGTTACATGTATATGCAGTAGTCAAGCAAGGAGAGGATAAAGGGCTTTTAAAATTTGAACCAGTGTAACAAAAATTTTAGTATTACAGATTACTAAAATATATTTCAGAATTAATTGGGAAACTACTATTTTTTATCATAGGTAAAGGGTATAATGAAAGATCTGATGGCTGACTTGAAGCAAACCAACAATGAAATGATTTTACTGAGCTGGGTTAGACAGTCCACTAAAGACTACCAACAGGTCAATGTTGTGAACTTCACTAGCAGCTGGGAAGATGGCTTGGCCTTCAATGCTCTTATACACAGTCACAGGTTAGTGCAACCAGTGTTGTTTAGGGTGGAAAAATTATCTGGCTATTCTAAACTTTTTTTTTGTAACAAGGTCTGAGCTGTTTGACTGGGCTGAAGTGGAGCAGATGGATAATGCTTTAAGGAGATTGGACCATGCGTTTACAATTTCTGAAAAATATTTGGGTATTGAACGATTGCTTGAACCTGAAGGTATCTTTTTTTCAAACATACTATTATGCATAAAGTTTTTTTTTTTTTTTAGTAAATGCTTTTTAAAGCCAATGTCAATCCAATCCAATGTGTAGACAATTAATACAAATAATGATCTAATGTATAAATAAATGCATAGTAAGAAGCTGAATTGAAATGTGAAAGGTAGTTTTCATGTAAAAAAATATCTATAATAATAATGCTCTTCTGCCCTAACTAATCCTAATAATTAGGATTAGTTACAACACTATATAATATTTCAATTTATATAATTACAAATATGTTATTTAAATTTAAATATTATATATATATATATATATATATATATATATATATATATATATATATATATATATATATATATATATATATATATGGCGGCACGGTGGCTTAGTGGTTAGCACATTCGCCTCTCAGCGCTAGGGTCCCCATCTGGGTGGAGTTTCCATGTTCTCCCCGTGTCTGCGTGGGTTTCCTCCGGGTTCTCCGGTTTCCTCCCACAGTCCAAAAACATGGATCAAGTCAATTGAATTCTCAAAATTGCCCCATATAGAGTGTGTCTGAGTGATTGAGTGTGTGCCCAGCGATGGATTGGCGCCCTGTCCTGGGTCTATCTGCCCAGCGCCCGAGACGTTCTCCCCTGGATGGGCATGGGGAACCCCACCGCGACCCTAATAGAGGATAAAGCGGGAGATAATGAATGAATGAATATATATAATTAAACTTATTAGTACTATTTATATTATATTAAAGTTATGCTTTATCTTTCAGATGTGGCTGCAAATCCAGACAAGAAATCTGTAATTGTGTACATCACATCACTTTTTCAAGTTTTGCCCCATGGGATTAGTTTGGAGGCTATCAAGGAAGTTGAGACTTTACCCCAAACAATTTCTAAGCAAAAACAGTTCCAAATTCAGGCACATCAGCATTATTCTCAGCAGGTGAGTCTGTATGTAAATGATATTTTGGAAAGAAGAAATGTTATGTTATTGTTCTTTTTCCAAATGTTTTAAATAATAATTGTACAAATGCATACAAATACATAAAGTTTCAGTTAATAAATCTGAAACCTAAAAGTTTCAGTTGATTATAAGTTAACAAAAGAAATGTTCATTCAGAAGGACTAAAAGTAAAAATACACAGACTTGATATCTTCTTCAGTATGAATTTTGTACCATTTGTACAAATTTCCAAAATTGCAGAAGGAAAGTCTTTTTTTTTTGTACTGATTTGTTTTTTATTCCTTTCAGATTACAGTCAGCGTGGCTCATGGTGAAGTTCGTAGCCCTTCTCCTTCAAATAAGCTACGCTACAAAAGCTATGCCTTCACTCAGGCTGCATATGTAAGGTCACCTGAACAGTCAAGAAAAAAACACAGTATATCAGTGAGTTGTTTTAAAGTACATTACTTGTTTTTACATGGTTTTATTTGTCCCAGTAGCAGTCCTTAAAAGCAAAATGAATTTATGCTGACTAGATTCAGGAATATGCCTAAAATCACAGTTTGTCTGAAAAGTAGATGAACTCTGATTTGTGTCATGCATAATAATCTATTACCCAGGATTTATTCACAATAATATATGCTCTCATGCTTTATTACTTAATAACCCTTTTTAGCAGTAACATAGTAACAAAGTGTCAGAAAATTGTTTTTATTGTGAATAATGTTATTAAAGTTTTAAAAAATATGTGATGAGCAGTTACCGAGCAGATCTATGTTTGACATGCAAGATATGTCTAGGAAATTATGACTTAGGGATAGTACAGTATTTGTTATCCATTTTAAGATTTTTTAAGCCGCTTTTTTAGTTCTACAGTTACAGACATACAATCTGTGTTCTCCTGCATAATTTCCCTATGCTATATAATTTCCCTATTAATATGCTCTCTAATGGTTAGGACCACCACAATTCAAGTACCAGTATAAAGTTACACTAGCATGGCCTATTATGGTGTGTTGCGCTAGCACACATAAATAAGACATAGCAGTTATGCTGTTAATATATACTATGTTAACATTACTGTGCTTTATTAGACATATTCCTTTGTGCTTCACCTTGTACTGTGAGTGTATAGACAGTAACATATCTGTTGTTGAGCAGTTTGTGCTATTTATCCCTTAATTATTAATCAAAACTCACAAGGCATATTTCATTTATGACTATTCTTAATCAAGAACGGGGCGGCACGGTGGCTTAGTGGTTAGCACGTTCGCCTCTCAGCGCTAGGGATTCCCGGTTCGAATCCCCATCTGGGTGGAGTTTCCATGTTCTCCCCGTGTCCGCGTGGGTTTCCTCCGGGTTCTCCGGTTTCCTCCCACAGTCCAAAAACATGGATCAAGTTAATTGAGTTCTCTAAATTGCCCCATATAGAGTGTGTATCAGTGAGTGAGTGTGTACCCAGCGATGGATTGGCGCCCTGTCCTGGGTCTATCTGCCCAGCGCCCGAGACGTTCTCCCCTGGATGGGCATGGGGAACCCCACCGCGACCCTAATAGAGGATAAAGCGGGAGATAATGAATGAATGAATTAATCAAGAACCTCTCTTGCACATTTGGTAACTAAATGTTAGGAATTTTATTCATAGGTTTGGTGGGGCTATGCCTAAAGTAATCTCTGCTTATGTCAAAGTTTCTGTTTGGTGTGATGCCTATATTCCTGATGCCTGATTCCTATACTAGCCATGAAAATATCTTTGATTTTTTTTTCTTTATTTAGTTCTCTTTTTCCATTGTCTTGCCTGCTTAAATTTTTGTTCTTGTACATTCTGTAATTTACGTTTCTCCAACCACTTAATTTACAATTAGTACTTTAATAACACGCACACCTGTTTACTGTTTACACAAACACTTTATTATTTACCTTTTTTTGACAGGCAGAGACAGGCAGACAGACATACAGACATTCACTGGTGTGTCTGTGTATCCTTTTCTAAATCTTGGCATTGGCAAATCTTGGGTCCAAGTCCTCTCATAACAAGTTCAGAAGGAACATTATTTTTATTTGTATAACAGATTTTTAGGAATCATGTATTCAGTTAGTCAAATTATTTCTGTTATTAACAATTTAATAAGGATATGAATTAGTAGAAACTTTATTGTCCTGTTTTCAATAATATTTGAAATGAAAAATAAGAGATCAATATTTACAACCATCTTGCATATTTTTAAACATTTTTGTTAAAAATTTGTGACTATAGTGCTGGTGTTTTAAGTGGTTGCTTTATCTTCATACAAGTCTCTTTTATATACCCACCTACCATACATTCTGTTTACAGATGGTCCTTACCATTTTGTTTTTCAGTCATTCTTAATTTGTTTTAGTTCATATATTTCATTTATTGTTTTCCTAAAAAGGACGTGCAATATATATTTGTTCAAAAATAGCAATGTGATGGTTTTTATAACATTCATAGTACTGATATAAAACAGTCCAATGTAGTTATTCTAATGAAATCAATTACCACTGTTGCAGCAGACAAATAAGCACTCATATATGTAATATTTAGCACAGTTCAACTAGTAACAGTTTTGAAGTGACAACCTCTAAAGAAAATAATGACAAACTAAACTGTATTTGTCATCTAATCATAATCACCTGTTTGTGTACTTTTTGCAGACTTGTGAAAGTCCTGAAGATACGGTTGTTCCTATTCAGCTGGATTCAAACCAGTTAGAAGCTTACCAGAATTCACTGGAAGAGGTGTTGACCTGGCTTTTATCTGCAGAGGATGATTTGCAGGCTCAACCACCAATCTCCAATGTTGTGGAAGAAGTGAAGGAGCAGTTTCACTCCCATGAGGTTAAATATAGTGATTGCATTTCTAAAAATAAAATAGCGTCACATAAATGAAATAATTTTAATTGACTAAATGTTTTTTTATTTAGATAAATGGAATGTTCAAATATTGAATATGAGAATAATATTTGTAATCTAACAGTTTTAACAGCATTACTTAAGCAATAATCATGAGATGGCATAAATTGTTGTGAATAAATCACAGAAAAAAAAGTGTTAGGCACAAAGTGACGTTACATCTTTTTTTCATGATTAATTCACAATAATGGGCGGCACGGTGGCTTAGTGGTTAGCATGTTCGCCTCTCAGCGCTAGGGATTCCCGTTTCGAATCCCCATCTGGGTGGAGTTTCCATGTTCTCCCCGTGTCTGCGTGGGTTTCTCCGGTTTCTCCGGGTTCTCCGGTTTCCTCCCAAAGTCCAAAAACATGGATCAAGTCAATTGAATTCTCAAAATTGCGCCATATAGAGTGTGTCTGTGTGAGTGAGTGTGTGCCCAGCGATGGATTGGCGCCCTGTCCTGGGTCTATCTGCCCAGCGCCCGAGACGTTCTCCCCTGGATGGGTATGGGGAACCCCACTGCGACCCTAATAGAGGATAAAGCGGGAGATAATGAATGAATGAATTCACAATAATGCACAACCTCGAGTGCCTTATTACCTTGAAAAACAATCAGAAAAGATGTTTTGTAGTTAACTGTTTGTAGTTAGTTATTTCAATTTCACTTTGTATTTTTAAATTGTGTGGGTTTGTGTTTGTGTGTTTAGAATTACATGATTGAATTAACTGCCCATCAGGGTAGTGTAGGTAGAGTGTTAAAAGCAGGAAGCATTCTGTCATCAAAAGGCCATCTGACTGATGATGAGGAAAAGGAAATTCAAGAGCAGATGAATCTTCTGAATTGTCGTTGGGAACATTTACGAGTGGCCAGTATGGAACGACAAAGCAGGTGAATAAAAGTTAGTTGTATATATAGTTGTAAGTTCTAATTAATGTGCAACCCTAATTACAAAAAAGTTGGAACATGCAGTAAATTATAAGTAAAAATAGAAAGTTATGATTACAAATCTCAAGAACCCGTTTTTTAATCCCTGCAGAACAAAAGCCAATCTTACAACTGAAATTTTATCATTTAATGAAAAATGTTAGCTTAATAAAAAAAATGGCAGCAATAGATATCAACAGCAACAAAAAGCTGAAAAAGTAATTGGCACAAATACCACCAAACATACCACGGACAAGGATGAAATTCAAAACTGGGTGCTTATGATCTTTGGGCCCTCAAGCAGCATCTCATCAAAAACAGGCATGATTTGCTATTGTAAATTGTAAAAAGTCAAATACTAAAATTTTCTGGAAGTAATTATAACCTATGTGAATGTAACCAGATGTGAAAACCTATGTAACCAGATGTGAATTCTTGCACATCTGGCATGTTTTATCCCCAGTAAAAAGACTAAATTATCTGACAGCCATTGAAATTGTTTGATAACAAATTTAGATTAAAGGTGCAAGGAAAATGTTATAGTAAAGTTAATATGTATGCTATGATTTTAAATCCTACAGTAACCTTGGGGCCATTATTTTCATTATTTTCCAGGGTGTGGCTTTTGCTCAATATGAACTGTGATTAAAACATATAACATGGTACTTCTGACAATGTAAAGCATCTCAGCTGTAAAGCAGAGGGCATTGTTTAGCAGTACCAGTCTTAAACTTTCTTAAACCTAAGTCTTAGACTTTGTAGTACTTTGATTTTAAGCTTACTGCATTGTCAGCTTAGTGCCTTCAATGCTCTACTTGCTTATAATTCATAAAATTATTTTAAAAAGGTTAAAAGTTGACTAATTAACTACTAACATTTAACTAAAAAACTATTTAACATTTCAGTTTTTATTCTGCGATTACACAACCATGGTTGTATGAACACAAATTAACATGCACAAATATCTAAACAACGCAAGTTTGATATGTAGGACTAAATAATGCAAAAACAAGTATACAGGTATGAGTCATAGGTACCTAGACAGAAAAATAACAACATTGTGAATGACACATCATTTACAGGAAATTCCGTAGCTCAAAACTGAAGCAAATGGGTGGACTTGAGTGTACTGGGGACACTTGGGTATGGACTTGAGTCCTTATGGGTGTTTAGCAAAAGCACAAAAACTAATAGACATGGTTACAATTTCCAGGCAGGCACATGGATTAAACATGCATAAATTGACAGGTTGGCATAGGCATTCAGGCCAAACATTTAAACAGGCACTTATTACGGACAGAATTGGACAGGCACCCAGAATTCAAAGACATACTTTGCACAAACAGATAATAATGACCATAATTAGTAAAACTAGTTTACACTCTAACCCACCAAACCACTTAAAAAAACAAGAAAAGGAGTGTCAAAGAAAGAGTATTTATTTTAACACATAAAATAAACATAAAATAATAGTTTGTGAATTGCTGAATCTAAAATTTAACTAAACTGAAACTACTGGGCTAAACTGAAAATAAATATCTTTGTCAACAATCAAAAAAAAAACTTAATATGCTAAGCATACCAATGTTTATATAGCAGAAAAAACGGTCAGGATTCAAAGACAGTTTGTGTTTTTATGCTTACTAGATATATGTCGAAACATATATTGTATATTACTCATTTTCTGTGTTCACTAACAATTTAAATTTTAAAATAAAACACCCCCTCCCCTCCAGGTCAAGGAATTTCCATCCACTATCCTTATCCTCATAATGTAACTAGTTCTAAATTTCTAAAAATTTTAATTACAATATTGCAACATAAAATTCACATTTTTATGATTTTTTTAGACTTCATAAAGTTTTAATGGATCTTCAAAATCAGCAACTGGGACAGCTCACCATCTGGTTGGATTCCACTGAAGTTCGAATCAAACAAATGGAAGTCATACCTTTAGGTCCAGACATCGAGGATTTAAAACATCAAATTGAAGAGCATAAGGTAGGACACATGTTTTGCTTCTTTATTTGGATTTTTTTTTACGTTATTAATTAGATATATACATTGTAACAATAGGCTTGATGTGAATTATTTATATTTATATACATACATATATATATATATATATATATATATATATATATATATATATATATATATATATATATATATATATATATATATATATTTTTTTTTTTTTTTTTTTTTTTTTTTTTTTTTAATAACTGTTCAAGACATTTTAGAAGTTTTAAGTTTTAGGTTTTTCTTTTATCTAAAAATTTTCTTACTTTTTTTTTAACCTATGATGTTAGTAATTTTTAATTATTTAATTTGCTAAGCTTTAAGAAAAGACTGGTTTAAATTAATTATTAAAGATTAAAGTTTTTTTTATTATTATTAGTAAATAATAAAGTGTGTGGTAGCACATATATTGACCTCTACCGAACATAATGTTAAATATTCTGACCACTTTTGTACATAATGTCTGTGCAATAAGTAACATACCATATATATATATATATATATATATATATATATATATATATATATATATATATATATATATATATATATATATGTGTGTGTGTGTGTGTGTGTGTGTGTGTGTGTGTGTGTGTGTGTGTATATGTGTGTATATATATATATATATATATATATATATATATATATATATGTGTGTGTGTGTGTGTGTTCATAGTCTGTACATGTTCCCAGCTTGTATATTTCATATTTATATCTGCTCATAGTATGTACATGCTCATAGTCTGTTCATAGCTTGTATATTCCTTATTTATATCTGCTCAAAGTCTGTACATGCTAATAGCTGTATATTTCATATTTATAATCTGTTTATAGTCTGTACATTCATATTTGCATATTCTACTCAACAAATTATCACTTTGTAATGTATATATTTATATATCTGCTAAAGCACTTCTGGATGGATGCAAACTGCATTTCGTTGTTTATAATGAGCAATGACAATAAAGTTGAATTCTATTCTATTCTATTCTATTCACTTCTCAGCGCTAGGGATTTCTG
This sequence comes from Corydoras sp. C115, assembly GCA_019802505.1. Taxonomy (NCBI): domain Eukaryota; kingdom Metazoa; phylum Chordata; class Actinopteri; order Siluriformes; family Callichthyidae; genus Corydoras; species Corydoras sp. C115. The sequence goes on along the minus strand of JAFMOC010000179.1, from coordinate 430,582 downwards.
GTTCGAATTCCAATCTGGGTGGAGTTTCCATGTTCTCCTCATGTCTGCGTGGGTTTCTTCTGGGTTCTCCAGTTTCCACCCACAGTCCAAAAACATGGATCAAGTCTATTGAATTCTCCAAATTGCCCCATATAGAGTGTGTCTGTGTGAGTGAGTGTGTGCCCAGCGATGGATTGGCGCCCTGTTCTGGGTGTATCTGTATCTGGGCATGGGGAACCCCACTGCGACCCTACTAGAGGATAAAGCGGAAGATAATGAATGGATGGAACAATTCTTCTAAAAATAAATGTGTATAGAATAGAATAGAATAGAATAAAACTTTATTGTCCATTAAACTTACATTAAATGGAAAATTGTCTTTGGCAGTCTGGCAGACAAATACATGTACAATACAATACAATAAACACGTACCTTTTTATAAATGCAATCAACATTAATCTGGAATGTAAGTCTGTTGTCAATGAGTGTCCCCAGATATTTGAAATGATTCACTTGTTCCACTCCCTGCCCTTTCATGATGATTGGTTTAAACACAGATCCTGTGCTGCTAGCTACCCTTCTTCCTCCAAAACAGAGCTCCTTGGTCTTACTTACATTAAGATCAAGGAAGCTAGCATCAAACCAACTGGTTAGTTGATTAATGCACTGAAGGTAGGGGGAACTGATAACATCCTCTAAGCAGGCAACAAGGGCCATGTCATCAGCATACTTTATAAGCGAGATATCTTTACTATTATAGCTGATCTCATTTGTATAAATCGAAAATAGAATGGGGGATAAAACACACCCCTATGGGACACCAGCATTCAGGACAAGGCAGTTAGAAAAAGTGCTACCAATACAAACACGCTGGGGCCTCTTGCTCAAGAACTCTCTAATCCATAAAACCATACAATCACTAACGTTCATGTTACGTAAACGTTGTAGGAGAAGATGGGTCTGAACTTAAAAGCTGTGTTAAAAGCTGAGGAGAAATCCATAAAAAGCACACAAACATAATTACTAGTCTTGTCCAAATGACCATATATTTTATCTAAAAGAACCAGCGTAGCATCTTCCACTCCCCTACCAGCTTGGTAGGCAAACTGCATGGGGTCCATAAGCTTAGCTGTTTGTGCTATAAGCTCCTTACTAACTAGGCGCTCCATGCATTTGCCTAATATAGATGTAAGCGCAATGGGTCTGTAATCATTCATTGATTTTACGTAAGCTGTTTTTGGCACTGGGATGACTGTTGCCATCTTCCAAGCCTGGGGGACAAAACTAATATTAAAAAACATCTGGTATAGTTGGGTGAAAACAGGTCCCAGTTGAATGACACACTCCTTCAGGACCCTTCCCTTGACTCCATCTGGTCCATTAGCTTTATGGGGATTAACTCGTTGGAAAATTGAGACAACCTCCTCAACATTAAATGTTATGGGTGTAGGGGTCAATCCCTCACACACAGAATCACTTTCATCACTAAAGTCATGTTTATCAAATCTAGAATAGAACATGTTCAGGTCATTTGAAAGTTGAATAGGGTCCTCACGAGGAGGGGCTAACTTATGTTTCCTTCCCATCATTATATCCAATCCTCTCCAGGCATCTTTTACATTGCCATTTCTCAATTTCTCTTCCATTTTATCTTTATATTCCCTTTTTGCTTTTTTAACCATATTCCTAAGTTCCTTATCAATTTGTTTCACTTTTTGCTTCTCTCCCTTCAAGAAAGCAATTTTCTTCTCATTTAAATGATACTTTAGTCTTTTACTGATCCAAGGCTTATTATTTGGGTAAATTCTTACATTCTTTGTTTTGATGATAGAGTCAACACAAAAGTTTACATAACTAGTTACAATGTCATTTATCACCTCTGGATTGCTCTCAGAAACCTGATCACTAAAGAACAAATTCCACTCCGTGGTTTCAAAACAGCTCTTTAGCTCCTCGACTGAATCCTTTGTCCAATCCTGGATGTTTTTAACAATTGGCCTTTCCCTTTTTAATTTCTGTCGGTATTTAGGCAAGAGATGAATGACATTATGATCAGACAAGCCTAGCGGTGGGCTGCACCTAGACACATAGGCACCCCCCACATTTCCAAAGCATTGATCCTTATTCATTCTCGTTGGACAAGACACATATTGCTCCAGGTTTGGCAGGTGGGTCGACATAGTACATCTATTAAAATCACCCAGCAAAAAGACCGGATCGTCAGCGGAATTACGTTGTGCTTTATTATAGCTTTCAGCTATGCGCTCAGCTGCTAGAGCATAATCTGGGCCAGGCACATACACCAGGATGACTGTGATTTTCCTGAATTCGCAAGGGAGATAATATGGTCTAAAAGAGACGGTCATCATCTCATAATGAGCACAACATTCAGTTTCACGTACCGTGAAGTTATTTGCCCAGTTGGTACTGATGAACATACATAGTCCACCTCCAACGTGTTTTGCCGTTCGCCTGGCATCTCTATCATACCGTATGAGTGAATAACCATCCAAATCAATATCAGTTATATCTTCTGTAAGCCAAGTTTCCGTAAGACAGATCAGATTGGTTTTACTAAAGTCCCGGTCATGTTTCAGAAGTGTGGCAAGTTCAGTCATTTTATTTTGCAGTGAACGCACATTGGATAAAGTAATTATAGGAAGAGGGAAGCGGCTACCTCTCATCTTGAGCCGATTTCGAATCCCATCTCTAGACCCTCATTTTTTCCTCTTCCTTCTGGGACCATCAGGGAGTGGAAGTAAACGCTCGATTTTGGGACACCTGAAGAGAAATTTTGGCGCAGTGCCATCCATCCGTCGGAGGCTCAGCTGGTGTTCCCGGATATAAACATGAGCTACAGGTAGTCCATTATCCCATGCGTCCCGCGATTTTACTCCAAGCGTGTTTACAATGTCCCAAAAGAACATCAGAGCAAAAATCACAGCTCCACACTTGACTGCCATAGTCCCCAACATAATTACTACATAAAAACTTCATTAAAATCGCAAGTTTCCTTTAAAAATAAACAAACACACCAAACAAAACAAGCCAGATGCCTAGGGTCAGCACTCGCGTGTGCGCCCCAAATAGCCTATAATTGGTATCACCAATTATAGGCTATTTGGACTCATTCCTGAGCAGTGCATTTATTTTTCAAAGAATAAAACAAAAACTGAAGCCTGAATTCTGAATTAATATTTGTTTTATGTTTAGTTCCACTTACTACAGTATATATAGAGGTGCACTTTGTAGTTCTGCAACTACAGACTGTAATATATGTCTCTTTGCATAGTTCATTTACTCTAAAGTCAGGACTTTCACAGGACCAGCACAGAACAGGTATTATTTGTGTGATGAACGAACCTCAAGTAATATAGTGACACTGATTTGTTGTAATGTGACTGTGTGTATCACTGGTACAGCACCAGACCATCTGGGAAATATAATCCCTCCAGCGTGTCCTGGGTCTTTCCTGGGGAATGCTCCCAGCTGTACTTGCCTGAAACACCTCCCTAGGAAGGCGCCAAGGAGGCATCCTTACCAGATGCCCGAACCACCTCAACTGGCTCCTGTTCACGCAGAGGAGTAGCAGCCCTACTCTGAGTTTCTCCCAGATGACCGAGCTTCTTACCCTATCTGGGAGAGCCCGGCCAATCTGTGGAGAAAACCAATTTCGGTGGTTTGTATTTGCAATCTTGTTCTTTTGGTAATTACCCAAAGCTCATGACCATAGATGAGGGTAGTAATGTAGATCGACTAGTAAATTGAGAGCCTTGCCTTATGGCTTAGCTCCTTTTTCACCACAACAGGCCGGTATAGACAGACTGTGCTGATCCGTCTGACAATCTCACGCTTCATCTTACCATCACTTGTGAACAAGACCCTGAAATATTTAAACTCCTCCACTTGAGGCAAGATCTCATCCCTGACCAGAGAGGACTTGCTACCCTTTTCTGACTGAGAACCATGGCATCAGATTTGGAGGTGCTGATTCTCAATCCGGCTACTTCACACTCGGCTGCAAACCGATCCAGTAAGAGCTGAAGTTCGCAGCCTGATAATGCTAACAGGACCACATCATCCTCAGATCTCCAAACTGGATACTCTCCATCCCCTGGCTGCGCCTAGAAATTCTGTCCATATAAATTATGAACAGAATTGGTCACAAAGGTCAGCCCTGACAGAGTCCAACCCACACTGGAAACAAACTGCTGACCATGCGAACCAATCACCTGCTACACACATGAAGGAGCCATGTACCCCATATTCGCGAAGCACCTCCCACAAAATACCCAGAGGAACACAGTCGAAAGCCTTCTCCAGATCCACAAAACACATGTAGACTGGTTGGACAAACTCCCATGAACCCTCAAGAATCCTGGAGAGAGTAAAGAGCTGGTCCAGTGTTCCACAACCTGGACGAAACCCGCATTGCTCCTCCTGAATCCGAGGTTCGACTAGCAGTCGGACTCTCTTGTCCAGTACCTCTAAATTAAACCATTCTGACAATTTAAAGTTACTGGGCTGAGGTCTCAATACCGCACTTCCAGTTCAGAGAACTGAAAAACAGAGATTAAGTTCTGAGATTTTTCACACACAGCCTTTTATTGGTCTTTCCCCTCAGTTATTTTCTAATATCCTTGTGAGATGCCATGGCCTCACTTCTGCTGCTAAATGCACAAGTGCACGTGCACACACACACACACATCACCTTTAGACCTTTCAGTTTACATTCATTCTAAGCACTTTACATGCAGTTTTGAGTTAAATATTATATTCAACAGCAAAACACACTCAACTAATCAGTTAGTATGTGTGTTTAACCTCAAGTTTGAATTTGATTTTTGAACATGATTTTTTTTCATCAGAATTTTTAATATCTGATTTTTTTAAATGCAAGTTGTAATTTTGAAATGATTATTTTTCAAACAGCAAATTCACAAGTTAAAAAATCATCAATGATACCAGTACATAGTTCAAATATTCAAAATAAAAAAATTCAAATAATTGTCAGCTGTCAATTGTCTTTTGATCTCCATATCATATTATAAGCCAAGTTTATTAGTATATAAAATAAATAATAATGACCCACAAGGTTGTCCCAATGGAGATTAATTTGTTCTCTACTGAATAACGAGGCATTCTGTGTATTCACTGAATATTGGCGGGATAATAAACATTTCCCACAATTTCCTGCAAATAATTGGGATGCTGCCAAAGGTAATTTTTGTGGACCTTATATAGGGGGTGTCAAACTCAATTGCACTGGAGCCAAAACTCAAAGCCCTGTTCGAGGGCCAAACAGGATAAAGATTTATTAAACATATTAAAAGTAAATGTTTTCTAAACATAAATAGGAAAAAAACAGACAGGAGTAGTATCCCACAACAAGTAAACTTAAACTTTATATAACTTAAAATTCTTTGCTCTATATAAAAATATCTCTTGTCAAAATGATAATAGTTACAACTAAAATTTGAAAATAACAAATGTTTGAGCAGGCTTACAGCCTAGTTTAAATTACTATTTACAATTTACAATCAAAATCCTCTTTTTATGTATTTTTATTTAATTGATCTGATTTGATTTTATTCATAGTTTTCTTTCTTTTAATGCACTATTCAAATAATTTTAAATGGCTTTCATTACATGTATTACTATGTAAAGCACTTTGAATTGCTTCTGTATGAAAGGTGCTCTATAATAAACTATGTCTTGTCCTGCATTTCATATCGCCGTGCCATTAATACCAATAATAATAGATACATTTACATTACATTACATTTAGTCATTTAGCAGATGCTTTTATCCGAAGCGACTTACCAATGAGAACATCACAAGTCAGTAGCTTTAGAATTATCAAACCTGATCGTTATCTGATCCTGCCCCCCCCCCTTTTTTCCCCCTACAACAGGTATTTGTTAAAAAGATGTGTCTTCGGTAGTTTCTTAAAAATGGCTAGTGACTATGGACAGAGTAGGGAAGATCGTTCCACCATTTTGCAGTGGTGAACACAACAGAGTGAGAATTAGCTCCTCTGTGAGGTGGAACCACCAGGCAGCAATCATCACTGGAGCAAAGTGAACGAGTCAGAGTGTATTTTGAAAAGATAGAGTGAAGGTAAGAGGGGGCAGATTCAGAAATAGTCCTGTAGGCCAGAGTCAGTGTCTTGTACTGAATGCGAGGAGCTACAGGGAACCAATGGAGAGAAATACGTAGTGGAGTGACATGAGTTCGCTTGGGCTGGTTGAATACAAGTAGGGCTGCAGAGTTTGAATTAGTTGAATTAGTTGTAGAGTTGTAGAATTAGTTGTAGATCAACGTAAAATGATCTCGCGGGCCATGTCCAGTCCGTGGGTCTTGAGTTTGACCACTATGTCTTATATCATATACATCTTTTAAAAGAAAACTGCTCTTTCCTGTAGTCATAGAACCATTAGCCCAGTGCTTCTCAAATAGTGGGGAGCACCCCCCTGGGGGGGCACAGTGCGGTGCCTGGGGGGGGTGCATAACAAGATATCACAGAGCAAGTGATATTAAGTGTACTGAACAAACCCTCAAGAGACAACATGGAGAAATATTTAACAGGGATGGCGGAGAGAAAGGCAGAGAGAGACAAAGATAATGAGACCAAAAAAAGTCAACCGAAAGTGAAAACAAGGAAATATGACAAAGTGTATGTAGCGCTTGGCTTCACTGTAACGAAGGTGGGAGATGAAGAAAGACCGGAGTGTCTTCTGTGTCTTTAAATGTTGGCAGCGGACAGCGTGAAGCCAAATAGATAAAGGCGTCACTTAAAGACATTACACCCCAATCCCCGCTTGAGTTTTTTAATCGAAAACGTGACGCATATAGCCAGCAATCATCCAGCTTTATGAAAGTTACTTCAGAAAAGCTGTGCGCTGCAAAACGGGCGCATTGGAGACATTAGTTCTGACTTACTCATTTTGATAAAAAATAAATAAATAAAAAAAACAGCACAATTGTTGTATTCATTTTTGTTTTGTAGGTTAAAGTGTTAATAAATTGAGCTCCTGAATTAATGTTGCTGATGAATTTTAATTTATTATTATTATTTATTGATTTTATTTAATTTAATTTTTCAGCATCAAATGCCAGTCAGTTCAAAAATGTTTCTAGTTTAAATAAGGATTTAATTCCTTTCTGTTACAAACTAAAAAAAAGTTAATAAAATTATTCTTTGTTATAAGTTGATCTATATTTCTTTCTTTTTTGTTTTCTTTATTGTTAATAAGGATACATTGTTATAAAACAGGTGTACTTATAACAAATTTATAGACAAATGATACTACAGTGGGCATGATAAACAGTCTGCCTAGACTTCTTTACTTGTTCCAAAATCATATTTTCCATCTTACCCATCTTTTTGTCTTCCATTTATCCATAACTAAGATTTAATATCTATTAAATAATTTTGTTATTTATAACACAATGCCTGTTTTGAGAGATGTAAGTAAATACACAGAATTTGCAAATTCCATATCATTACGGTCTCCACTATCTCTACAGACATATGTATAATGTGTGTGTACATGTAATATACACATTTTATTAGTAGTAATTATCATTGTAAATATTGATTGTTTATTTTTGTGCATTCAAAGCTCTTACAAGAGGATTTGGAAATGGAGCAGGTACAAGTCAACTCTTTGACTCACATGGTTGTAGTAGTGGATGAAAACACTGTAGAAACAGCCACTGCAGCACTCGAAGATACATTACAGGTGAACATATGAATAAACAGTCGCGTGCAATACTTTGGAAACACATATAAAACTGTACAATTACGCTAAAAAGTCAACTCAATTTACTTATTCCGATTGACAGCTCAACTCCCTAACCACTACCTACTACACCCTTAATATTTTACTAACTATGCTATATACAGTAACAGAAATCTGACCAAAGGTGTCCAAACATATTATATGTCATAAGCTTGTTAATAACATGGATCACACAGGCTTACTTTACAATATCTTTTTGATTGCTTATATTGAATGGGATTTATTATAAGATCATCTTAACAATTGCTAAATGTGTTTTCCTGTTTATTTATCACATAGAACCTTGGAGAGAGATGGGCTGCTATCTGTAAGTGGACTGAGGACCGCTGGATACTTCTTCAGAACATTTTCATGAGTTGGCAACAATTAACTGAAGAACAGGTATGCAAATAAAGATCAAAAACAATGCACAGGACATTACACCTATATTACTGTTATCATTCACATGTAATTAGCTGTGATTTTTTTTCAGCATATGTTTGAGCTTTGGCTTACACAAAAGGAGCAGTTGTTTTATTCCATCCAAAGCAGTTTTGAGACCGACCATAATGAAGCAGCTTCCAACCTCAAAAAACTGACTGTAGGTGATCCATTACACTACTCTTAGATGTATATTAGTTATAGAGTGAAATTTGAACATAAAATTAGATGTCTCAGTACAGGTTTACACTCAAGTTTATGTTCTGCACCTAACCTGTCTTTATATTCTGTTGACTATGAACTCCAATTACATTTAATCTGACACCTAAATACATTGTAAAAAACATCTGGCAAAAAACTGTATGAATTTAATTCCATTGGTCTTAGAGAAGGCATTTTTGGGAAACCCTTTGAAGACGTATGATTCATTACTTATTATTGCAGCATCCTAGCTGTAATGTATTGGCCATTTAAACCACCTTTATGTTTTGTGTGAGCCTGTATAAACATGTATATGTCAAATTTGCATAAATATTGTGTGTTAAAAACAGATTGACACAAATTATTTTTGACATTTTGTCACAAATGATGAGTACAGTTCATATTTGATCTTTTTTTTTAAATCACACTTTTTAATATATTGAGATTAACTTTATTTTAAGAGTGAATAAGAAAATACTTCACAGACAATGACACTGTATAGCTTTTTGTACATTGTAGAGCCTGAAATCAGGTCACTATGTGTTTTCCCCAAAAAAACTGCTGCAGGTGGGTTACTAGCAAAGGACTGAAAATAGGGTAAGAGTGTTATAATAAACATTGGATATATTAAACTTTATTCTTAAATAAAATATTCATATAAGCTTAAAGCATTAAAGCTTATTATATATACATTACAGTGTGAATAATATTGTAAGATTGTGAGTGAAATAATGTTAAACATGTTATACATGGTCAGTATGCATAAGCCAAGGGAGAGATAGGTGGAAAGGATAGGAAATAGATAGAGATCGGAAGAGAGGCTAAATAACACATTTAAAAAGTTTACCATATTTAAAAAATAAAAGTTATTTAATTTCATGTACTCTATAATAGAAAAAAATTTATTTCAGAATTTGAAAGAGGAACTTGACCTTAAGAGACAGACAATGGACAAATTGTGCTCCAGTGGTCAAAACATATTGTCAAACATAAAAAATAAGGAGACATCAAGAAAACTTGAAGCTCAGCTTGAGAAGGTTGCACAGCAGTGGGACAGACTGATGCAGTCACTTCAACTGTTAACCAGCAAGGTAAAACAATATATATATACAGTATATATATCTATATCTATATCTATATATGTATGTATATATATATATATAGTATACACACACACACACACACACACACACAACACACACACACATATACACACACATATATATATATATATATATATATATATATATATATATATATATATATATATATATATATATATATATACACACACATATATACATACACATATGTGTATATATGTGTGTATATATATATATATATATATATATATATATATATATATATATATATATATATATATATATATACAGTATATATATGTGTGTGTGTATAGAGAGAGCAATAGCATTGTTCACATGCAATAACTTTGTTCTGTTTTGCAACACCTTTAAAATGTACTCTTGATAATTTTTTACTCCAGTTAACCACTGTCACTACATCACAATTCTCCAAACAACTTCTCCAATCAACTGTGGAAACTAGAATTTTACAGAAAAAAGTGGTAAAGCATGCTAAGGAAAGTCTAGCTACCTCTCCACCACAAAAGATACGCCAGATTGTTGCTGACTCAGAGCTTCGCAAAAGGTAAGTTACTTAATAAAATAATTTACATTTTAGTTGCTTACCAATCCAGTGGAATGTAATTTTTTTCAGCATCTGTAATTCACTTACTTTTTTCAAATTTATTTTAATCTAGTATTTTTTGTAATAAAAGGTAGCAGAAGACACAATTAGTTAAACAACATAAGGCATAAAATGGTGTTTATGATAAATCTTATTTTTTGAAGAATTTTAAATACAAACTGTATCCAATAAACTGGAACTGAATCCAATTTTTATGTTTTTTCTCTTAGACCCTTGTTCTGACACAGTATCTATGGGCTTTTCTATTTGTCTCAATTGTCTCAATAAATGCAATTGTCTCAATAACTGACAATAAAACACGCTGATGCCTATATTGCAGGGGAAAGCTATGAAAATAGTCAAAAGTTTGTGGCCTGCAGTTTGAACAAAAGTAAAGTTTTTTAAAAGTTAAGAAATGTCAAGACAGAGGAACTGTGGGCTTAAAATAAATGAATGTGGAACGGTTACAAACACACTAAAAAAAGTGTTTGATTCATAAATGCGATTCATATGTCTAATAATAATTTATATTTTATTAATGTATACCTCACTCTACAGTCATGGCCAAAAGTTTTGAGAATGACACAAATATTATATTTTCACATGATCTGCTGCCCTCTGGTTTTTATGTGTGTTTGTCAGATGTTTTTATCACATACAATAATATAATTGAAATCATATTATGAGTAACAAAAGCTTTTATTGACAGTTAGAATGAGTTAATGCAGCAAGTCAATATTTGCAGTGTTGACCCTTCTTCTTCAGAACCTCTGCAATTCTCTCTGGCATGCTCTCAATCAACTTCTGGACCAAATCCTGACTGATAGCAGTCCATTCTTGCTCAATCAATGCTTGCATTTTGTCAGAATGTGTAGGTTTTTGTTTGTCCACCCGTCTCTTGATGATTGACCACAAGTTCTCAATGGGATTAAGATCTGGGGAGTTTCCAGGCCATGGACCCAAAATCTCTATGTTTTGTTCCCTGAGCAATGTAGTTATCACCTTTGCTTTATGGCAAGGTGCTCCATCATGCTGGAAAAGGCATTGTTGATCACCAAACTGCTCTTAGATGGTTGGGAGAAGTTGCTCTCGGAGTACATTCTGGTCCCATTCTTTATTCATGGCTGTGTTTTTAGGCAAGACTGTGAGAGAGCCGATTCCCTGGGCTGAGAAGCAACCCCACACATGAATGGTTTCAGGGTGCTTTACAGTTGGCATGAGACAAGACTGGTGGTAGCGCTCACCTCGTCTTCTCCGAATAAGCTGTTTTCCAGATGTCCCAAACAATCGGAAAGGGGATTCATCAGAGAAAATGACTTTACCCCAGTCCTCAGCAGTCCACTCCCTGTACATTTTGCAGAATATCAGTCTGTTCCTGATGTTTTTTTTCTGGAGAGAAGTGGCTTCTTTCCTGCCCTCCTTGAGACCAGGCCTTGCTCCTAGAGTCTCCGCCTCACAGTGCGTGCAGATGCACTCACACCTGCCTGCTGCCATTCCTGAGCAAGCTCTGCACTGCTGGTAGCCCAATCCCGCAGCTGAAACACTTTTAAGAGACGGTCCTGGCGCTTGCTGGTCTTTCTTGGGTGCCCTGGAGCTTTTTCGGCAACAATGGAACCTCTCTCCTTGAAGTTCTTGATGATGCGAAAGATTGTTGACTGAGGTGCAATCTTTCTGGCTGTGATACTCTTCACTGTTAGGACATTTTTGTGCAGTGCAATGATGACTGCACATGTTTCTTTAGAGATAACCAGAAGTGGTTAACAGAAGAGATGGTTAACAGAAGAGAAACAATGATTACATTTACATTTACATTTACATTTAGTCATTTAGCAGACGCTTTTATCCAAAGCGACTTACAAATGAATGATGCCAAACACCAGCCTCCTTTTAAAGTGTCCAGTGGTGTCATTCTTACTTAATGATGACAAATTGATCTCCAGCCCTGTCCTCATCAACACCCACACCTATGTTAATGGAGCAATCACTGAAACAATGTTAGCTGGTCCTTTTAAGGCAGGGCTGCAATGAAGTTGAAATGTGTTTTGGGGGATAAAGTTCATTTTCTAGGCAAAATTTGACTATTGACTTTGCAAATTACCATTATAAAAACTGAAGCAATAGACTTTGTAAAAATTAATATTTGTATCATTCTCAAAACCTTTGGCCATGACTGTACATCACATGTGGTACATAAAATATAATGAAATTGAGGCTCTTGAAGCAATTACCAATATAAGAAGGTTTTTTGTTTAAATATCAAGATCAAATATAAAATATAGCAGAAACTTTTAAATTTAAATTTAAATTTGCAGCAACTGTAAAATATAAAAGTAACAGCGCAGAATATAAAATATAAGCATTAGCAGTATGTTTTATATATATATGATATAAAGATGGGAAGAATAATAAAGTGTCCAGTGAGGGAAAGTGTCATAGTGTAGAGTATCATTTGGAATGTATATTTTGCTAGGTGAAGTCTGCTTGTGGTATGAAGCTGTTTCTCCTGCAGCAGACTTTACTAGGAAGCAAGTTAAGAGGCTGGAGTGCTTCGAAGCTGTAGTCCCCCAACAGTAAGCCAGAACAGAGCCTGTTGGAATAATTTTATAAATATAAACCTCTTTTCAATTGTCAAGCAAAGGGATGAATAGGTCATGTTTAGGAGTAATTTTGCTGCCAGAAATTTGCTGAAATGTGACAAATTTTCCTGACAGCAAGGTAAATTGTTATAAATTGCTAGGAAAAAAATCATATTCTACATAATACCAATAAATAGTTTGCCATTGGCTCTGGGGTGCTAAGATTACATCTGCCTTACATTAACACTTGCTTTGGGAAAAAAAAAACATTCAAATGGAAACCATAAAAAATATGTTTAACAATAAATAATAAACTTATTTCAAAATTAAAATAAGATTTTATATGAAACTGTAAAATAATTGTCTTAATGAAGTATGTATATTTAATAGTAACAAATGAACAGTTAATAGTAACAACAACAATTTAATAGTAATTTTTGATGAATTTTCTTTTTTATTTAAATATTTGGAAAAAACTGAATAATATTAAAAATGTGTATTCTGATGGAGGATGCATGGCTTTATTAAAATAAAAATTTTTGTTATGGTCGGGATTTTAATATCGTTTGTAAAATGTAGTATTAAAATATCATAGGGACCTAATATCCATCAAAATATAAATTGTGAAACTGTATCAAATCATTAACAAAACCTTATTTATACCAATTACTTGGAAGAAAATATGCTAAATTACTAAGAAAATATGCTTCTGATTACAGGTTTGATGTAGACTTCACCGAAATTCATAGTTTTATGACACGCTCCGAGGCAATCTTGCAAAGTCCAGAGTTTTCAGTTTCACATAAAGATGGAAGTGTAGCAGAACTCTACGAGAAAGTCATGGTAAGACTGGTTGATGTAATGCAGATTATTCTTAGTTATTGCATAAATTTATTTATTTGGTTAAGATTTTGTCTTAATACTGTTTTAGATAATTGATAAAGAAAAACCAGAAAAGCACAGAAAGCTTCAGGATGCTTTACGATCAGCTCAGGCTTTAATCGATCAGCTCTCAAATGGTAAAGTATTTACCCATTTTTTTCTTTATAAATTGTATGTTTGTCCTCTAGTAAACTATATAGTAAAAAAAAAAAAAAAAAAAATAAAAAAATATATATATATATATATATATATATATATATATATATATATATATATATTATATATATATTTTTTTTCTTACTTTTTAATTAATTAATAATTAATAATTTTATTAATAATTAATTTATTTTGTAATCATAATTATAATCATAATTAGGGTAAAATGAATGTAGTTATATGAGCCTATTGCAGCACTAATAGAGTAAGTAATGTGTGTATTCTCTGAACAGGGTGCTAGTCTGTTGCAGGATAGAGATAAATACATTTATGCCCTAATTAACTCCAGTGGTGGTCTTGTAATGCCAATTTACGCACTTATTTTAGACTGAAAGTAAATAATTTAAGTTCAATTTAAGCCCGGGTAGCATCAACAGTGTAGGACAACCATGTACAGATTGTGTCGAGATCAGGTGACTATTTAACAAATCTCTAACAACTGGAAAACTATATGTAAGTCCATTAAGGGGGTCCTGCAGGATATCCAGTCCAATTAATATCCAGGTTCCATCCAGTAATTGTCATAGCTGCAGTGCTATGTCCAAACATTACATTTACATTTGGTCATTTAGCAGACGCTTTTATCCAAAGTTACTTACAAGGTGAGCACAGGGTTAATCACAGCATCCCTGGAGCAATGAGGGTTGGTAACTTCAATGGACTTAGGATTTGAATCCACAACCTTCTGATTGGTTTTCACGGTGGCTTAGTGGTTAGGACGTTCGCCTCTCAGCGCTAGGGATTCCCGGTTCGAATCCCCATCTGGGTGGAGTTTCCATGTTCTCCCCGTGTCCGCGTGGATTTCCTCCAGGATCTCCGGTTTCTTCCCACAGTCCAAAAACATGGATCAAGTCAATTGAGTTCTCCAAATTGCCCCATATAGAGTGTGTATGTGTCTGTGTGAGTGAGTGTGTGCCCAGCGATAGATTGGCGCCCTGTCCTGGGTGTAACTGCCCAGCGCCTGAGATGTTCTCCCCTGGATGGGCATGGAGATCCCTCCCGTGACCCTAATATAGGATAAAGTGGAAGATAATGGATGGATGGATGGAACCTTCTGATTGACAACCCTTACTACTGAGCTACTGCACGCTAACATATATCCAATGTTTGGATGAAGATCTGACTGCACCTCCAGAAAACCCCTCAAAAGAAAAAGACAAGAAAAGCAGTTAGAGCTGATAATAAATCACAGCATTTAAGTAATAAGTAATTGATTGACACAGTGCAGCATGAGACTCCGGCATAACTGACTAGAGCAGCATAATTAAAAGAGGCAGATACTGCAGACTCTACTTAGTTGAGAGGGCTCCCAGGAACAGCATCATTTCAACACCCTCTACTAATGATGAGGTGGGTGAAGAGGTGAAATGCCAGCACACACTCATCCCAGATTACCAACCCAACACCGCCAAGCCTGAGATATACACATTTATCTACAGGGAGTTAATCAAACGGAAGATAAAATAAATGTGTTTTTAATCTACTTTTAAAGATTAATAATGATTCAGAATCACGAACAGTAACTGGAAGGCTATTCCAAAGTTGAGGAGCCTTGTGGGAGAACACTCTTCCACCCACAGTAATTTTATTTATTCTAGGAGCTAAAAGTAAACCAGCACCTTGAGATCTGAGCTCATGTGTTGGCTTAAATAATTGAATCAGCTCACTTAGATACTGTGGAGCCTGATTATATAGAATTTTATAAGTTATAAAAAAATTTTTGTACACAATACAAAACTTAACTGGTTTTAGTTAAAACTCTAGCTGCAGCATTTTGTAATTTATGTAATGATTTATTAGAACATCCTGTCAGAAGTGAATTACAATAATCTAACCTTGAGGTAATAAAAGCATGAATAAGTTTTTGTGCATCTTGGACGGAGAGGATATTTCGTAGCTTCGAAATGTTACGAAGGTGAAAAAATTCAATTCTAGTAATACTGTTAATGTGCTTCGTAAAGGAGAGATCTGAATCAATAGTGACGCCGAGATTATGTATAGATGAACTAAATAGGGTCTAAATAAACAGTTATTGAGGTTTAACATAGTGTTAGAAAATTTCTTAATTTTGTCCTTGGGTCCAACTATTAGAAACTCAGTTTTATCAGAATTTAGCAGTAGATATCTTGATATCTTGGATGCAGTGCTTGAGCTTACTGATTGAACGAACATCAGCAGGGTTAGCTAAAATGTATAACTGTGTATCGTCTGCATAAGAGTGGAAACTGATTCCATGGTTACGAATAATTGATCCCAATGGAAGCATATATATATATATATATATATATATATATATATTCTGGGTCCACTCCTATTTGCCCTATATATACATACATACACACAAACACACACACACATATATATATATACAGTTGTGATCAAATTTATTCAACCCCCAATGCTGCGAAGGGTTTTATGGAATTCAGTGCACATTTGTAATTGTGTTCATAATGAAATCTTACAAGGACTTGTTAAAGAACTAAATGCAACTAAGATAGCATCAATTGTTTTTGTCATAAAGTATTAAATGGCCTTTTTGTGATTTCTTCATTGACACAATTATTCAACCCCTTTACAACTACCACTCATAAGAACAGAGGTTCATTCCAGTGTTTTCAATCAGGTATTGAAAACACCTGTGGATGTCAACGAGCAGCAATCAAGCATGATAAGCACCAATTAGGCAGATTTAAAAGGACTGTGATACTCAGCTCCTTCTAGACATCTACTGGTGTGTTTACAAGCATGGTGAAGGCAAGAGAATGGTCCCAGAAGACAAGAGAAGAGGTTATTGCTCTTCACAAGAATGGGAATGGATATAAAAAGATTGCGAAGTTGTTAAATATTCCAAGAGACACTATCGGAAGTATCATTCGCAAGTTCAAGTTAAAGGGCACAGTGGAAACGTTACCTGGTCGTGGCAGAAAGAAGATCCTGACCGCGACTGCTGTGCGCTACCTGAAGCGTAATGTGGAGAAAAATCCCCGCGTGACTGCTAAGGAACTGAAAAAAGACCTGTCAGATGTGGGCACTGAAGTTTCAGCTCAGACAATAATGCGCGCACTGCATAACGAAGACCTCCATGCCAGAACTCCCAGGCGCACCCCCTTGCTGACTCCAAAGAACAAGAAAAGTCGACTGCAGTATGCCAAAAATCATGTGGACAAGCCACAAAGGTTTTGGGACAGTGTACTGTGGTCAGATGAAACTAAATTAGAACTGTTTGGGACAATGGACCAGCGCTATGTTTGGAGGAGGAAGAACCAGGCTTATGAACAAAAGAACACCTTGCCTACTGTGAAGCATGGCGGGGGGTCAATTATGCTTTGGGGCTGTTTTGCTTCTAATGGTACAGGAAAGCTTCAACGTGTGCAGGGTACCATGAATTCCCTTCAGTACCAGGAGATCTTGGAGGAAAATGTGATGGAGTCAGTCACAAACCTGCGGCTTGGGAGACGTTGGACCTTCCAACAGGACAATGATCCGAAGCACACATCCAAGTCCACTAGAGCATGGTTGAACATGAAAGGCTGGAACATTCTAGAGTGGCCATCGCAATCACCAGACTTAAATCCAATTGAGAACCTCTGGTGGGACCTAAAGAAGGCAGTTGCAGTGCGCAAGCCTAAGAATGTGACTGAACTGGAGGCTTTTGCCCATGAAGAATGGGCTAAGATACCCATAGGTCGCTGCAAGACACTTGTGTCAAGCTATGCTTCACGCTTGAAAGCTGTCATAACTGGAAAAGGATGTTGTACTAAGTACTAAAAAATAATGTCACTAGGGGGTTGAATAAAACTGATAATGATGTGAGCACAGTAAAGACATTTGTGGTTATTCCATCATAAATATTATGTTATATTTGTCTAATTTATAAGTGCCTCTTTGATATAATTGTAAATAAGATGACTGAAATGATCCAAATCAATGTCAAACTGGCCAAAACACTTTATTTCAGTGGGGGTGAATAAATTTGATCACAACTGTTTATATATATATATATATATATATATATATATATATATATATATATATATATATATATATATATATATACTCACCGGCCACTTTATTAGGTACACCTGTCCAACTGCTCGTTAACACTTAATTTCTAATCAGCCAATCACATGGCGGCAACTCAGTGCATTTAGGCATGTAGACATGGTCAAGACAATCTCCTGCAGTTCAAACCGAGCATCAGTATGGGGAAGAAAGGTGATTTGAGTGCCTTTGAACGTGGCATGGTTGTTGGTGCCAGAAGGGCTGGTCTGAGTATTTCAGAAACTGCTGATCTACTGGGATTTTCACGCACAACCATCTCTAGGGTTTACAGAGAATGGTCCGAAAAAGAAAAAACATCCAGTGAGCGGCAGTTCTGTGGGCGGAAATGCCTTGTTGATGCCAGAGGTCAGAGGAGAATGGCCAGACTGGTTCGAGCTGATAGAAAGGCAACAGTGACTCAAATAGCCACCCGTTACAACCAAGGTAGGCAGAAGAGCATCTCTGAACGCACAGTACGTCGAACTTTGAGGCAGATGGGCTACAGCAGCAGAAGACCACACCGGGTGCCACTCCTTTCAGCTAAGAACAGGAAACTGAGGCTACAATTTGCACAAGCTCATCGAAATTGGACAATAGAAGATTGGAAAAACGTTGCCTGGTCTGATGAGTCTCGATTTCTGCTGCGACATTCGGATGGTAGGGTCAGAATTTGGCGTCAACAACATGAAAGCATGGATCCATCCTGCCTTGTATCAACGGTTCAGGCTGGTGGTGGTGGTGTCATGGTGTGGGGAATATTTTCTTGGCACTCTTTGGGCCCCTTGGTACCAATTGAGCATCGTTGCAACGCCACAGCCTACCTGAGTATTGTTGCTGACCATGTCCATCCCTTTATGACCACAATGTACCCAACATCTGATGGCTACTTTCAGCAGGATAATGCACCATGTCATAAAGCTGGAATCATCTCAGACTGGTTTCTTGAACATGACAATGAGTTCACTGTACTCAAATGGCCTCCACAGTCACCAGATCTCAATCCAATAGAGCATCTTTAGGATGTGATGGAACGGGGGATTCGCATCATGGATGTGCAGCCGACAAATCTGCGGCGACTGTGTGATGCCATCATGTCAATATGGACCAAACTCTCTGAGGAATGCTTCCAGCACCTTGTTGAATCTATGTCACGAAGAATTGAGGCAGTTTGGAAGGCAAAAGGGGGTCCAACCCGTTACTAGAATGGTGTACCTAATAAAGTGGCCGGTGAGTGTATATATATATATATATATATATATATATATATATATATATATATATATATATATATATATATATACATATATATATATACATACACACACACACACACACACACACACATATATATATATATATATATATATATATATATATATATATATATATATATACAGTGGGTTGCAAAAGTATTCATACCCCTTGAACTTTTCCATATTTTGTCACATTACAACCACAAACATAAATATATTTCACTGGAATTTAATGTGAAAGACCAACACAAAGTGGTATACAATTGTGAAGTGGAAGGAAAATTATACATGAATCAACATTTTTTTTACAAATAAAAAACTGAAAAGTGTGACGTGCAAAAGTATTCAGCCCCCTTTTCCCTGAGTGCAACCAATTGCATTCAGAAGTTGCCTGATGAGTGCTAATGACTCAAAAGGGTCCTCCTGTGTGTAATCTAATCTCAGTACAAATACAGCTGCTCGTGACGGCCTCAGATGTTCGTTAAGAGAATATTGGGGAGCAAACAGCATCATGAAGTCCAAAGAACACACCAGACAGGTTAGGAATATGGTTTTGGAGAAGTTTAAAGCAGGCTTAGGTTATAAAAAGATTTCCAAAGCTTTGAACATCTCACGGAGCACTGTTCAATCCATCATCCGGAAATGGAAAGAGTATGGTACCACAGTAAACCTGCCAAGACAAGGCCGTCCACCTAAACTTACAGGCCAAACAAGGAGATCACTGATCAGAGAGGCAGCCAAGAGGCCCATGGTGACTCTGGATGAAATGCAGAGAGCCACAGCTCAGGTGGGGGAAACTGTCCACAGGACAACAATTAGTCGTGCACTACACAAATGTGGTCTTTATGGAAGAGTGGCAAGGAGAAAGCCATTGTTAAAAGAAAACCATAAGAAGTCCCGTTTGCAGTTTGCCAGAAGCCATGTTGAGGACACAGCAAACATGTGGAAGAAGGTGCTTTGGTCAGACGAGACCAAAATTGAACTTTTTGGCCACAATGCAAAACGCTATGTGTGGCGGAGAATAACACTGCACATCACTCTGAAAACACCATCCCCACTGTCAAATATGGTGGTGGCAGCATCATGCTCTGGGGGTGCTTCTCTTCAGCAGGGACCGGGAAGTTGGTCAAAGTTGATGGGAAGATGGATGGAGCCAAATACAGGGCAATCTTGGAAGAAAACCTGTTGGAGTCAGCAAAAGATTTGAGACTGGGGCGGAGGTTCACCTTCCAGCAGGACAACGACCCTAAACATAAAGCCAGAGCTACAATGGAGTGGTTTAAAAAAAAGAATATTCATGTGTTAGAATGGCCCAGTCAAAGTCCAGACCTAAACCCAATTGAGAATTTGTGGCAAGATCTCAAAACTGCTGTTCACAAACGCTCTCCATCCAATCTGAGTGAGCTTGAGCTGTTTTGCAAGGAGGAATAGGCAAGAATTTCAGTCACTAGATGTGCAAAGCTGGTGGAGACATACCCTAAAAGACTTGCAGCTGTAATTGCAGCAAAAGGTGGCTCCACAAAGTATTGACTCAGGGGGGGCTGAATACTTTTGCACGTCGCACTTTTCAGTTTTTTATTTGTAAAAAAAATGTTGATTCATGTATAATTTTCCTTCCACTTCACAATTGTATACCACTTTGTGTTGGTCTTTCACATTAAATTCCAGTGAAATATATTTATGTTTGTGGTTGTAATGTGACAAAATATGGAAAAGTTCAAGGGGTATGAATACATTTGCAACCCACTGTATATATATATATATATATATATATATATATATATATATATATATATATATATATATATATATATATATATATAGGGCAAATAGGAGTGGACCCAGAAGTGACCCTTTTGGAACACCATATTTAACTTTAGCAAGATCAGATGGTGATGTGATATCAATCTGTCAGTTAGGATTCAAACCACTGGAGTGCCAATCCTGTAATGCCCATAGTGTGCTGTAACCTATCAACCAATATATTATGGTCTATAGTGTGAAAGGCTGCACTAAGATCTAATAAGACAAGAAAAGAGTTTTGGTGATTATCAGAGGACTTATAATCAGAGTTATAAGTCATTAACTAATTTAATTAAGGCTATTTCGGTGCTATGGTGAGACCTAAAACCTGACTGATAAACTTCATGTATATTATTAGCTAGAAGATGGCGATTCAGCTGGTTGAACACAATTTTTTCTAGGATTTTAGAGACAAAAGGAAGATTGGACAGTATTAGAGGATCCAAATTAGGTATATTGAGTAATGGTTGAATGACAGCACTCTTCAGATTTTTGGAGACATAGCCTATTTTAAGTGATGAATTTATAATGTTTTTTAAAGGCTCTGTAATATGTGATAGGAGTTTTTAAAGCAGGATTTAAGTGATAAGTGTTGTCTTAAATAAGTGTGTAATAAATGAGACAAGCTCTTTTTTTTAGATGGGGTTAAAGGTATTTAACTCTTGTACTATATTATTTTCTCTATTACTAGATTTTTTAGTAACTGGTGAGTGTTGATTATTGATTACACTACATGATGCATTACATGATTTAAGTCTTATTTTTTCAATTTTATCACTAAAGAAATTCATGAAATCATTGCTGCTGAACTGTGAGTGAATCTGATTTAGTAGCACTCCGAGTTAGTTTGACAATGGTACTAAAGGGGAATCTTTGGTTGTTTTTGTTGTTCTCTAGTAATTCAGAATAATATTTAGTCTTCGCTGCATTGAGTGCATGTTTATACTCAGCCTTACTGTCCTTCCATGCATCCCTAAATACCTGCAATATAGTTTAAGGGGCGATGAAAAAAATTGATTCTTCAAAAGATCATGATTCGTAGTCCTGGCGATTCTGAATCAATTCAAAATGCCCCAAAAAGTGTTTTATTTTTTGCTGCTCCAACTCCTGAGCGTACAGCAAGCTTGTTAGCCAGCTCCCGTTGTCTAAATGGAGTCCGCTAACATGGTGCAGGGGGAGAGCGTGATTTGACCCGGCCCGTCAAAAAAGCCAGTGTTAAAAGACAGTGTTTGGACACACTTTGGATTCCACAATGTCCCGGGAAGACAAAGCTCAACATGAGAGCAACTGTTTTCAAAGAGTGTAAAATGAAATTGAGGTATTTTGGAAATACGACAAATGCGCGAACCCATTTTGTGCGACATCACCCTGAGCTAAAAGAAATTGAAGATTAAAGGTTAAGTTTTTAAAATTTTGCAAATGTTGGTCCAAAAAAAGACTGAAGTATGTATTTTATTTTTAATGTTAAGTTTGAAAGATTTGCTAAATATAAATGCACTGTGACTGTAAAGTCTGTATTTTAGTTTTGATTAAAGGCTAATGCACCATGGTAAATTTTTGTATTAATATATTTTGAATTATTTGTTCATTGATAGATGTTCTTTATGTAAGAAAAGCCAGGCAGCAAAGCTAACCTAATACTGGTCATTTTAATTTAATTTCAATCCTATTAAAATATAATTATAATTTTATGTAATTTTATATAATTTTAAAGTAATTTTAATCCTATTTTTGTATAAATATAAAATTATGCCAAAAAAAAAAATGATACAGGAAAGAACCTGAAAGTATTGTTTTAAATAAATGTTCTATTTGTTTACATTGTTGTTTCATCTCGTCAATCACACAATTTAAACAAAATTTAAAGACGATTTGAACTGAAAAATCATTTCTGAATCGCAAATCGATTCTGAATCGAATCGTGACCTCAAAAATTGGAATCGAAATGAATCGCCAGACACTGAGAGATTCGCACCCCTATATAGTTTGTCTCCATTTACGCTCCATGGTTCTAGTGGTTTGTTTTAGGGCTTGTGTTTCATAATTGAACCATGGAATGAGTCTTTTAACTTGACTCCTTTTTAGTTTAATTGGAGCTACACTGTCTAATGTGCTTAAGGTTTTCAGCTGTGTTTTCGAGTTCATCGGGTCCTGATGCTGGTTTAAAGTTTAACTCAGGTAAATGTTGTAGAAATGGTGCAGCAGTAGAGGGAATTACTGTGTGCTTCATTTTTTAATTATTTTAATTATTTTTAATAATTTAAATGAGACTAGTGTGTTTTCAAAGTGAACATTGAAATCACCAACTATTAAGGCTATTACTTGTCTGATAAGACTACTATGTTAGAAAGAAATTCACCAAATTCTTTAATAAACACCGTATATGGGCCTGGACGGCGATATATGGTAATAAGTTGCATTAAATTAGATTTGTGGGGCGGCACGGTGGCTTAGTGGTTAGCACGTTCGCCTCTCAGCGCTAGGGATTCCCGGTTCGAATCCCCATCTGGGTGAAGTTTCCATGTTCTCCCCGTGTCTGCGTGGGTTTCCTCCGGGTTCTCCGGTTTCCTTCCACAGTCCAAAAATATGGATCAAGTCAATTGAATTCTCAAAATTGCCCCATATAGAGTGTGTCTGTGTGAGTGAGTGTGTGCCCTGGATGGGCATGGGGAACCCCACTGCAACCCTAATAGAGGATAAAGCGGGAGATGAATGAATGAATGAATGAATAAATTAGATTCGTTATACAATGAAGATGAACTGCTTATGCTGAGTACAAGAGCTTTGAAGGATTTTGACTCATACTTATTAATAAGTGTTACATTTATGTTTTCTTTATAGATCGTAGCCACTCCACCTCCTTGTCCACTAAGACGTGGTTTATGAGCATAAATATAATGAGGTGGAGAAGCATCATTTAATGCTAAGTTTTCCGTGAGACAAAAGACATTTAGGAAGTTATCAGTAATTATTTCTTGAACTAGCGCAGATTTTAATGAAAGTGACCTAATGTTTAATAACCCAAGATTTAACCTAAAAGTGTTTCTAACATTACTTGAGATAGTATTGATATCAATGAGATTTGGCAGACTTTTTAGACTCTTTTTGCTCACTGTGATACTTGATAACTGTCTTAATAGTATGGGACCTTGTGGGTGACGACTCCTGGCAGTTCACAGGCAGTTGGTTAGGCCATTCTGTCTTGGCTCTGAGTTGTCAATTTTCATTCCTATCTGAAGAAAAAACCCTATCGGCTATGTTATGCGACTTGAGCGCAGCACCCTCCCGGGATGATGGATGTGGTCCCATTTCAAAAGGCCAGGCCTTCCCTCAAAATTAGACCAATTGTCAATAAAGGCAATATTGTTTTCTGAACACCACTTAGACATCCAGCAATGCAGCGACCATAACTTGCTCTAGGTTTCTCCGCCAACCTAATTGGTGGGGGACCAGACACACCTCTTTATCAGCCTTCGTTATCTCTGACTGCTTGAGGCGAACATCATTAGTGCCAACGTGGATAACTATTCTAGAGAATGAGCGTTTAGCATTAGCCAGAAATTTGACGTTTGCCCTGACGTGTTGAGCCCTGGCCCCCGGGATGCACCGGACTAAGGTTGCTTGAGTCTCTAAGGGGGTGGCTATTCGCACGTGTCTGAGCTGGGAGTAACCAATAACCAGAGCACTTTTAGCAACCGGTCTCTCAGTGGGTGAGTCAATGAGTGGGGAAAACCGATTGTACATGTGTTTCCTAGAAGAGTGATGCTCAGTGCTATGTTTATGTCACCTGGTTGTCACCCACTCGTCCTGCTGCAAGGGTTCTAAAGCAGGAGATTTAGGACCTGATCCTGTGGCATTCGGGCTGGATAAACTGGTCCCTGACACATCTTCTCTAACATGACCCTGTTCTTAAAACCAAATGTGCTCTTCTAGCACTGAGATCTTCATCAGACTAAGGACTCGGCTACACTTCTCACAGGCTGAACTATCAGTAGTGACGGAGGAAGATTCCCTATACATACTGCACTGAGGGCATGCAACCAGAGGGGAAAGTGCCATTGAAAATGTTGTATATAAATGAAGAAATAAACTTCGCTTCATGTGGGTAGAGATGTAAGGTTAGGTCCTCCTGTTAAGATGATAAGACAAAGCAGTAGCGGCAGCTGGATTTTGGAGACTCACTGGTGGAGACCCAACTCTAGTAAATTTGACTGATTTACTATAATAAAAATAAAAATGACTGCTAAATATAACTGTAAAATAATTGAGTGTATCAATAAATTACCATATTAAGTAATAAAGGATAAACAAATACAAATGATCAAATTAAATTAAATAGTTAGCCTAACTATATATTAAGTACGTTGTTATAAGGGAATAAGTGGTCATGTAACCAAAGTTAATACAATCAATCGAAACTAAATGTATAAATAAGAGATGGATTTATCTTCGGATGGAGATTGAGTCCGGGAGGTTCTCACAATGCGGTTTGTGAAGATCAGCGTCGAATCCAATAAAATCCGATAAACAGTTGAATCCGGTGAAACAGAACAGGGGACGATTCTTTTATAAATATATGCTATTATTTCTTAAAGAAGCGGGTAATAAATGTAGTAGTGTTGGCAGCAAACCACCACGTTTACGAGCAGAAAGTGCTTGCATTAGCGGCTAAACATGCTAGCAACAACACCGCAATTTGGAAAGCAGTGCCGGACAAAAAAAGCGGAATAAATGCTGTGTTGTAACGATAAAGAAGCTAAATAGTCAAGACAAAGAAAGTAACTAAATAACACTTAATTTAGTAGTTTTAGCTTAACAGCGCTAGACAGCGCACATACACATGTACACGCTGACTGCATGGCAGGAACTGATGTCGTACCTTGTTTGATGTGTATCAAATTTTATGAGAAAAAAAAACTAAAAATTAACAATATATTGTATTTTATTTACATTTTGTTGAGGATCTATTTTTTTATTAACTACACGGTAATATTTGCCTTATAAATGTAACCCTAAGTGTTGCCCAAAACATATTTTTGCAACTTTGCTAAACGTCACTGACTTTAACAAGCAGTTATGAATTGTTTTTCTTTATAGATGGTCAGAATTCTGATGACGTTCAGCAGGCTGCTCAACAACTACATTCTCGATGGGTTGATTTCTGTGCTTTGCTGGTTGAAAGGCTGACATGGCTGGCTTAC
The DNA here is from genome assembly GCA_019802505.1 of Corydoras sp. C115. Classification (NCBI taxonomy): domain Eukaryota; kingdom Metazoa; phylum Chordata; class Actinopteri; order Siluriformes; family Callichthyidae; genus Corydoras; species Corydoras sp. C115. The sequence goes on along the minus strand of JAFMOC010000179.1, from coordinate 404,498 downwards.
CAGAGCAAAGTGCTGGCTTTCTTTCAACTTTTCCATGAACTTGAACAGTTAGTTGCAAATTCGGAGAACTGGTTAAAAATTCAGCAGCCTCCAGCCTGTGAGCCAGAACCACTGAGGATTCAACTGGAACGCTGCAGGGTAGCTACCTATTCCTTATAAATGTGTTTTAAATAGATGCATGTCTGAGTTATGTACTTGTACTTTTGTACTAACTTTAGAGGTATGTCTATGAATGTCAGTTTGTTTTGTGTTAATGTGGAGGACTGTGATAGACACAGTATGTCTATTCCTGTGTTTGTCCAGGTAAAGTTATTTACCTGTAGCATGTATTCATTTACAATCTTACGTTTAATAGATCAGAGCTTCAACCACATTCCGGGGGTGGGGGATATTGAGTCTGAATGGGCCATGTTCCGTTCCTCCATTGTTGAGGCGGCGGACAGGAGCTGTGGTCGCAAGGTAGTCGGTACCTGTCATGGCGGTAACCCTCGAACATGGTGGTGGTCACCCTGTGTAAGGGATGCCGTCAAGCTGAAGAAGGAGTAGTACCAGGCATGGTTGGCTTGTGGGACTCCAGAAGCAGCTGACCGGTACCAAAAGGCCAAGCTATTTACGGTGTAGTGCATCGCGGAGGCAAAAACCCGGGCGTGGGAGGAGTTCGGTGAGACCTTGGAAAGTGACTTTCGGTCGGCTCCTAGAACATTCTGGCGAACTGTCAGGCGACTCAGGAGGGGAAAACAGTGTGCCACCAACACAGTATATAGTGAAGGGGTGCACTGTTGACTTCGACTGGGGACGTCATTAGGTGGTGGAAGGAATACTTCAAGGGTGGCTGGGCATTCCCTTAAAGATAGGGTGAGAAGCTCGGGAGAGACTCGGAGTGGAGCCGATACTCCTCCCCAGTAAAAGGAGCCAGTTGAGGTGGTTCGGGCATCTTGTAAGGATGCCTCCTGTGTGCCTTCCAAGGGAGGTGTTTCAGGCAAGTCCAGCTGGAAGGAGACCCCGGGGAAGACTTAGGACACGCTGGAGGGATTAAATCTCTCAGCTGGTCTGGGGCCTCAGGATTCCTCCAGTCGAGCTGGTGGAGGTGGCTGGGGCGAGGGAGGTCTGGGTCTCCCTACTTTGGTTGCTGCCCCCGTGACCCGAACCCCGGACAAGTGGAAGATAATGGATGGATGGATTTAATAGATTTAATTAAATCATTTATTATTTTATTATTGGTACATAATATACATAATCAACAAATGATTTGTGTTAAGCAGTTATTTAGTACAACGAATACACGGTACTGTTCTAAACTACATACACTACATTCTCAAAGTCTGGTCTTTAAATTTTAAGATTTAAAATAAAAATTTGGGAGATGGACAATTTTTTAGTACCTCTGAAAATGTGGTAGTTAGTCTATTTAGATTCTTTCTAATCTCTCTATATTTAATGTCCACATGTTTTGGTTCTGGTTATGGCACCCCCTTTAGTTAGAACGTAAGAAACCGTTAGAAAGTTGAGAAGTACCCAATTTTATTTCACAAAATTGTTTGCCAGCTCACTATACTGCCTCACCTCTATTTTACGGCTTGTCATTAAGGCCAGATCACAAATGCCACACTTTAAAATTTGCTGATACATCAGTTGCTGTTTATTCAGTACTTTCAACACCCTACTAACTCCTCCCTCTCCCCCTCCTAACACTTTTCTGTCAGCTGATGTCTTTGCAACTTTTTTCACAGAAAAGATTGAGGGCATTGGCAAACTCTTTCATACTCACCATTTCCACAACACTACATCTCACACATATAGCCATCCAACCCTCTCCTCCTTCTCCCCTGTCACAGAATCTGACATCTGCAAATTTCTTCTTGCCAGTAACCCAACTACTTGCCCCCTTGATTCCATCCCATCCCACCTTCTTCAATCCATCGCCTCCTCCATCACACCAGCTCTCACACACATCATTAACTCCTCTCTCACGTCTGGGACTTTTCCAAATTGTTTCAAACAGGCCATAGTCAAACCCCTACTCAAAAAACCTACGCTCAACCCAAATTTGGTCGAGAGCTACAGACCTGTTTCTCTTTTACCTTTCCTGTCTAAAACACTTGAACGGGTGGTCAGGTCTCCATAATCTCCTTGATCCCAATTAATCCGGTTTTAGATGTGGTCACTCCACGGAGACAGCATTGCTCTCTGTAATTCACTCACTTAAATCTGCCAAAGCCAAATCTCAATCCTCGGTCCTCATTTTGTTAGACCTTTCTGCAGCTTTTGATACAGTAAATCATCAGATTCTACTGTCCACTCTAGCTGAATTAGGCTTTTCTTGTACGACACTTTCGATCCTATCTCACAGGAAGGACCTTCAAAGTGTCATAGAATGGGGAGATCTCTAACTCTCACCAAGGGTGTGCCTCAGGGCTCTGTACTTGGTCCTCTCCTCTTCTCACTTTACATGACATCACTGAGCACAGTCATCCAGGCGCATGGTTTCTCTTACCACTGCTATGCTGATGACACTCAACTTCATCTGTCTTTTGCCCCTGATGACACCACCATCTCAAATCGGGTATCTGCCTGCCTCACCGACATATCTGTCTGGTAAAGGCCCGTCATCTCAAATTAAACTTAGAAAAAACAGAGCTTCTCATTATCCCAGCTAAACCCTCAATCCTCTGATCATGTTATCAAAACCGCCCGTTCTTGTAGATTCCTTCTTTACAACATAAGGAAGATCAGACCCTTTTTGACTGAACATCGGTATCCCAGATTCCACAATCAGACCTCTTGAACTAATTCAAAACTCTGCAGCCCGACTTGTGTTTAACTAGCCCAAGCGAACTCATGTCACTCCATTACTCACTTCCCTCCATTGGCTTCCTGTAGCTGCACGCATTCAGTACAAGTCACTGACTCTGGCATACAGAACCATTTCTGGATCTTCCCCCTTCTACCTTCACTCTATCTTTTCAAAATACACTCCGACTTGTTCACTTCGCTCCAGTGATGATTGCCGCCTGGCGATTCCACCTCACCAAGGAGCTAATTCTCACTTCGTGGCGACTTGTAGTGTTCTCATTTGTAAGTCACTTTGGATAAAAGCGTCTGCTAAATGACTAAATGTAAATGTAATGTTCTGCTGGGTGGCAGTGCCAAACTCACAATGCTGTCCCAGTGGGCAGCCGGTCAATGATCCATTTTCGTACTATTAATATCCATAATATTCTCCTTCACTGTCCCCATGTCCAACAGTATGAGAAGCAGCCACATTAATGTAGCATCCATTAGGATGTGAAGCCTAATATGCATCCTAATATAACATACAGGAGCCTATGAGAGGAACAAGCAGAAGATATGAATATATATATAATGAATATATTTCCATGTATAATTTTATACTTGCGGCTTAGTGGTTAGCACGTTCGCCTCTCAGCGCTAGGGATTCCCGGTTCGAATCCCCATCTGGGTGGAGTTCCCATGTTCTCCCCGTGTCTGCGTGGGTTTCCTCCGGGTTCTCCGGTTTCCTCCCACAGTCCAAAAACATGGATCAAGTCAATTGAATTCTCAAAATTGCCCCATATAGAGTGTGTCTGTGTGAGTGAGTGTGTGCCCAGCGATGGATTGGCGCCCTGTTCTGGGTGTATCTGCCCAGCGCCCGAGATGTTCTCCCCTGGATGGGCATGGGGAACCCCACCGCGACCCTAATAGAGGATAAAGCGGGAGATAATGAATGAATGAATGAATGAATTTTATACTTATTTAAACTAGTTTATAAAGAAAAATTGATAAAGGACCTAGTTCACATTTTGAAATAATTTCTGCAAAAGTTATATACTTGTTAGCTTTGTCCGTCTTTCCCCGGGAGAGGGCGGCTAACGCGGAGGTATAGCATTCAGCCGCTCGCGCCTAGTGAGCGCTCCCGGGATACCGACCACGCGGGGAAGAATGCGTGCGTCAGTCCACGGAAAACACTCCCACGAATTACGACCCACGCGGAGAAGATGCGCAGCGCTGCAAACGTGGTAGCACGCGGAAGGAGAGAGAGACACCGGGATAAAATCCAAAATGTAGAATTTATTAAAAATTGGTGTTGGGACACCAACGAAAAGGGGGAACAAACGAACAAACATAACGTAGGGCATAATAACCACAAAACAAAGACGTGCGCCGACTTACAAGAAAACTAAGAATAAATACAAAACGAAACTGAACACGTGCACAAAACAAACCAATCACCCAACTGAAACAATTAAGAACCAAACGAGGGACAGGTGCCACAGGCACCTGTGACATACCCCCACCCCAAGGGTTGCGCTAAATGGGAAGCGACCCAAGAAAAAAATAAATAAATAAAATAACAATAAACAGTACTCAAAAAACAAAAAAGGGGGGGTGGGGGTAACGGTCCCTCTGGCGATGAAGCCTGCTGGCTGCCCCCTGCTGACAGCGTGGAGCATGGCATCTCGCTGCGGAGCGCGGATCGGCGTCCTCCTGCTGAGAGGCGAGGATAGCGCCCCTGGCTCTCGGAGTCTGCGGCTGGCGGACCCTGGTGCTCGTGGTCGGTAATGGAGCGGTCCCCGACGCCCAGACTCGGCAGTAGGCGGTCCCCGGTGCTTGGCTTCCTCAGCGGTGCAGCCCCTGGTCCTCCGAATCAGCGGTGGGTGACCCCTGGTGTCCGGAACTCTCCAGATAGTTAGGCACGTCTTTCTGTTAGCTTTGTCCGTCTTTCCCCGGGAGAGGGCGGCTAACGCGGAGGTATAGCGTTCAGCCACTCGCGCCTAGTGAGCGCTCCCGGGATACCGACCACGCGGGGAAGAATGCGTGCGTCGGTCCACGGAAAACACTCCCATGAATTACGACCCATGCGGAGAAGATGCGCAAACATAACGTAGGGCATAATAACCACAAAACAAAGACGTGCGCCGACTTACAGGAAAACTAAGAATAAATACAAAATGAAACTGAACACGTGCACAAAACAAACCAATCACCCAACCTAAACAATTAAGAACCAAACGAGGGACAGGTGCCACAGGCACCTGTGACAATACTGTGGCATTTCCTGCCATTTATGCCATGTGGAGGTTATGGGGCGCCATGTATAGGCGCACCAACGTGCAATTCAGCAGGTTGCCCCGACAATTTGGATGGCTCCGTGGGCTTTCCCGGCATGCCTTGCGGCATGGGGATGTAACTAGGGTTGGGGCAACGCATAGACCATGTCGACATAATCGATTATGAAAATACGTCCATTTGCATAACTTGCGTCGATGTGTCAACAAAATGGTGGCACCCAACCAGAAAGTTTAAGTTATTCGGAGTGCAGCAGCTAAAAATCACCCACGTGCATCTGTGCAAGTGTGGTAGCACTTCACACAGAAACACAACAGCGTGGTGCCCTGTCAGATTTGCAAAATGGAGCTGGCTTTTCACAACAGTACAACTGCTACATACGAGTATTTAAAACGCAAACATCCCAGCACATTTTATCCACATGGCAGCATATTCAGTTTAATTTAAAGTTTTTTTCTTATCTTAGCATATTATTTTAAGATGTTTAACATGTTTCTGTTATTAGTAGTGCAATACTAACCGTTTCTTTGTCAACCTGTGTAGATACATGTAACTTTTCTTAATGCCGCTCATGCACCTTGTTTTCATATCGCATTCAGATAAAATTGAATGTCTGCGCTTGTTTGTAATCAACAAAAATACATGCAATCAACATATATAGTCCATAGAATGTCGGATTTTACTGTCCACAATGTTTATTGCCCAGAGGTGATAATTAAAGAAGTAAATATACTTCGTTACTGTACTTAAGTAGTTTTTTTAGGTATCTCTACTTTACTGAGTATTTCTGTCCCTTAATTCTTTTTACTTCTACTTATTACATTTCAAAAGAAATGCCTGTACTTTTTACTCACTACATTTTTAAAACAGGTTTGTTACTTTATTTTCACTACATTCATTTATAGATCGATTACATTGCTTTATTTTGTTGATGCAGTTAATGAAGTTCAAATCGGAATCCTATTGGATGATAAACCGGAAAGGAGGGATGAGGCGGAAGATGGGGAGCACAGGAAAGTCCTGGTTGGATGGGTGACAGAAAATTTCAAACTTAACTCTTTTTGAGCCCCGACTTCTAATCTCTAGCTGCTGGATATATGATGGGCGCTTAGGGGAAGTGGCGTGTTGTGTGCCTGGCTCCACTTTTTGTTGAAGACATCAAGGATTTATTTGTATTTGGATTAATGATTACGGGGTTTCTGCTGATTGGATTAGTCATTGCCCTGGAATATCAGGAAATTAGAAGTGCTTGGTCAGCTGTCAAGTGTCCCAAAATAATTGATGTGATGGGCAGAGCTGTTGAAACTCAGACTGTGACTATTAATCGCAACACAGAAACCATCTTGGATAAGCTTTCGCCGCTGCAAACGAGGTTGGAAACTTTGGAGCCGGACAGTGACTGAGAGATTCACGCTAAATTTCTGTGACCCTTGCTTAAACATTAAGTCTTACTTTGCTGTTTTGCCCAGTGTTATCAGAACTTTCAGCCTTTAGGGACGAGTTGTTGATAGCGAAACCTCTCCCAGAAGAACCGGTGCTCCAGAGTGCATACCTAAAACAGTTCCAAGGACAAACACTGTGTTGCTGTGACATCTGCGAACTGAAAACACAGACTCAAAACCACCCCACCCCCCTCACACCTCACTTACTTACTTACTTACTCATCCGGTCTGACAAGATGGGCTTGAGCGCCGCATTAAGTGGTAGCCGATCTGAAATCCACACCATTACCATGTCCATCTACGTTGTTATATATGTGCTTTGTTTAAAATATTTATTTATTTTTTTCGGGAAAGCACAAGACGGGTGATAAAATAATCCAGCCCCAAACTATGGTCCTAAAGGAGTACAGTTTGCGGCTGGATTTTTTTCCCTGTCCTTTCCTTTCCCAATGTTATACATCTGATCTTTCCTACTTTTTAAATTTCCCCATTGTGGGACTAATAAAGGAATATCAAAATCAATATCAACAATTTACCCTGCTATTTAATGTTAAAATGTAAGGCTTACAAAAGGAAGGACACTTTTAAACACGTTATGCTTTTTATATTAATTAGCTGACCTTTGATTAAATTTTAAAGCTGTCCTCTACTGTAAATAATTATACTAAGATCCTGATGAAGTCATGACCTGACATGTAGAATTTTGTTAAATATTAATAATGACTACATTGACAACCACATTATTCAACCACTTCTTTGATTAATTGTTTTACACATCAGAACATTCAATTAAAATTTCAGCGTCTATTAATATACATATATGTCTGATAATCACATGGTTTTGGATAGGATTCTTTTACTTTTTTACTTTAAGTACATGTACTGTTATAGTTCTACTTGAATAAAAAATATATAATTTAACTTTTACTTAAGTAATAACTATACTGTAACGAGCACCTGCGGCACCTGTCCCTCGTTTTCGGTCCTCATCATCTCACTTGGGTGATTGGTTGTTTTTGTCACGTGTTTAGTTGGGTTTCTATTTAATCTGTTTTCACCCGTAAGTCTGAGCACGTCTTTGGTTAGTGGTTACATTACCCTACGTTACGTTCTGTTCTGTTATCCCCGTTTTTTTGGTGCTTCGGCACCATCTTTTAATAAATTCAGTTTTGGATTTTATCCCGGTGTTCCAGTCGCCTCCTTCCCGCATTCCTGCCACGGTGTGTCGCTGCGCTGGCGTTCCGCGCAGGTCACATCCGTGGGAGCGTCTCCCTCTGTCTAGACCGGCGGACGCGGTGGTCTACGCGTTGCCGGATCCCGGGAGACGCTCATCTATGCGCGAGCGGCGTCCGCGATGTCCGGCGGACCCGCTCACCTCTGGGGGATTCTGGACAGTTCGTGACATATATTATACTTATATAGTATATTAATTATTATATTATTATATTAATATTATGTTTTAATTATTTTATTGTTATTATTATTATTATTATTATTATTATTATTATTATTATTATTATTATATGTATAGTATACTATACTATACTATACTGTACTATACATATAATAACTAATACTTTTACTTAAGTACGGGACTGCCACTTCGGTTGTGGCATCATGTCATATGTTCCTCAAAGTACAGTCAGTGCAGTTTTTTTTTCACCAAGAACCTACTCGTTCCCTGATGATTTATTAATTTAAAGTTACAACTATTTTGAAAAAAAAAGAAGATTTTTTTTGTTAACTGTTAAGAAATCTCAATTTCCTTTATGAATCTCTTCTGGAGGAATCAAAAACCCCGATGCAGAAACTTTGGTTGACACTCAAATCAATTGGTTTATTTAAGACAAACCAGGTTAAAGCAGTGTGTTCTTCCAAGACAAGCCCAAGATAGCGATCGGCTCTGACCTTCACACAACACCAAACCTCTCCAAGACAGACCCCCAAAGTCCAGTTGCAGCCTCTATTTTGTCCTATAAAGCCACTCCTAGTTCTGCTTTTTCCTAGAATAGCAGAGGGCATCTTGGGGGGGGGGGGGGTGAAACATACTGTTCTTTCTCTTAGGTGGGGTTGTTGACAATTTGGTGCATGTGAGCTTTATCTACCAGGTCTGATGTCTCATGGAATGGGCGTGCTGAACACGCACATTTTAGAGGCATACGTTTTGTTCAGGTCAGGCTGACAACCTGACCTTAAGCACCATCCGTCTATTTTGCAGTCAAGTTCAAGTTCAAGTTATTTATTTATATAGCGCTTTTTACAACAGTACATTGTCACAAAGCAGATTTACAGAATGAAAAGCCTTTAAACCCCCAAAGAGCAAGCCGAAGTGACAGTGGCAAGAAAAAACCTTTTATGTTGTTATTTAAGGAAGAAACCTTGGGAGGACCAAGACTCAGTGGGGGACTCATCCACCTTGAGCGGCCAGGCAGCAACAACAGTGTAGGACAGCCATGTAGAGATATTAAACAAATGGAAAAACTAACAACTGGAAAACTATATGTGAGTTCATTAAGGGTGTCCTGCAGGACCGCCAGTCCAATTAATATTCAAGTTCCATCCAGTATTCGTCAGCAGAGCCATGGATGAAGATCTCCAAGAAGCCGGTCACACCTCAAAAGAAACAGACAAGGAAGGCAGTTAGAGCTAATAATAAAGCACGGCATTTAATTAATAAGTAATTTATTGACACAGTGCAGCATGTGACTCCGGCATCACTGACTAGAGCAGCATAACTAAAAGAGGCAGATACTGCAGACTCTACATTGTTGAGATGGCGCCCCGGAACAGCATCATTTCAGCGCCATACCCCCCCATTAATGATGAGGTGGGTGAAGAGGTGAAACGCCAGCATACACAGATTACCCCCCCCAACACAGCCAAGCCTGAGATCTACATCTTTATCTACAGGGGATTCATTAAACGCAAGATTAAATAAATGTGTTTTTAATTTATTTTTTAAAGATTAATAGTGATTCAGAATCACGAACAGTAACTGGGAAGGCTATTCCAAAGTTGAGGAGCCTTGTGGGAGAACTCTCTTCCACCAATTTTATTTATTCTAGGAGCTAAGAGTAGACCAGCACCTTGAGATCGGAGCTCACGTGTTGGCTTGTACGATTGAATCAACTCACTCAGAACCTGATTATGTAGAATTTTATGTTATCAATAAAATTTTGTACTCAATACGAAACTTAACTGGTAGCCAGTGCAAGTTTGATAACACAGGACTGATATGATTAAACTTTCTGGTTTTATTTAAAACTCTAGCTGCAGCATTTTGCACAAGTTGTAATTTATGTAATGATTTATTAGAATCACATCCTGTCAGAAGTGAATTACAATAATCTAACATTGAGGTAATAAAAGCATGAATTAGTTTTTCTGCATCTTGGAGGGAGAGGATATTTCGTAGCTTCGAAATGTTATGAAGGTGAAAAAATTCTATTAATATTGCTAATGTGCTCTGTAAAGGAGAGATCTGAATCAATAATGACACAGAGATTATTTACAGATGAACTGGGTCTAATTAAAGAGTTATCAAGGTTTAACATAATGTTAGAAGCTTTGTTAATTTTCTCCTTGGGTCCAACTATCAGAAACTCTGTTTTATCAGAATTTAGCAGTAGGAAGTTTTTTGACATCCATATTTTAATATCTTGGATGCAGTCCTCGAGCTTACTGACTGAACGACCATCATTAGGGTTAGCTGAAACATATAACTGTGTATCATTTGCATATGAGTGGAAACTGATTCCATGTTTACGAATAATTGATCCCAATGGAAGCATATATAATGCAAATAGGAGTGGACCCAGAACTGACTGTTGTGGGACACCATATTTAACTTTAGCAAGATCAGAACATTGGTTGTTAACACAGGTGAATTGATATCGATCTGTCAGGTAGGATTTAAACCACTGGAGTGAAAATCCTATAATGCCCACAGTGTTTTCTAATCTATCAACTAAGATGTTATGGTCTATAGTGTCAAAGGCTGCATTAAGATCTAATAATACAAGAAAAGAGATTTGGTTATTATCAGAGGACATTAATAAGTCATTAACGACTTTAATTAAGGCTGTCTCAGTGCTATGATGAGACCTAAAACCTGACTGAAAAACTTCATGAATGTTATTAGCTAGAAGATGGCGATTCAGCTGGTTGAACACAATTTTTTCTAGGATTTTAGAGACAAAAGGAAGGTTTGATATTGGTCTATAGTTGGACAGTATTAGAGGATCTAAATTAATTTTTTTAAGTAATGGTTTAATGACTTCACACTTAAGATTTTTGTGGACATAGCCTATTTTAAGTGATGAATTTATAATGTTTATAAAAGGCTCTGTAATATTTGGTAGGAGGTCTTTAAGCAGGTTTGTAAGTATTGGGTCTAACATACAGGATGTTGTCTTTGATTGTGTAATTAATGAGACAAGCTCTTTTTTAGATATGGGGTTAAAGGTATTTAACTCTTGTACTATATTATTTTCTCTACCACTAGATTTTTCAGAGATCGTTGAGGGTTGATTATTTATTACGCTACACGATGCATTAGATGATTTAAGTCTTATGTTTTCAATTTTATCACTAAAGAAATTCATGAAATCATTGCTGCTGAACTGTGAGTGAATCTGTGAATCTGATTCAGTAGCACTTCGAGTTAATTTGGCAATGGTACTAAAGAGGAATCTTTGGTTGTTTTTGTTGTTCTCTATTAGTTCAGAATAATATTTAGTCTTTGCTGCATTGAGTGCATGTTTGTACTCAGTCATACTTCCTTCCATGCAACCCTAAATACCTCTAATTTAGTTTGTCTCCATTTACGCTCCATGGTTCTAGTGGTTTGTTTTAGGGCACGTGTTTGATCATTAAACCATGGAACGAGTCTTTTATCTTTAATCCTTTTTAGTTTACATGGAGCGACACTGTCTAAGGTTGCAGAAAACACGTGTTTAAGGTATTCTGCTGTGTTTTCAAGTTCATCGGGTCCTGATGCTGGTTTAATGTTTAATTCGGGTAAATGTTGTTGGAATGACGCAGCAGTAGAGGGAATGATTGTACGCTTCATATCATATTGCGGTTTAATGACTGGATCAGTATCAATTTCTAAATCGTAGGTTATCAAATAGTGATCGTAGATGACCTCACTTAGTGGAACAATAGTTAAATTATTAATGTTAATACCATGTGATAAAACTAAGTCTAATATATGTTTACAGCGATGTGTTTTACCAACTATACTTTGAGTAATGCCCATGCAATCTAGGATGGAGTCAAAGGCTAATTTAAATGAATCTAGTGGGTTTTCAAAGTGAACATTGAAATCACCAACTATTAAGGCCTTGTCTGATGAGATTACTATGTTAGAGAGAAATTCACCAAATTCTTTAATAAACTCTGTATATGGGCCGGGAGGGCGGTATATGGTAATAAGTTGCATTAGATTGTATTTATTCTTCAATGCAGATGAGTGCTTATGTTGATTACAAGAGCTTCGAAGGATTTTGACTCATACTTATTATTAAGTGTTACATTTATGTTTTCTTTATAGATCATAGCCACCTCCTCGTCCACTAATACGTGGTTTATGAGCATAAGTATAACCAGGTGGAGAGGCATCATTTAATGCTAAGTATTCATTGGCCCTAATCCAGGTCTCTGTGAGACAAAAGACATTTAGGAAGTTATCAGTAATTATTTCTTGAACTAGAGCTGATTTTGATGAAAGTGACCTAATGCTTAATAACCCAAGTTTTAACTTAAAAGTGTTTCTTACATTACTTGAGGTTGTAATAATAATAAAAATAATAATAATTTTTTTGGCACACTTTTTGGACTCTTTGTTTTTTGCTCACTGCGATACTTGATAACTGTCTTAATGGTATGGAACCTAGTTATTGCTGGTGATGACTCCTGGCAGTTCGCAGGCAGTTGGTTAGGCCATTGCAGTTGCTGCCTGGCCTTGGCTCTGAATTGTCAATTTTTATTCCTATCTGAAGAAAAAAACATATCGGCTATGTTATGTGACATGAGCGCAGCACCCTTCCGGGAAGGATGGATGCCGTTCCATTTCAAAAGGCCAGGCCTTCCCTCAAAAGTAGGCCAATTATCAATAAAGGTAATGTTGTTTTCTGAGCACCACTTAGACATCCAGCAACGCAGCGACCATAACCTGCTGTAGGTTTCGCCGCCACGCCTAATTGGTAGGGGACCAGAGACAACTACTTCATCAGATATCATTGCAGCGGTTCCACACACCTCTTTAACATTAGCCTTAGTAATCTCTGACTGCTTGAGACGAACGTCATTAGTGCCGACATGGATAACTATTCTAGAGAATGAGCGTTTAGCATTATCCATCACTTCGCCCTGATGTCTGGAGCCCTGGCCCTGATGTCTGGAGCCCTGGCCCCCGGGATGCACCGGACTATGGTTGCTGGGGTCTCTAAGGGGGTAGCTATTCGCACGTGTCTGAGCTGGGAGTCGCCAATAACCAGAGCACTTTTAGCAACCAGTCTCTCAGTGGGTGAGTCACTGAGTGGGGAAAACCGATTGGACACGTGGATCCTAGAAGAGTGATGCTCAGTTCTACGTGTACGTCGCCTGGTCGTCACCCACTCGCCCTGCTGCGAGAGCTCTAAAGCCGGAGATTTAGGACCTGATCCTGTGGCATTCGGGCTGGCTAAACTGGTCCCTGACACATCTTTACTAACATGACCCTGTTCTAAAACCTGAATGCTCTCTTCTTGTACTGAAATCTTCTCCGTCAGACTAAGGACTAGGCTACACTTCTAACAGGCTGAATTATCAGTAATGACGGAGGAAGACTGTCTATACATACTGCACTGAGGGCACGCAACCAGAGGGGAAAGTGTCATTGTAAAATTTATAAATAAATGAAGAAAAACTAAGCTTCGGGTGGGTAGAGATGTAAGGTTATTTCCCGCTGTTACAGCTGATGATGAAACAAAGCAGCGGCAGCAGCTGGTGGAGATCCAACTCTAGTAAATCTGGTATTAGCATCGGATGGAGGTTGAGTCGAGACCAATAAAATCCGATCCGAATATCCGAACAATTGAATCCGGCGACACAGATCAGGAGATGGCTCTTTTATAAATATAGGCTAATATTTATAAACGAAGCGGGTAATAAATGCAGCGGTGTTGGCAGCAAACGACCGCGATAGTAAGCAGAAAGTGCTAGCGTTAGCGGCTAAAAATGCTAGCAACTACACCGCGATTTGGAGAGTAGTGAGGGACAAAAAGCGGAATGTTATAACGATGAGGTAGCTGAACAGTCAAGAGAATGTAAAAAAGTAATTAAAGTAACTAAATAACTAAATAACACTTAATTTAGTAGTTAAGCTTAACAGAGCTAGACAGGGCACATATGCATCTACACACTGACTGCGTGGCAGGAAGTGACGAACCAACTCCAAAAAAAAAAAAAAAAAGTCCTCATGCAGCATCATGCTGTAGTCTGGAAACTTTATCGATCATTCCCCAATGGCAGTCACAATCAATCTAGTTAACAGAGCCTTCAGACATGGTATGCAGCAGCACCCACAGGTTACCAGTACAGCAATAAACACAGCAATAGACATGAAAAGTGACATGATTAAATGCTTCCATTTAACAAACATGTTATTCATCCATGATTCTAAGGGATTATCTATGCCTGAGGCCTTATGCATTTCCTGTGATAATTTACGCAATCCGTTGAGGGCCTTGGTTACTGACCCATCAGGTGCTTTGTTATTAGGCATATATATATATATACACTGCACACTTCAATCATTACGCAAACACCCCCTTTTTCTGCCAGGAGCACGTCTAGGGCTTTCCTGTTCTGTATCGCCACGATTGTTGACACATGCAATTGTTCACTTAGTCCCTCTATCGCATCTCTGGTGAGTTTAGTAAGACAAGGTACATTGTAATGTATGAAATTTATTCTCCCCACGTTTTTGTTTGGTGTCACCGGGAAAAGGGCTGATATTAGTGGAATATTTTCAAAGCCAATTGCCACTTGATTCGCCAGTTTGAACTCATTTGGCACCCCCCCCAAGGCACCCCAATTGAGTCTATATAAGTGGGCGAGTCCTTAAATAAATCAAAGCTACTGTCTGCTCTCCTTTGCCTGACTCTTTGGGGTTCATCCCCCCTTAAACCTATGAGAGTAAGTGGAGCCAACAGCCTCACCATGGCACATCGGCCAACAGAAAGGTTTGGCATTCTTACCACTAAGGTGTTTTTCCCACAATAATAGTATAACCCTGATCGCGCCCACAGTCCTATATCAGTGTCGTTGTAGGTGATATTGGCCTGGCACCAATCATCAGGTACCTCCCCTAATCTGATGGAGGGCTGCGAGTGATTTCTTCTGAAACAAGTGTCATTTCCCTCCTCTTTCCACGGAGTGAATGGTCCCATGGCAGTATGGTTGGTCATTGTCGGGTAGATTCTTGACAATGAGGTGCGGTTAGGTGGATTTGCCTCTTTGGTCAGTTTAATTATACAGTCAAATCCTGGCTTATCTGTCTCTGGGTAGAGGGGGCCTGGGTTAGTGGTTAGCTTGGGGCGAGCTTCATCTCATGCTATACAGCCCTCTATCTTTTGATCCTGCGCCCACCAATCCAACCACAGATTAGTTTCCTGATAACCAGTGGTTAGTTTCACTATATCTACTGATGTCATCGAGGTATAGTCGTTTATAGTTATACGGCTCGTTTTTTCCCCTTTAACCTGTGTTTTTGTTCGAACAGCGGGCTGTCGACTTTTGTTTTGGTATCTGGGCTGTGGTTTGTTTTTTAGTCTTTCAAGTATCAACCCCATGGTGTCATAGCCCGATTAATCTACCCCTATTACCAGTATAAAGTCGTCTCCCCCTTCTGCATGCTTAATGGGGAAGAATCAGGGAGAATCATCAAAGTCCATTGACAAGCTTAGGGGGTTTTGGGTTGGTTGTTCACAGCTTATCATAAGAATCCTGTCTGGAAGTCCCAAAGGTCTTTCAATATGGGCAGTGATTGCCCCCTCTGGTGAGCAAGTAAGTGTAATTGAAAATTTGCAAAGGAGGTCTCAGCCCAGTAAGTCTATTGGACACTGTGGGGCAAATAAAAATTGATGGTACAACGTTTCCGAATTAGCCTGTGATATGATTATCACTGGTAAAGCGACAGTTAGGGGCTGCACTAAAACTTTCCCCAAGAAACCAGTTGTTTTAAGAGTTTGGTCAGACAGATAATTTACCCACATTTGGTTGGTGAGCACTGATGTCCCTGCTCCAGTATCCAACAAAAATCCTATATCCCACCCTTTCATTCATTCATTCATTCATTCATTTATTATCTTCTGCTTTGTCCTATATTAGGGTCGCAGTGGGGTTCCCCATGCCCATCCAGGGGAGAACATTTTGGGGCGATGGGCAGATACACCCAGGACAGGGCGCCAATCTATCGCTGGGCATATATCCCACCATTTTACAGATAATTCCATTGGTTCTGGGTGAGACTGGTGACAGGGCAGCATCATTGTTGATTTGGTCTGGGACGGTAACCCCGGGGCGGACCTCTGCCTCCTTTCCCTTTCCCTCCCTCACAATAGTGGTACGAGGGTCTACATAGGGGGTCATGACCCATTAACGTGTTGCTCCCACATCTCATCTGTCATGGCTTGTAATCTTTTCACCCCATCCAATTTGTCCTTCACGTTATTGGGCAGGCTGTCCAGCACCCCCTGCCTGAACAATGCTCGCAACGCGGTATTCATGTCATATCTGGTGCCAGTACAATTTTTCCACAGTTGTTTGAGGCTAGATAAGCCTGTGGGTCCTCATTCTCCTTCCTACTTACCCCCTTTAAGGCCTGATAATTGACTTCAGTAGGTCTCAGTGCTCTCATCCAAGATGGTTTGCCTCACTTGTCCAAATGGTAAGTAGTCAGGGTAACTCGTTAACCCACTATTTAGTTCTGCCTTCTTCCACAATTCTTGATTATTAGTCCTTTTCATCATAGCTCGAAGATCACCCAGAGCTAAGATATTGCCTGCAGTTAATCTTTGAAATTCTGGTATCCTAGGGCTGGCCCCATTGCTGAGTGGAGGCATGTCATCTGCCAGGGTCTGGTCATCCTTATGGGGCCAGGTAACATAATGTTCCCTGCCATCCGCTTGGATCTTCAGCGGGAAAAACATCTCAGGGATCAGACCTCCCTCATATGGCCTTACTCTATTACTTACCCAAATGGGGGTGCTCGCTGGGCCTACTGGAGTGTCCCTGAAATTGTATTCCCAATTCGATGCCTGACCAAGACCCGCCCCCTGAGCTTCCTGAGCTCCCTCGTCCCAGTCTACCTCTAGGTCCACCACTGAGACGTACACTCTCTGAGACCTCTATTACTTACCTGTGGTGTTGATAAAGGGGGTAGTGGTTTGCAAGTCAGTTTGTCATGTAAGATGCTAACCCTCCTATGTACGTACACC
The DNA here is from genome assembly GCA_019802505.1 of Corydoras sp. C115. Classification (NCBI taxonomy): domain Eukaryota; kingdom Metazoa; phylum Chordata; class Actinopteri; order Siluriformes; family Callichthyidae; genus Corydoras; species Corydoras sp. C115. Next base: position 387,505 of record JAFMOC010000179.1, on the reverse strand, counting down.
TTAAGTTCATTGACCCGCTTAGTCTGAGTCACTCGCTGGACTCTGAGTCACAGTGATCCATGGTCACTAGGCATCTGCTCTACTCGATAAGGGGCGGTATCGGACTCCGTGAGCCCCACTTTGTGTACCAATTCAACCAAAGTCTTTTTCATTGCTTCCATTTCAGGACTTATCCCTGTTATATAACCCCCAGTCAGAGACATGCTCATACTTTCTATCTCAGCGTTCTCCCCGGGTTGGCACACCATTATTTTACACTCATGAGATTGAGCAGGGCGATGTACAGTGATGGCACAACATTAACACTAGGAGGGGCGGTTGGGTGTATGGGAGGGGCACTAGTAGAGCGAGGTGTGTAGGGAGGAGGGCGAGAAGTAGGAATGGATCCTTGTTTTGCTTCCTGTTTTTCATCAGTTCACTCTATATGCTTGCTCTCAGTGATCATCGTCATATGTTCCAGTATCAGTCTTATCAGCCCCTGCTCATTCTCTCCCTTTGTAGCTCTTATTCTAGCCCCCACCTTACTCAACCCACGTGCAACTTTTGCCTCCTGTTCTGCAGCATCATCTTTCTTTTCTTTTGCATTACAGACAACAAATGTGAGCCAATCCTTGACCAACGGTGGGGCAGTATCAATGGGGTAGAGTCCTGCTCCATACCACTCATTAAACATGCTTTCAACTTTCTTTATCACCTTCTTGCGTTTCTCTACAGGATTAGTTTCTTTCACTCTCTTCCCCACCTCCTTTTTTACTTTCCCAGCAGTCGACTTCCCCATTCTAATGAACACACAAGCTCACACACACTCGCGTACAACTTCCTCTATTCAACCGTGTCTCCACAAGTGGAACTGTTAGGAAATCGGAAATTTCCTCGATGAACCATTTTGAAAGCGTCAAAAAGGTCTTTAACCTATGAGAGTAAGAAGGCCAACTGCTTTACCATGTCACATCGGCCAACAGCCAGGGGTGGCATTCTTACCACTAAGGTGTGTTTCCCACAATAATAATATAACCCCGATAGGGCCCACGGTCCCACATCGGTGTCGTTGTAGGTGATGTCTGTTCGGCACCAATCATCGGGTACCTGCCCCAATCTGACAGTATTTTTAGCATTACCGGCTGGTGTGTGGGTCCATGGGCGACCGGTCAGGACTTCTATTTTGAAGCCTGACTCCCGGCAAGGGCACCATCTTGCCTCACAAAATGGCGGCAGCCAGTAAATGCTGGCTTCATCTCCTAGGCAGCGCACTAATCGTTCCACCAATCAGAAAACGCTACCTAGGTGACGCAATTAGTAATCGTTGGCCTCACCTGGGTTGAGCCTTATATATCCCTCTGCTCTTAACCCACGGTGGTGAGTCAGACATGTGCTCGTGAGTTTGTGGTTGCTCGTCATGTTTTCTCTTTCCGCTTCTCTTTTGCAAGATCCTGGCTGTCCAGTTAGGGACACAGGTACCCCACGGGGATTCGATTGATGGGGGTCCAAGTTGGTAACAACTTGGAGTAACTAGGACCACAAAGGGACAGTGGTTTTGTTTGTTTGCTTATTTTTCCCTTTTCTGGAAGTCAGGATCAATTGTTACGCAGTAAGTGCAAGCCCTTGTGTGGCATACTTGCCAGTGAGTTGTATGTTTTATATTTAAGTTTTTGTTTTAGGGGTCGAGGATTGGATCCAGGGTCCTAGGCGTCGACGGAGCTCCTCACCAGCAGGCCTGGCTCTCTTCAGTGGTCGCGCCCCCTGTTTCCTCACCCAGTTATCGCTCCAAATAGGAGTTTTTCCCTGTGCTGCCTAAATATTAATAAAGTGAAGCCTCCTTGCTCTGCAACTGGGTATCCAACCTTTTTCTGTATTTTTTGATCTGCTCAGATCGTGACACCATTGTCATGGAACATGCTTTTCTCTTCCGGGCTCATCTCATTTTGAACCAGTTTCACATGTTCTACCGTAAGCTCTGGTTCCTGTCCAGATCCTAATACCACACATTGCTTGACAGTGTAACCCCCTGACTTTTTTGCCGCCCGATCGGCCACCTTGATTCCCTGCTCCTCCATGTCCCCCTTAGTGGAGTGGCCTTTACATTTAATGATAGCCACCTGTTTGGGCAGCTGTACTGCTTCCAGTAGCTTATGTATGTGTGCGTAATGTTTAATAGGAGCCACTTCCGCCGTTTTGAAACTTCTCCGCATCCATTGTGGTCCATCTATGTGTACTGCAGAATAGGCGTATGCCGAGTCTGTATAAATGTTCACAGCTGTTTTGCTTGCAGTCAGGTGGTGTTTCCATGTATTGCCATGTTTGCAGTTTTGATAGCGTCAATTCTGTAGATGTGAGAAAGGCAAATCACCCCATGGGTTGTGTTCACAACTAATGGGTGAGACTTTACCAGGTGTGCGATTTTATTTAGAACCACTGCTAAGGCTGCCATGTACCTTGTACTTGAAAACAAAAACTTTAGTAGTTAAAAAATATACTTTTAGCCTCCCCTCTTTCTAAAACAAATCAATATTTATTTATTATTAGTAGTATTTTTTTTAAAGAAATATCCAGATCAAAATGACGTGTTATTATCTCACAAGTAAATTAATCAAGGTGTACAGGAATCTGTAAGAGGCATGTTATCAGTTAAAGTGATCTTGTTGATTTTCTTTGAAGTAATTTACTATGGTCCACCCCTCATTGCCTGTGGATCATATTCAAAGAGATGATGGTCACACAACACATAATCATTAAAATTATCACCAAGATTGTCTATGGAAAAATCAAACAAGCAGGGGTTATTATTATTATTATTATTATTATTATTATTATTATTATTATTATTATTATTATTTTCTCCTGGATCAAACTGCACAGTCAGTTCTGTCTGCTAGAACCTGCAAATTGACTTGTTTGATTAGTGAAGTTAAACACAACATCAAACAAACTTAAATTTTTGTTTTGTTTATACAAATCGCAGTTTTAATAAACTCATATTTCTCCTGTTCTATGTAAAATTAGATAATTAGGCTGCCTTCAGTGCACGACCTGGAGGAAAAATAAAACCTTTATCAATCAATTTATAAACAACAATGCTGCAAAAAAGTCATAACCTGGAAAAAATGTAACCGCATAATTTTGTCCTCATTAGTTAATGTCAGTCAGTCCGGTCTAGTGTAGTTAATTACCAGTCAAATCTTTATCCTTCATTAAACAAAAATTGTACTCGGTCCATTTTATGCTTTGTGATTAAATATATACATATATTTTTTAATGTTAACGTTATCAGAGAACGTCACTATTATGGAGACCTTCAGTTGCTTGTTTTAAAACAACAATCTCTGATAATAGTGCGGACGTGTTTCTCAGCTCTGTCGACATGGCCTTATTGAAACGGAAAAATAGAAGACAAAAGTTTCAGTGGAAGATGTACATCTGAATTGACCCTTCTAAATGTCAACGTATACATTCTTGACTTCATATAATCAGCATAAGATATCATAATAAGACATAATAACTGTAGAAGGTTATTGATGGGTATATGCAAACACAAATGGTTAAGATGAATCACTCATACACAAAAATCATAGTTCTCCTTCACAATTCCCCCCTTTGATTCATTTTAATCATTCAATAGTTCTAACAGATTAATTTCAGCATTTTCGAGTGGTTCTTTTCAGGTACCGCTTGTTTACATTATTGAACATTTGTTTTTGAAGGCCTTGTGACCTTGCTCTGCCAGATGCTTCAACAGAGCCAAAGTTGCGTCTTTACCACCAACATTTCAAAAATAGATCTCTGTCCGATTGTCAAAGTCGTAAATGTAATAGTTATATTTAAATGAGCTCAAACTATTTTATTTGCCACAGCTAAGTAACATTAATTCACAAACTTTCCCCAATTCAACATTAATGAAACTGTAGGATTTTTGGGTATTAATAAGATATTAATAAAGTCCTCCGCGTCCCATTACCAAATTACAGAGAATGAGAGACGGTCAAAGATTTAATGCGTGTTCTATTATGTAAAATATCTGACTCCAAAGAATTTTTTATTAAAACAGTAACTTTAGTTACACGAGTGCTTCTCTGCACTAAATGGGTTAATTGTATCTCAATGGTTTAAGCTATATCTGATTCAGGTATTCTGTAAGCATGCAGAAATGTTAATTCTGTCAGAGGCTTTTATAATATATGGACTGATGCTATATTGACATGTGGATATATCTAAATATCCCTCAGAGGTCAATCTTATAGCTGCTTAAAATACACCATTTAGTTAGAAATAAATTAACCTTTGAATTTCAGCCTTGAAGGATTAACTGGAAAGAGTAATAACAGTATTTATTCAGAATGATTAATTAAGAACATGAAGAATACTAAGATTACTGAACAGATTTATAATAAAAAGTTACACTAATAGCATGAACGCCCCCCTTTAGGTACAAACTCACGTGTTATGCGAACGCTGGAAAAATGCCGGAACCAAGAGCCCGCTGGGCCGAGCAAAGCAAGGCAGGCCTTAACCTAAGCAGAGCCTGACAAGGCAAAAACCAAGCATGGCAGGGCCCAGCAGCAGCACTTTCTTCGTTCAATTAACATGCTAAGGGGGCCAGGTCATCACGATGTGAACCCCTTGTTTGAAACCGGTTTTAGGGACAAATGCTATCGGCTGAGACTGATGTGTCGTGAGCTTCATTGTTTGTGAGGAGCCATAGGTGTGGTGGTTCATGCTGATTGTCATTTGAAATACAAAGAAAGTTTGGGTTCCTCATACAGACCAGATGTTCTTATATTTGAAAGAGGCTACAGTACTCCAGAAATCTGTCATGTTCTATAAATCTACTATATTGCATAACCTAGCTTGTTATACCTTGTATATAAATAGGCACCTTTAGAAGAGGATCTTATTCATACCAAACATGACATAGTGCAAGCCATATTCACTCGATAAAACACAAGTTTCATTATTTCTACAAAACACAGCAATCGATGCAATACCACAAATAATCCTCAATAAAAGCAATAACTTTTCCCTACCTTCACTTACTCATGACCTCATCAAAGACACACACACACACACACACACACACACACACACACACACACAGTGTTAATCATAGATAAGAGCAGAGCAGAGCAGAGACAAGCTTGTAAGTAATGTGTCTCTTTTCCAACCTTAAATTACCACTTAATTTAATAAACCACAAACTAATACCCATATTTTTATAGCCAAATTTATTAGGTTATTTGTTTATTTAACCTTTTACCCTGTGTTAATTATTTTAAACCTAAATGACATATATTAATCTGTGCAACATGTGATGCTGCTGCTGGCAGCAGTTAAGGTTCAGTCAGGTTGGTTATTTAAACAGTTGTTCACAGACAGACAGATAGACTGATGGACCGGTGAAATGGGCAGCTCTCTTTATCCTAAGACACTGACCATTTTTAATTTCTAGCGTCGACGTCTCCTTGATCTGGGCGAGTCTGGGATCAACAGACCCTCACCCGTCTTCGGTTGAGCATTTCCTCACTTTTCGCCAGAAATTCTCACACAGACTCCATCAAGTATTTTCAGAACACATTGTTTGACTCCAAGTACTGACATGCTCACCATTATTGAACTGAGTGAATGCTTTATTAAAGCAGTAACCACTTTGTCTTTCACACTCTATTGTTAAGCTTAAATTTTACTTTTATCTTTACTTTATTCTAATTCACAGTGTTTCTTAACTTATTATTGTATCATGTTCATTCATTCATTCATTATCTTCCGCTTTATCCTATATTAGGGTCGCGGGGGGTTCCCCATGCCCATCCAGGGGAGAACGTTTCGGGCGATGGGCAGATAAACCCAGGACAGGGCGCCAATCTATCGCTGGGCACACACTCACACGCACAGACACGCACACAGACACACTCTATATGGGGCAATTTGGAGAACTCAATTGACTTGATCCATGTTTTTGGACTGTGGGAGGAAACCCACGTGGACACGGGGAGAACATGGAAACTCCACCCAGATGGGGATTCGAACCTGGAATCCCTAGTGCTGAGAGGCAAACATGCTAATTACTAAGCCACTGTGTCGCCCTTGTATCATGTTATTTTACTTAATTACTTTTACTGTTAATTTATGTTAATTAATTTTATTTAGAAATTTGCTCATTTGCTTATGGCGATGCTGGTTGATTACTTCTAAATATTATATTCTCCTAGAGAATAAGCCATGAAAAGGTGTAGAGTAGAAAATGAATGGTAGTTTAGATTTACACTCATCCCATCATACACTCAGACTTAAACCACACAAACAACAAATATGCCAGGCAAACTCATAAATTAGCAGACTAATTAAACATATACAGTGGTACCACACCCAAACCAACACAATTATCTAACTGTATCATACTGCAATATTTCAACACATTATAGCTTTATTTAGTATACACTTTAATTTATTAATATTGCAGTTTTATTTTAATTTATCGTTCATACTCTAATTATTACTTATTTTTAACTTCTATATTACAATATGTGGATCCCTCTAATTACACCATATAATTATTTAAATATATATTTACATATCATATGATATCAGCAATTCAAACAAGACCTAGGTCTTTTAAGAGACACTGATTAAAAATACCCCTGGGGCAACCTGTTGTAGGTGTACTGTTGACTCCTAAATATAAATACAAAAATGTGTTTGACCTCATCCGACAGCGGGATGGTAAAAAATGCTTTTTCTAGGTCTACTACAGTAAACCACACATGTTCTGGGGTAAAGTTCGGCAATATTCTATAAGGGTCAGGTACTGCAATCCCCTCAGTGATTGTTACTTGGTTAAACGACCGTTATGGGCTGTACTAATACTTTCCCAAAGAAACCAGTTGTTTTGAGAGTTTTTTCAGACAGATAATTTCCCCACATTTGATTCATGAGCACTGATGTCCCTGCTCCGGTGTCCAACAAAAAATCCTACATCCCACCCTTTACAGATAACTTCAATATTGGTTCTGGGCAGCCGGAGGTGGGACTGGTGACTGGGTAGCATCATTGGTGGTTGGGTCCGGGACGGTAACCCCGGGGCGGACCTCCAACTCCTTGCACTCTCCCGTGCTGTGGGCACTCTCTCAAGATATGTCCCAGTTGCCCATACGAAAACTCTCCCGTACAACTCCCTCCATTCAGCCTCTCTCGTGCGTCCACGAGCAATATCCCACAAATGCAGCTGCTTTTGCTATATGCTGAATATCTCTTTTCTTTTACATCTGCGAGCACAGTGTTTTAACTTAACAAACCTTAAACAAACAATAATTTGGTATTCTTATGGATCCAACCCAGCAGAACTGTCCAAACGGTAACAAATTTGCATCTCTGGGATTTAACCCAGTAGAACTGTCTAAACAGTAACAAATTTCTGTCGCTAGGATTCAACCCAGTTGAACTGTCCAAATGCTGCTAAACACTGTGAATCACTTGATGTCCAACCCCCGTTTATTAGTATTCCCCCATTATAGGTTTAGACCCTGGAGGAATTATCCAAATGGTTGAGACGGGTCAGTCCGTGACTGGACACGCACAGGGAGCTACCCCGTTCGCATCAGTAACACAACTACAGGATTCTCACAATCCCTAGGTCATGACTTTATATAACTTTCAGTAAAACCATGCATTCAACAATTTTTCAAAACACAATTATAATCCATACACAAATCCACACAAATCCACAAAGCCTTGGAAGAACACAACACAATTCAACACTTAAATTTATACACTTAAATTCAGTTACCAATTCCAATTGTATTACTTTAATTCACATTCCAAATTAGTCTTTTTGCACCACTCACAGCTAAATATGTTTTTCAGCTAAATATAGGACAAAGGTCCTTCTTACCTTTTTGGCCAGCCTGTAAGAACCGCGTAAGTTCTATCATTGGAATCAACCATTCATTCAATAGGACCCGATTATCTGTGCTGCAATCAACGACCTTCAACCATCCTCTGCTACCAATTGTTAGGAAATCGGAAATTTCCTCGATGAACCATTTTGAAGCCGTCAAAAAGCACAGTACATTTGGTTTCAGAGTTATTCGAATCAAGCGGTTTATTTATGACAAACCGAGTTAAAGCAGTGTGTTCGTCCAAGACAAGCCCAAGATCGCATTCCGACTCTGATCTCAGCACCACACCAGTCCCACCAAGACAGAGCCCGAAGCCCAGTTGCCGACTCTATTTATTGAAAAAACCATCCCTCGTTCTGCTTATTCTGAAACAACTTGTCGAAGGAGTTCTATGGGGGGGTGAACGTGCCGTTCCTTCCCTTATCTGGGGGAGCTCGATACAGCTCGGTGCCCTTGAGCCTTATCCACCAGACGCCAGATGTCTCTAGGTTCATGAAATATCTAGGCCTTGGGCAACCGCCGGCCAGATTGCCCCATCTTGTTATCGAATGCGCTCATCCCCTTGAACATGAAATACTTCTGCGTATAAATATAAAATTTTATCCCTTCAGAACCTCTAAGCAGCTGCTCTCTTGCTGAATGCAGAGTTTCACTTCCTTTTTCCATTACACCCGCGTCGACAAGTGTCTCCTTAAAACTCATCAAACTTGATTTACCATCCTCTGGGACTTGAACCCAACAGGACTGAGCAATTTTAATTTAATTTACGGGTCTTTTGGGACTTGAACCCAATCACCTCGACCAATTTACGCTGGGAATTTACAACCATCCACAAGCAGACGCAAGCATTTACAAGCATCCAATTCCCGTATTGTGCTCTCCAGATGGGACTTGAACCCCCTGGGAGCAGTCCAATTTGTCAAGACTGGTTAGTCCGCGACTGAACACACACAGGTAGCGACCCCGTTCGCCTCAGTAACGCAACTAAGGGATCATTAGAATCCCCATGGTCATGACCTTGTTAATTTTCAGTAAAACCCAGCATTCAACAATTTTCCAATACACAATACTATAATCCATACACAATTCCACAATTCCACAAAGCCTTGGAAGAACACACTCTTAAAACAACTTAAATTCAATTTACAATTCCAATTGCATTAATTTAATTCACATTCCAATGCAGTCTTATACAATACTCACATTTACATAAATTATTATTCATCTAAATATAGGATCAAAGGTCCCTTACTTTATTGGCCGGCCTGTGAGTACCGCATAAGTTCTATCGTTGGAATCACAATTTATTCAATGGAATCAATTCTTTGTATTGCAGTCCACATTATCTCCAACAATCCCTGCTACCAAATTATTACTATATTATACTATGCTATACTATACTATATTATACTATACCTATAATAACTAATACTTTTACTTAAGTACGGGACTACGCTATTTCTGCCACCACTGTTGTGGCCTCATGTCATATGTACCTGAAAGTACAGTCAGTGCAGTTTTTTTTCACCAAGCGTTTTTTTTTCACCAAGAACCCTGATGATTTATTAATTTAAAGTTACAACTATTTTGAAAAAAAAGATTTTTTGTTAAGACATTGCAGTAATAGTAAAAGACTAATTTAAAAATATTCCACCATCATTCTAATGTGCTTATTATATATTATACTTGAATTATTGAATTTCTTGTTGCTGAGATTTTATCTTTGATAACGCTGTTCATGTGAAAACATTATTCTGTTTCAATATTGCCCTTAAGAGCACTGCGTTTGATAAATATATTTCAACATTAAATGTTTTTTTTTTTTTTTTTAGACTAATCGCCTAATTTAAAAAGAAAGTATGTAAGTGTGAAGTGACTTTGTGTAATTCAATAAATAGTAATACCTGATAAAAAGGCTCATGACCTGTTCCTCATCATCGTTACAATTCTATACTATGTATTTTTTCTTTTCTTTTTTTATGTAGGATGAAATAGCTTGTATGACTTCTCTTGAACCACAAGTGGAACAGCTTTATAAACAACTTAAGGAAATCAAAGAAAAAGAAACAGCACACCTTCTCTTTGATGCTGATACATCTGCATTCCAAGATCACTACCAACAGGTTCTTGAAGATCTGAAAATCAGAGAGAAACAACTTGTGTTAGGTAAGGGATGTTTTGAAATTCAGTTTTTGAAAAGTAATTGTTTTAATTTGATTTTTATCTTTTCTTTTTTAAATACTTTTTAATATACTATCATTTGATATTTGAAGTGTGTAGATTTCTGCTAGACAGTCCATGACAATAAAATAACCGCCCTATTACTTACTTTACTGAGGTTAAAAAAAAATAGAGAGAGCTTTCCTTTCAACTTTTTCTGACTGAGTTCTATGGTACCATACCACAGATTTGAAAGTGCTGATTCATATTCCACCTGCTTCACACCAGACTGAAAACACCAGAATGGAAAAGAGACTAACCCTTCTCGAGAAAACTGATTCCAGAGTCCACATTATTTGTCGAGATGAGCACAACTATATCTAGTTTGTGTGTTTTAACCTCATGCACAAGCTCAGGCACCTTTCTAGTCAGACAGGTTATATTCCTAAACCCAGCCTTAGCAACCGATGACCGGAATGCCAAAGCTTTAGCTTTTGTCCACTACATGATCCGCATAGCACAACTTACTGGCCTTCCCATGGGTTGTGGATCCATGGGAATATGGAAATGTTCTCCAGTCGTTGTTTCATTTCATAGGGGTTTATTGGATCACTTGTGTCTGGCCCATCACCTTGGACCAATATGCTTTGGGAGACCCTACCCAAGCAGCCAGTGCCCTAAAAAACGTAGCTCCTAAGGTCACATAGGCACGCACTACGCACTAATCCACTGCAATAAAGTGTTGATCCTTGGTCAAGTTCCAACATGTCAAATTATATATATATATATATATTTTTTTTTTAACTTAAATATACTTACTCTTATCACAAGTTATTCATTAATGTAAATTTTTAAACACAATGTCATTATAAAGGTCACAGGCAAAAAAAAGTTTATTCTGAAAATGTCTTGTGTTTTTCCATTCCTAGTCAATGATAGTCTCCCACCCTTACGGTATAAGAATGTGTTTAAAGACGTGATGACCTGGCTGCAACATAGTGAAGACAAATTGGCTCTTCTGTCTACAGCTGTAACTGAATTTCCTATAATGGAACAGAGGCTAAAAGACACAATGGTTTGTTTGCTGGTTTGGATACCTTTTTGTACTGAATTGTCTTATTTTAGGTGAAATCAATTTTTAGTGATGATTTAGTATCATAAGAAAATTGTTTAACAAAATGTTCAAGCCTGATTGTAGTAGTAGTTTTTATTAAGCTACATACAACATGAATAAGAATGGCTAGAACATTTTATTGAATAAGGAAAAATAAAATAAAATAATTGACTTAAAATGCAAATCTTAGTTGCCTTACAAACATCAGCACTTTTGTTCTGATATATAAAAAACAATAATTACCATTTAATATCCCATAAAAACACTATGTAATAATTTTGTTGTTTTATTTTTATTAATTATAAAAATATCCATGTGTTTATTTGCAGGCAATTCAAGCAGCACAGCAAGAGCAGCAGAGTAAAATTGAAGATCTTAATGAGATGGCTGAACAGGTTTATAATAAAGCTCCTCTAGAGATATGTCAAAAATACCGTAATGAAATGGACAGTGTAATGGCCCACTGGAGACGGACAAGTGAACAACTTCAAAGCAACATACAAAAACTAAATGACAACATAGCAAAACTAAAGCAATTCCAGGTAGGTATAAAATAGTTGAAAATTGTTGACTACAATTTATTAACTTAATTACATATAAACACATGCATATAAAAGATGCATTTTTATCCTGTGATAATGATCAGCCAATGTGAGACTTCAAACATTAAGCTGCCTCTTTCCAATTTATTATCACAAAAAATATTTATGGCATATTTTACACACTCTTGTCACATGTCACAACCTTAAATAACATTTTTTAACAATCCTTACAATTTCTTTCATGTTTCAAACTAATGAAATAGGCTAAATACTTTAACCCACATCCCAAAAGTAATTTAATATGGGTAGGATTCAAATAGAAATTGCATAGATTGTTTTTGCAGTGGGTGGCTTAGTGGTTAGCACGTTCGCCTCTCAGAGATGGGGATTCCCAGTTCGAATCCCAATCTGGGTGAAGTTTCCATGTTCTCCCTGTGTCCGCGTGGGTTCCCTCCGGGTTTTCTGTTTCCTCCCGCAGTCCAAAAACATGGATCAAGTTCAACTGAAGTCTTAAAATTACCCCATATAGAGTGTGGTTTTGTGTGTGATTGGTGCCCTGTCCTGGGTGTATCTGCCCGGCGCCCAAAACGTTCTCCCCTGGATGGGCATGGGGAACCCCCCCGCAACCCTAGTAGAGGATAAAGCGGAAGATAATAGATGGATGGATGGATGTTTTTTGCAGTGTTTTATTGTTATAGTCAATAAACATAAAGTGAATTTTTTTCCAGAGTCAGAGACATCATGCTCAGATGCCAAAATATGCCAAAATATAAATCAATATATAAAGCAGTATTGTATTATATAGTTTTCACATTACTGAATTTTAACCAAATTGCTAAATTTAGGTCACTATTAAATACTTTTAAGCTATGAAACTCCATTCCATGAAAAACTTTAAATAAAACAATAAGATAAAAATTGTCTATTTATTTGAATTTTTATTTTACAGTTGAAAGAACAAAAAATAGATTGTGTTTGTAATGGGTGGTGACATAAGCGTAAGCCTCAAAAGTGGCCCGGGACTACAGCTCTCAGTGGTCACAGCATCATAGGCTGGCAATCTTCAGCTGCTTACCATCCTATATTCTACAGCACTCAGCCACTGAAACTTGAATCATTTTCTGCATGCTCTGCAATAGACTGTGTTGTGATTATTGGTGTGCCAGAAGTTGCTAATAATGCTGTGTCTTTCCTGCTGCTCTGTCTGACATCAGTTGCTAGCCTTTCTTTGCTGAAGTGAAGGTCAGTTTGATTTTGCTTAGTGTTATTGGGATGCTGCAGAATCTTAGTCCTTTGGTGGGTTAACGGCCCACGGTGCGGTACGACGCTGCAGTGTCTTGTTTACTTCTTGTTTAATAGGTTTGTCCCAGAGAGTGGGAAAGAAAAAAGGGGTGTCTCCCTGCCTCCGAGCACTCTGCTCAGATCTAGTATGCCTGTGAGCTTCTGACTTCATCTCTCCAGCGGTGGACCATATGCATGCCATCCCGATCAACATAGACTCTTCTGTCCTCTTGCTACAATAGCCCCACAAAGTCCCCAGCACTTTTGTGGAAGGTGCGTCCGTGCCTCCCTGTTTACCTGCAATGAGCAATGCACCCCGGTGTTTTCCGCTCCAACCATGTTCACTAATCATAGATTGGTTTTCTACACTAACTATGTGGACACTTAGAAGGACACTTCTCATCCATCAATATAGGGACATTGGCACCACAGTAAAACCAAATCAATCAATAAAAGCACACAGACAGCAGTGAAGAAAAATAAGAGCCATTCTCAGCGTGCCGGCCCAGTGAAAGCTTAACAGAGATTAGTCACCTACAGCAACTGCTTTAAAACTTCATTGATCAGCAGCATCGAAAAGAAGATATATATATATATATATATATATATATATATATATATATATATATATATATATATATATATATATCAGTGCTTCTCAAATGGTGGGGCGCGCCCCCCTGGGGGGGTGCAGTGCGGTGCCTGGGGGGGCACATAAGATATCACAGTGCAAGTGATATTAAGTTTACTGAGCAAACCCTCAAGATACAACATGGAGAAATATTTAACGGGAATGACGCAGAGAAAGGCGGAGAGAGACGAAGATAACGAGAGCAACAAAAGTCAACCGAAAGTTAAATGTCGAAGCGAACGTAGCACCTGGCTTCACTGTAACCGTAACTTTACTGTAACAAAGGTGGGAGACAAAGAAAGACAGATGTGTCTTCTGTGTCTTTAAATGTTGGCAGTGGACAGCGTGAAGCCAAATAAATGAAGGTGTCACTTAAAGACATTACACCCCAATCACGCTGATAACCGCTTGAGTTTTTTAATGGTAAACGTGACGCGCAGAGCCAGCAATCATAAGGCTTTATGAAAACTACTTCAGAAAAGCTGTGTGCTGCAAAACGGACGCGTTGGAGACATTAGTTCTGACTTCTTCAAAAAAAAACAAAAAAAAAAAAAACAGCACAAATTGTTGTATTCATTTTTGTTTTGTAGGTTAAAGTGTTAATAAATTGTGCTCCAGAATTAATGTTGCTGATGAATTTAAATTTATTATTATTTATTGATTTTATTTAATTTCATTTTTAGTATCAAATGCCAGTCAGTTCAAAAATGTTTCTAGTTTAAATAAGGATTTCATTCGTTTCTGTTACAAACTAAAAGACAAAGTTAATAAACTGATTTTATACTGGGGGGGGGCGCAAAATGTTTTCTTCTTCCTAGGGGGGGCTTAACAGAAAATAATTGAGAATCACTGATATATATATATATATATATATATATATATATATATATATATATATATATATATATATATATATATATATATATATATATATATATATATATATATATATATATATATATATATATATATATATGTCTTGGGTGGATGGATCATTGTGTTAAACGCAGAGCTGTAATTGATGAATAGCATCCTGACATATGTGCCAGGTTGCTCCAGGTGAGACAGGCCTGTGTGAAGTGCAATGGAGACAGCATCCTCTATGGAACGATTCCCTCTGTAGGCAAACTGATGTTTGTCTAAATAAAGTGTTTCAGGATAAGTCTCTCAAAGCATTTTGTGATGAAAGGAGTAAGAGCAACTGGTCGCTAATCATTGAGGCACGTCACTGCTAATGTTTTAGGCACAGGTACAATAACAGATGATTTAAGTCAGGTGGGGACTACAGACTGCTGCAAAGAGATGTTGAAAATGTCCAGAAATACACCTGCTAGTTGGTCCACACAAGTCTTTAGTGTCCTACCGGATACTTTGTCCGGCCCAGCAGCCTTGGAAATATATATCTTTTTCAGAGTAGATTTTACTTGATGGTGCTGAAGAAGAAGATATGGCTGCTGCTCTTCAGGTTTGGGGGACTTGTCTATAACTTCACTTCCTTGTTTATCAAACCGTGGAAAGAACTTGTCAGGATGTCAGGTAGTGACTGGTCATGGCTGATTTGCTGATTATTGCATTTGTAATCTGAAATGTTCTTGATGCCTCTATGCGCCGTTTGTATCTGTTTTTTTGCCTCCTTTATGCCCTTCTTCAGGTCTTTTCTGGCATTGCTTTACGTCAGCATGTCACCTGCACAATCGGCAGTGTATCTGGCCATAAGCAGCCTGCACACTGTGCTGTCCAGCCATGATTTCTAATTTGGAAACACTTTGATGTTTTTGGTTGGTATGACCGAGTCTGTACAGAAATAAATATAGGACAAGACAGAAGATGTGTATTCCTCAATGTCTGCACCTTCCCGGAACACTTCCCAGTCAGTATTCTGGAAGCAGTCTAGTAAGATGGAAGTGGCTTAGTTGCTCCAGACTTGCACTGTTTTTTTCAACTGGTCTGGACCTACTGATAAGAGGTCTGTACACTGGGATCAGTTCTAGTGAGATGTAATCAGACAATCCAAGTTGTGGGAACGCTGCAACCTTATAAGCCCCTGCTATGTTAGAGTAAACCTGGTCCAGTATGTTATTGCCTCTGGTCGGAAAGTTCTATTATAAACATGCCTATTATAGTTGTCCCTTTTTCACATGTAGCAAAGGCCAACTCAAAAAAACAAAAATAGCAACTGCTACATCCTTGTTGTATTTGATTATGCTACCCAGCTTTTGCACTTAAAGTAAAAATGCATCAGATCTTCAATGCTCTTATCCAACTTGTTTCCAGAGTAAGAATGACTAGAGAGGTTTTGACAAATGAGGGCACAAATTTCACCTTAAAGCTCCTAAAAGAAATGTAGACTATTAGGTACCAAAGGTATTTACACCACACCACTGATGGTTTGACTGAAAGATTAAATAAAACTCTAAAGCAGAAACTGAAAAAGCATGTAAACAGCAACGGAACAGACCGTGACACATGGCTGCCATATGTTCTGTTTGTAAATTGCAAAGTACCTCAAGCTTTAAGCAGATTTTCACCATTCTGACTCGCCAGGTTAAAGGCCCTCTACAACCATCGAGAGGTTGATGGATTAAATCCTCAGAGGTGAACTTTGAGAAAACTTTGCCACAACTTCTGCTTACGGAAAATCCATTTTGCTTGTAATGAGGTCTCATACCTAGGTTTTGTCCTAGGATATCCTACACAGCTAGAACACTTATACTTACGATACAGCATTACATTTACACTTCAAGTCTATTAGTTATTAATGATACTTTGGCTCCATTGATTTGAAGAGGAGAGTGTCCTCCTTCTGCAGCTTCCTGTAGTCCTCTATCATCTGCTTTTTTTTTTTTACTGATATTGACAAATAAGTGGTTCTCAGAGCTCCACTGTGACAGAAGACTGACCTCGTCTCTGTACGCCATCTCATCTCCGTCATATTGTCAGCAAACTTCTGATGAAACAAAAAAGATGTTAGATGTGTGTTTGGCAACACAGTCATATGTGTACAGTAAGTACAGGATGGGGGCAGAGTAGGTCATACATGGTGTTGTTGTTCTTGCTAGGTCTCCAGAGTTGTAGGCAGCGTTCCAAGCACTGAATTTAGCCCGAACCTCAGCAGTGGTCCGTGGTTTCTGGTTTGTGAATGTTCTGACGTATTTTTGGAACATTGTCGTCAGTGCACTTTCTTATATAACATGTGATAGAGTACATGTATTCATTGATGTCTGGGCCAGCTGCATCACAAAGCATCTGCCAGTCTTTCAAAACAGACCTGAAGTGTAAAGATGGCCTTTTCATTCCACTGATGAATTGATCTTTCGACTGATGCTGCCTGTTTAAGCTTTTTTCTGTATGCAGGCAGGAGAACGAAGGTGTGATCTTCATTGAAAATTGCAGGGCGGGGAAGAGTCTAGGATCTGTCAGGGAAGTGTATGTGTTGGTATTATTTGGTAGCGATGAGCTAAAGTCTTTGGGCAGAAAAAAGATAGAAATTTAACTGTAATTAATTCAATCACTGAAGGGCAGTTACTGCCTATAACTGCTATATCAGATCCCCATCATGAGTTCACCATAACACACACTTCACTTCCTCTGCCCTCACCAGAGTCCAGTGTTCTATTCTGGCAGTGATGGAGAACCTGGCCAGTGTGTCATGCCCTTGTTTAAGCCCATGTGTAGTAGTAAACAAAGATGCTGTGAACAGGAAGCCACTTGCATCCACACTTGTGCACATTTTAAAGTCCATTTAAAACAATGAACAGATGTTTAGAATTTTTTTTAATTGGATGATCCCCAATGCAGTTTGTGTCTAAACACTAACAACCAAGACAATAAGACACACAAATGTTTTTATTTTTTCCGGAGCTCTCACCAATGAAGCCATTCTACAACACATTGGAACTGGAGCACTAGAACCAGAGGAATTTGATAATTATACATGGCTAATACAACCTTAAATGAGTGTTCATTTCCCCAACTGTATGACTTTCAGTTGACACCGACAACCCTGCACCCCCCTAAGCCCATTAAGTTTGTACATATTTTACATTGTTTAAAGCTTTCATTAAGTTGAGGATTTAGATAACACAAGACATTATACAATACAATGTATAATACAATATATAATATAAGATAATGCAAAACAGGATTTAGAAAATACAAGACAGTTACACCCACAAAAATAAAATTTGTATAAAGCTTTTCAACCCCAGTTCAACTGAAATACTATTTCAGGCAGATCATTTTAATCCACAGTTGAGACATTATAGTCAGGACAGGATTATGACCTCTTTTTTTATATTTTATTTTTATTGTTGCACTTGGAAGGTAACAGACACAGATACATCAACATATATACATACATACAGTGGGTTGCAAAAGTATTCATACCCCTTGAACTTTTCCATATTTTGTCACATTACAACCACAAACATAAATATATTTCACTGGAATTTAATGTGAAAGACCAACACAAAGTGGTATACAATTGTGAAGTGGAAGGAAAATTATACATGAATCAACATTTTTTTTTACAAATAAAAAACTGAAAAGTGCAACGTGCAAAAGTATTCAGCCCCCCTGAGTCAATACTTTGTGGAGCCACCTTTTGCTGCAATTACAGCTGCAAGTCTTTTAGGGTATGTCTCCACCAGCTTTGCACATCTAGTGACTGAAATTCTTGCCCATTCCTCCTTGCAAAACAGCTCAAGCTCAGTCAGATTGGATGGAGAGCGTTTGTGAACAGCAGTTTTGAGATCTTGCCACAAATTCTCAATTGGGTTTAGGTCTGGACTTTGACTGGGCCATTCTAACACATGAATATTCTTTTTTTAAACCACTCCATTGTAGCTCTGGCTTTATGTTTAGGGTCGTTGTCCTGCTGGAAGGTGAACCTCCGCCCCAGTCTCAAATCTTTTGCTGACTCCAACAGGTTTTCTTCCAAGATTGCCCTGTATTTGGCTCCATCCATCTTCCCATCAACTTTGACCAACTTCCCGGTCCCTGCTGAAGAGAAGCACCCCCAGAGCATGATGCTGCCACCACCATATTTGACAGTGGGGATGGTGTTTTCAGAGTGATGTGCAGTGTTATTTCTCCGCCACACATAGCGTTTTGCATTGTGGCCAAAAAGTTCAATTTTGGTCTCGTCTGACCAAAGCACCTTCTTCCACATGTTTGCTGTGTCCTCAACATGGCTTCTGGCAAACTGCAAACGGGACTTCTTATGGTTTTCTTTTAACAATGGCTTTCTCCTTGCCACTCTTCCATAAAGACCACATTTGTGTAGTGCACGACTAATTGTTGTCCTGTGGACAGTTTCCCCCACCTGAGCTGTGGCTCTCTGCATTTCATCCAGAGTCACCATGGGCCTCTTGGCTGCCTCTCTGATCAGTGATCTCCTTGTTCGGCCTGTAAGTTTAGGTGGACGGCCTTGTCTTGGCAGGTTTACTGTGGTGCCATACTCTTTCCATTTCCGGATGATGGATTGAACAGTGCTCCGTGAGATGTTCAAAGCTTTGGAAATCTTTTTATAACCTAAGCCTGCTTTAAACTTCTCCAAAACCATATTCCTAACCTGTCTGGTGTGTTCTTTGGACTTCATGATGCTGTTTGCTCCCCAATATTCTCTTAACCAGCATCTGAGGCCGTCACGGAGCAGCTGTATTTGTACTGAGATTAGATTACACACAGGAGGACCCTTTTGAGTCATTAGCACTCATCAGGCAACTTCTGAATGCAATTGGTTGCACTCAGGGAAAAGGGGGCTGAATACTTTTGCACGTCGCACTTTTCAGTTTTTTATTTGTAAAAAAAATGTTGATTCATGTATAATTTTCCTTCCACTTCACAATTGTATACCACTATGTGTTGGTCTTTCACATTAAATTCCAGTGAAATATATTTATGTTTGTGGTTGTAATGTGACAAAATATGGAAAAGTTCAAGGGGTATGAATACTTTTGCAACCCACTGTATATACTTGCAGATAAACACATTGCACATACACCTTATTAATGGAACATAAAGGGGCTACCCATAACACATTAGGCCTAGAAACATACGATTGATGGACAAACATATAGATAAAAAGACCGCGAGCAAAGCAGATAGATGGGGAGAAAAAGAGAAAAGACAGAGAGAAAAAAGAAAAAAAGAAAAAAAGAAAAAAAAAAAACAACCCAAGACACAGATTAACCATTGAGGTAGTTCCAAAGAGGGGACCATATTCGTTGAAACTTTGCCGATTTCTGATGCAGGTCATATGTCAATCTCTCAAGGGGAAGTATTGCCACTATTTGGGAAAGCCAAAGATTAACAGATGGGAGTTGCGAAGAGGACCATAAAAGTAAAATACATTTTTAGCGATATACGAGATAAATATATCTCGTATATATAGCGATAAATATCTGTCCCTCATCATGGTCAAAGACATCATCGAGATGGCAATTTAACAAATATAATTGGGGGCATAACAAAAACTGTTTATTCAAAATTTTCTGTGTAACGTCGTGCACATTCTTCCAGAACATATGGATTTTTTCACAGGTCCAAAAACAATGGATAAAGGTGCCCCTATGAGATTGGCATTTGAAGCATAAATCAGATCTGTCTGGATAAATCCTATGTAGACGCACTGGTGTTAGATAGATCCTATTTATAAATTTGAAATTGAGTTCATGTAAACCGATAGAAGTACACTTGGGGTACAATTTTGTATAAGTAGAGAGCCAATTATCGTCAGTTATAGTCCCCTGCAAGTCCCTCTCCCAGACACCCTTTAGACTCCCCAAAGTAGGTGAACATTCATCAGACAATAGGTAATAAATCTCCGAGATCAGACCTGGTGTGTCAGATGGTTTGAGTAAAAGACATTCAATCTCTGTTAATTTCGAGCGGATCGAGCCAGCATCAAGCGCAGATTTAATAAAAGAGATATAGGAGAACATGCTACGGATTCCGTAGTAACCCAGAGAGATGCAATCCTATTGCTACACCAACTAATCATATTCTTTATCTGAGCAGACCAATAATAAAGTTGAAAATTTGGCACACCAGCACCCCCTTTGTCTTTGGGTTTCATTAAATGAGCCAATCTGAGCCTAGGCTTCTTACCAGTCCAAATAAACTTTGAGAGGTGAGAATTGAATTCTTTGAAAAAAGTATGGGGTAAGCAACAGGGAAGACACTGAAAAAGATAGAGCATGTGAGGTAGAACATTCATTTTTAAGATGTTTATTCTACCAAATAGGGAGATCAGTAGCGAGCACCAGTTTGCCAAATCGAATTTAATCTTATCTACAAGAGGTTGATAATTCTTCACGTAGAGGTCATGTAGATCTGGAGTCACGAATATGCCCAAATAGACGAATCCTGATGGTGTAATATGAAATGGAGAATCCACAAGAAATGGGGCAGTAGGCGAAATGTTAAATGGTAGGGCAGCAGATTTGGTCAAATTGATCTTGTAGCCAGATAAGCTACTGTAAACAGAAATGCATTGCAATACTGCAGGTATGGATAAGTCTGGTCTAGAAATATATAACAGAACGTCGGCATAAAGCGATATCTTGTGTTGTTCTTGTCCAATTAGAACACCAAATATGCCGTTATCTGATCTTATCATTTCAGCCAAGGGTTCAATTACCAGTGCAAAAATTAGTGGTGAGAGTGGGCAGCCTTGTCTTGTTCCGCGGGTGATCTTAAATGGTCGAGACACATGACCATTGGAGACGACTGTAGTTTGTGGATCAGAATATAATAATTTAATCAGATTTATAAACTTTGGGCCTAAATTGATTTTGGTAAGGGTGGCAAACAAAAAATTCCACTCCACTCGGTCGAATGCTTTTTCTGCATCGAGAGAAACAATCACAGAGGGTTTTTTATGTTTTGTAACAAAATCTATAATATTTAAAAGCCGACGCACATTATCAGAGCCAAACCTCTTTTTTATAAACCCTGTTTGATCTGGCTTTATTAACTTTGGGAGTAGCGTTTCTAGTCTACGAGCAAGGGCCTTAGCAAACATCTTACAATCTGAATTTAGTAGACTAATGGGCCTATATGAGGTACAGTCCTGAGGATCCTTTCCTTTTTTAAGAATTAAACAGATTGAGGCGGCTTTCCAGGATTCTGGAATCATAGCATCCTGCATTAAATCTGCAAAAACAGGCATCAAAATAGGTTGAAGTTCAGGCCAAAAGGTTTTATAGAATTCAGGGGGATATCCATCTGGGCCTGGGGATTTGTGGGATGGCATGGAATGTAAGGCTTCGAGAATCTCTTCTGGTAGAAAAGGAGCATCAAGATCATTCCTTTCCTCCTCATTCAGAACTGGAAGTGAGAGATTGTTAAGAAAAGTGTCAATTTGTGTCTCTGAAGTTAGACATTGTGCTTTATAGAGAGACTCGAAATAGTGTCTAAATGTCGCGTTGATGGGAGCTGGATCATACATAGTTGAGCCATCTGTATTTTTTTAGAGATTTTATAATTTTTTCGCTTTGCTCTTTTCTTGTCTGATAGGCTAGCAAACGCCCTGATTTATTGCCATATTCATAGTGCTTCTGCTTAGAAAAAAATAATAGCCTTTTAATGTGATTTGTGTAATTTAGATTAAGCCTAGCCTTAGCTCGATTCAATGAGAACCAGTTGTCTCGGGTAGGAGTCGATTTATGGAGCTGTTCATAATGTTGTACTTCTTTTTCTAGATCCAATCTTTCTTGAGCCTGAGATTTTTTAATTTGAGAAGAATTTGAAATGATATAGCCTCGAATTGTGGCTTTAGCTGCATCCCACAGAGTGGCAGGGGACACGGGGGAGTTTTTATTAGTCTCCCAGAAATCTTTAATCCATTGACGTGCCAGGTCACAGAAGTTCGTATTAGATAATAAGGATGAATTAAACCTCCAGGACCTACTAGTGAATGAAGTATTTCCCATACGTATGTTAATAAACACTGGTGCATGATCTGAGAGGACTATGTTACCGATTTCACAAGAATTTATGAGATAGATGTAATTTGTGGGAATAAAAAGGTAATCTATGCGGGAATAAGAAGCATGAGGGTTGGAATAAAATGTATAATCCCTAACCTTGGGATGTAGTTCCCTCCATATATCCACCAAACAAGATTCGCTACACAACTCCTTGAGCAGAGAGGCTGACCTAATGTTACCGACAGTAGGAGCAGATCTGTCCAATGACTGATCTAGAGCACAGTTAAAATCACCGCCAAAAATGGCCATACCTTTGCACTGCTGATTGAATAGTAAAACTACATCTGACATAAATTTAGGACAATCCTCGTTTGGTGCATAGATATTAAACAACAGAATGTGTTGTCCATATAGTGAGCCTGTAACCAATATATATCTGCCTTCAGGGTCTGAAATTTGGTTTTCTACAATAAAAGGCCAGTGTTTATTAATTAAAATAGCAGTCCCTCGTTTTCTCGAGTTAGAATTACACAACGCATAATATACCTGTCCCACCCAGTTTCTTTTAAGTTTTAAATGTTCCAAATCAGACAAATGTGTTTCCTGTAGCATAGCTACCGATACTCTCTCTTTTTTGAGAAAAGTCAGAATCTTTTTCCTTTTGATTACATTCCCCAACCCCTTCACGTTCCAAGTGACACACCTGTATGTGTTATCCATAATTATATGCAAAGAAAGAATAATGTTGATGAAACATGTTACACTGAGAAAGCAAAAACAAGTCAAGTGCAAACATATTAAATTTTAAACGTTCAACACAAAAAACCTTACCTTCCCACCCCCACCTCCCTCCGCCCTTTCCCCAACTGAAAGGGCACAAACGATAAATTCCGGTCATGAACCTCGAAAGGCGCAAAACAAAAATCAAATAGAAAAAGCAAAGTATGCAAATGTGGATCGAACATAAGGGCATGCGCCGTAAACCAATGAAAGAAGGCCCCGCCTCAACCATAATGTATCTCAATAATACACAGAGCACGCCAGCTAACCCATCATAATTCCCCTTATTGTGTAGAGATAACAGCAATAAGCATATACAAAAAAATAAAAAATAAAAAAGGGAAAAAACGGATATAAAATGTGATAAGGGTTTAGAAAAAAGAATAGTCTGTCTGCAGGTTAAAAACAGAGTATGAAATCAGAACAAATGCAGACCATTAAAAGAGCACAAATGGTGAAAGCTGGCTTATATAAATAACCTCTATGTCAATAAGCATAATCGGAAACACCATAAGAAAGAGAGACTTGTGTTTTAACAGTTACTTATCGTCCTGAATGCTGTCCAAGAAGTCCTTTGCTGCCGTAGGTGTGGAGAACAGATAAACCTTACTATTATAGACACAGCGCAGTTTAGCTGGATACGCAAATCCGCGAAACATCCGACGACTGGAGAAAACTTTCCTCATCTCAGTAAATTCGCGGCGCTTTCGTAGAACCTCTGCTGATAAATCTTGGAAGAAAAGAAGACGGTTGCCGTTCCAATTTACGTCGCGTTTTTTTAATGCTGCTCGGAGAACGTTATCTTTATCCGGATAACGGAGAAAGCGAACCAGTACACTGCGTGGAGAGACATTCTCCTGCGAAGACGGTCCAGTCCTATGCGCGCGCTCAATTTCCAGTGGAGAGTCAGAAGGAAGATCCAACCATTTCGGAAGCATGGAGCACAGAAATTTAGCAAGAGGTTCAGAACCCTCTGCGGCCTCCGGAAGGCCTATTATCCTAATGTTCTTGCGCCGTCCCCGATTCTCCAAGTCATCAATTTTGTCCTGCTGCTGTTGTAAAGTTTTCTCCATTACGCATATCCGATTATCATACGTAAAAGATGAGTCTTCCAAAGAAGAGATCCTGTTCTCCACCTCGGCTAACCTGGACTCCCCCGATGTCACTCTTCCGGACAAGTCATTGAGAGCCACCTGAACTGTTGAAAGAGAGCTCGTGATGTTGTCCAGTCGACTCTCAATTGAATTCAATCGGCTATCAATCAAACCCAATCGAGACCCGACCGCTCGAATTTCAGTCAAAACCGCATCATTTTGTGTAGATAATGGCGGCGGGTCATCCTGTTCAGCCGCTTTCTTTTTCGTACTTCTATGAGGCCGGGAGGATGAAAAAAGTGGAAAATCACGCGTCTCCTGACTTTCTGACATAACTAAGGTCTTGACAGATTAGATAAAGTAGGTGTTTTGAAGAAAATTAAGCGAGGTATACTAAAATTAGTGATGATTCGAAGCGGAGCAGAGACTTAAGCAGCCATGTCCCAGCGGGTCACGTGACACCCCCTATGACCTCTTTTTGAAACTGGAGCAGTGTTGCTCAATGATATTAACGAGGAATATTACCTGAAAACTTTTAGTACAGGGGCAGAAGTACAACACAATTGAGAGAGAGTGTCTGGCTGTGGGCCTTCCTCACAACTGATACTACCTAGGCTACTAGGTTGAGCCTTCGCCCTATATTTGGGTCAAGCCTCTCTTCAGAATGACTTTTTTTTCCGTAGTCCACAGTAATGTAATTCATTTATTGTAGTAAAGTGGAGTATTTGTCACACTGATCCAAATGTGTACATATGTAACCAACTTCTACCATATGTCTGTTCCAACTACAGAATGATGTGAAGACTCTGCAGGAGTGGATGGCAGAGGTTGACATTTTTCTGAATGAGGAGTGGCCAGCATTAGGAGATTCTGAGGCACTAGAGAAGCAACTAGAACAATGTGTGGTAAGGACAGATTTCATTATTCTTTAGTAAGAAACTTTTGAGTTATGCCCTTTTTACTTACGCAAAATTTCTATTAAAATCATTTAAAATTAATTGTTTAGTAAAAGGCTGTGCAATGATCACAATTGTCAGAAAAGCGGCGTCCGTCAAACGGAGACGCTGCGCATACCTATGCACGGTGAGCGAGCCAGGCGACCAGGTAAGCAACCGGAAGGTTTATTTAAGGAAAGGAGAAACCGAAACCCAAAGCACGGGCGGAAGGTGCCGGGAGAATAAACATAAACAAAACAAACAAAATCGAAACGAAACACAACCGAGTAACATAGTACCATAACTAACAATAGTAATGCTGGCCTGCTGACCCAGGGAGCATGTGCTCTTTAAGTATCGTCAGCAGGCAGCATGTGACTAGGTAGGACATAATCCCCGACCTCGGTGATGGGCCCTACCTACGGATACCCCGAAGGTCCAAAATCAAACAGGAAAACCCAGGGTGGAGTGGCTTAGCACTCCCAAACCTAACATATTGCCCCCAATTTTTATGCGAGAACAACTGGGGGGGGGTATAGCCAACCGGGATCGGAGACAAAAAAAAACAACAATGGGGGTCCGGGACCCTGCGGGGCCAAGGTCCGCCCCGGAGGAGCATACGCAAAATTGGACCACCTAAATTTTTGTGTGCGAAGGTGGCGAGGCCTTTTGAGGGCACGGCGGTGGTGGGACCCTTTGAGGGCGCGAAGGCGGTGAGGCCTTTTGAGGGCGCATAGGCGGCGAGGCCTTTTGAGGGCGCATAGGCGGCGAGGCCTTTTGAGGGCGCATAGGCGGCGAGGCCTTTTGAGGGCGTGAAGGCGGCGATGCCTTTTGAGGGCTCGAAGGCAGTGAGGCCTTTGGAGGGCACGGGGGCAACGTAGCCTGTTGAGTGCGCTGAGGCAACATGGCCTATTAAGGGCTCGGAGGCGACGTGGCCTCTTGAAAATGCGGAAGCGGCACAGCCATTTGAGATCGCGGAGGCGACGTGACCTCTTGAGAGCGCGGAGGTGACTTGACCCTTTGAGGATGTGGGGGCAACGTGACCTCTTGAGAGCGCAGAGGCGACGTGACCTCTTGAGAGCGCAGAGGCAATGTGACCTCTTGAGAGCGCGGATGCGACGTGACCTCTTGAGAGCAAGGAGGCGGCACTTGAGAGCAAGGAGGTCATTTGAGAGGACACAGGAGGTCCAGCCAAGACAGGACCTGAGCTCAGGACACAAACCGAGCGAATCCCGGACGGCTCGCGACCGACACAGCCCGGACCACGCAGCCCGAAGCGGCTCGCCGGTGGCGCCGGGAGACTCGCAGGGCGGGTTGCTAACCTGAGTGCTGCGAACGGCACGAAGCGGATTACTCACGGAGTGGCGCGGTGCGGCGTGGGCTCGCAGGGCGGATTACTGACCGGAGCGGGACGGCGTACAGCGGATTACTGCCGGCGCGGAGCGGCTTGCAGGGCAGATTACTGATCCGAAGGCTGCGAGGCGGATTGCTCACGGCGTGGAGTGGCGCGGGACGGATCAGGGAGCGGCTCGCTGACGGCACGGGGCAGCTCGGTGGCGGTGCGGGGCGGCTCGGTGGTGGTGCAGGGAGTCTCGCTGGCGGCGCAGGGTGTCTCGCTGATGGTGCGGGGTGGCTCGCAGGGTGGATTACTGATCCGAAGGCTGTGAAGCGGATTGCTCACGGCGCGGAGTGGCACGCTGGCGGCGCTGAGCAGATTGCCGGCGGCGTGGAGCGGCTTGCTGGAGGCACTGAGCGGATTGCTGGCGGCATGGAGCGGCTTGCTGGTGGCGCGGTACTCCAGACCCGGGCCGAACCGGCGGGCCGAAGTGAGGCAGTCATCACGGGCGGCCACTAAGCTCTCGGCCCACCACCGAGCGGGTTCCAGAAGCCTGGAGAGGTAGTACAGCACCCTCTCCCTGTCTGCCAGCTCCTGACTGGTCACACATTCAAACATTCAAACACCTTGTGACAGCTGATGATGTACGGGAGTGGTTTCAAAGCCACCTCGTCGCAAGGTGCCGGGAGCTTACACGGAACGGAGAGAGGGAAACTGATCTCCTCATACTCCGGGATGTCGTGAATGACCCTCATCGGTCCAACCCACAAAGAGAAAAAAAGAAAAAAATCTTATGCCGGGACTAGCACCAAGGTAACGCAGCGGAAAGCCGCAGCCGGAGAATCGGCTAATGGCGGGGCTAGCGCTGAGGTAACGCAGCGGGATGCTGCAGCCGGAGAGGCGGCTAATGGCGGGGCTAGCGCGGAGGTAATGCAGCGGGCTGCTGCAGCCGGAAAACTAAAATAGAACGACTGCTGGAACTAACTGGATGACACGGAGAACGCGGCAGCGGCAGAGAAAAAAAGAAAAAAATCTTATGGCGGGACTACCGCCGAGGTAACGCAGCGGGATGCTGCAGCCGGAGAATCGGCTAATAGCGGGGCTAGTGCCGAGGTAACGCAGCGGGATGCTGCAGCCGGAGAGGCGGCTAATGGCAGGGCTAGCGCGGAGGTAATGCAGCGGGCTGCTGCAGCCGGAAAACAGAGCGACTGCTGGAACTAACTGGATGACATGGAGAACGCGGCAGCGGGTAAACAAAAAGTGGGACCCAGACGTGGAATCCTGGACTTCGCTAGGAGGTTTTGGAGGCCAGCATTCTGTCAGAAAAGCGCCGTCCGTCCAACGGAGGCGCTGCGCATACCTATGCAGGATGAGGTATTGCGGAGCGAATGAGCGAGCCAGGCGACCAAGTAAGCAACCGGAAGGTTTATTTAAGGAAAGGAGAAACTGAAACCCAAAGCACGGGCGGAACGTGCCGGGAAAATAACGGAAACCCAAAGCACGGGCGGAACGTGCCGGGAGAATAAACATAAACAAAACAAACAAAACCGAAACGAAACGCAACCGAAACACCATACAAACATAGTACCATAACTAACAATAGTAATAGGCAGCATGTGACTAGGTAGGACCCAATCGCCAACCTCGGTGATGGGCCCTACCTACGGAAACCCCGAACGGCCAAAATCAAACAGGAAAACCCAGGGGGGAGTGGCCTAGCACTCCCAAACTTAACAACAATACACATTGCATTTCTGTTCTGCTTACAATCCAAAATAGATAAGAATTGCTAATATGATTAATATTATGAATGTTTGTTATACACTGTTGAATTGTAATTGCTCTGTGAATAGCAAATAGTCTAAAAGCCTTTAAATAAAGTTAGAACATTTTCATTGTGATTACATTTAATAAGAGGCAAAGTTATACAGTTTTGGTGTCAAAAGGCTATAATACAGGTGTGCCCAATACATTGATCGCGATCGACTGGTCGATCCTGTAAGGGTGTCAGATAGATCGTGATGGAGGTTTGAAAAAAAAAGTGCTCATCTGCACTTATCATGTGTAAGCGCTTTATTACAGCACATTATCTGAAGCACTTGTACACATGCGCACATTTTAACAAGCACAACGTGATTTGTTCTGAATCGCGATCTCTATCGCTGTGCAAGCAAGCAGTCTGCTCCCCACCGCCCTCTGTTCGTGTTCCCAAAACTGGCACGTGGCCACGCCTCCGTGCCTAAATCCAAAGCACTGCCTCGCGAATCAGCTACATTAGATATTTATCCATCTACTATCTTCCGCTTTATCCTCTACTAGGGTCGCGTGGGAAGGGGGGTTGGGTTCCCCATGCCCATCCAGGGGAGACGCTGGGTACACACTCACTCACACATACACAAACACACTCTATATGGGCAATTTGGAGAATTCAATTGACCTTCATCCAATGTTTTTGGTCTGTGGGAGGAAACCGGAGGAAGCCCACATGGACACGGAGAGAACATGGAAACTCCACCCAGAATGGGAATCCCTAGGGCTGAGAGGCAAACATGCTAACCACCAAGCCACCGTGCCACCCTCCGAATAAGTTCCAATGTCATGCTATTTGCTGGAATGTGTTTAATAAAATAGCAATATCTGTGAAAATGGCAATTTGAAGCCATTTTTTCTACGCTGATTCGACAATACTAACATGATGAACAGGTAAACAGGTTTCAATATAAAAGCCTTAAAAAAAGATTAACCTTATTAGATCTCGATGATCTGTCCAGTGGAAAAGTACATCTCGGGCCAGAAAAGTGTGGGCACCCCTGCTATAATATATCATATTATATCATCACAGAAAAACACTTCTTAACCAATGTGATTGTGAGGTCAGAGCTGACTGTTCTTTGATTTATAATGCATGCGTATTTGGATAAAAATGTTCGGTAACACTTTCTATGAATCGTAATGAATTATAAGTGCATATTTATCCATCCATTATCTTACGCTTTATCCTCTACTAGGGTAGCGGATAAAGGGGGGTTCCTCATGCCCATCCAGTGGAGAACGTTTCGGGCGCTAGGCAAATACACCCAGGACAGGGCGCCAATCTATCGCTTCACACACTCACTCACACAAACATACTCTATATGGGGCAAATTGGAGAATTCAGTTGACCTTAATCCATCTTTTTGGACTGTGCGAGGAAACTGGAGAACCCGGAGGAAACCCACGCGGACACCGGGAGAACTCCACCCAGATTGGGATTCGAACAGGGAATCCCTAGCACTGAGAGGCTTGAGCGCATTTATAAGCTTTATAAAGTATTCACAATGCATTATAACATTTGTCATAAACTTGTATTAATTTATATAGATGTTCGTAATCATGTTCATAAATTGTTATAACAATTTGACATGAGTTCAAGCTCAAGTAATTTATTTATATAGCGCTGTTTACAACAGTACATTGTCACAAAGCAGCTTTACAGAATGAAAAGCCTTTAAACCCCCAAAGAGCAAGCCGAAGCAACAGTGGCAAGAAAAAACTCCCTGTTATGTTGTTATTTTAAGGAAGAAACCTTGAGAGGACCAAGACTCAGTGGGGGACTAATCCTCCTTGAGCAGGCAGCATCAACAGTGTGGGATACTATTGTACAGATTGTGTAGAGAGGAAAAACTAACTGGAAAACTATATGTAAGTACTTTAATATCCAGGTTCCACCCAGTATTCGGCATAGCCTTAGTGCTTCGGCAGAGCCATGGATGAAGATCTGATTACACTTCCAGGAAACCAGCCACACCTCAAAAGAAACAGACATTAAAAGCAGTTAGAGCTAATAATATAGCACAGCATTTAAGTAATAAGTAATTGATTGAAACAGTGCAGCATGTGACTCCAGCATCACTGACTAGAGCAGCATAACTAAAAGAGGCAGATACTGCAGACTCTACATAGTTGAGATGGCTCCCTGGAAAGCATCATTTCAGTTCCACACCCCTTATTAATGATGAGGTGGTTGAAGAGGTGAAATACCAGCACACACTGATCGCAGATTACCAACCCAACACAGCCAAGCCTGAGATCTACATCTTTATCTATAGGGAATTAATTAAACACAAGATTAAATAAATTATTTAATTTACTTTTAAAGATTAATAATGATTCAGAATCATGAACAGTAACTGGAAGGCTATTCCAAAGTTGAGGAGCCTTGTGGGAGAACACTCTTCCACCCGCAGTAATTTTATTTTTTGTAGGAGCTAAGAGTAAACCAGCACCTTGAGATCTGAGCTCACATGTTGGCTTATACAATTGAATCAGCTCACTCTTGATTAAGTAGAATTTTATATGTCATTAATAAAATTTTGTACTCAATACGAAACTTAACTGGTAGCCAGATAACACAGGACTGATATGATCAAACATTCTCGCTTTAGTTAAAGCTCTAGCTGCAGCATTTTGTAATTTATGTAATGATTTATTAGAACATCCTGTCAGAAGTGAATTACAATAATCTAACCTTGAGGTAATAAAAGCATGAATAAGTTTTTGTGCATCTTGGATGGAGAGGATATTTCGTAGCTTCGAAATGTTACGAAGTTACAATTCTAGTAATATTGTTAATGTGCTTCGTAAAGGAGAGATCTGTATCAATAATGACACCGAAATTATTTACAGATGAACTGGGTCTAATTAAAGAGTTATTGTCACAAATAGTCTGTAAGGAGAGTTCTGGAGACGTGGATGCAGAACAACAGTTATTTATTGAAATGCAAGGCAGAGGTAGGGTAGTGCAGGAGGAGGATGGTGCGAGGAGGATGTTGCCCGCTGGACCCAGGCCGGGGTGATTAACCTGGACGGAGGACTGGGCAGAGCACAACACCGAGCCAAAACAAAAACTAAATAAAACAAGGCACACAGAGTAAACTACGCTGTAGTAAGAGAACCCTACACTGGCTATGCGTGAGAAGAAATAGAAGAAGCTAGTGAGTGTGTCTAGGATAGACAAAATAACAAACCCTATGATAGACAGAATAGGTGTGTTAACGAGAGTGTAATCACAAAACCTGAAAGAAGAAAGAGTGTAGAAAGTGCACAAAGAGGTATGGTGAACTACACGGGACGACTGAAGGCTGGGAACCAGACTGAGAACAACGAGGGCTGGGAGGACAGTCAAGGTATTAGTATACACTGGAGGAAACAACGTTAGTTCACCAAAACAGAGCGTATTAGTATAAAGCTTGAAACCGTTAGTAAGTAGAGTGAACGATGACACACGGACGCCCTCAGGTGGTGGCGCGCCAGCGGAGCAGGCTAGGGCGAGTGCGAACTCCGCCCCACCCGGCCGAAGCCGAACCACCTGAGCGGACGGACAGAGATCGCTCCCGGGACGCAGGACACTAAGGACAGGATGAACACTGAAAACAGAAAGAGATTCAGACAGACACCAGGGAGCGATCACAGTTAAACAAAGACGTTCACTCATACAACGACAAATACTGATCTATACACGGAGGTGAGAACGCAGATGCTAACACACAGCTAACATAAACAGACACGCACTCACCGAGACCAGACGCACCACGAGACACAAAAGCAGACAGGATAGCAGTCAAAAAATCGCTCGGCATGTATGATAAATCAGGGACAATACTTCGCGATTCGTCCCGTGTGAAGACAGCGCTTAAATAAGAGAAACGACCCATCAAACAAATTAGCCTCACCTGGTGCCGAAGCAAAAGCGGAAACTAGAAGGCGGGGCTAAGAGCGCGAGTGACAGATCGTGCAGGAGAGGCAGACGCAGAGCCCGGATTTCTTACATAGCCCCCCCCCGAAGAGGTCGTCAAGGGGGCACCACCGGGGCCAACAGGAGACGACCTACCGGAACTAACTCGGGGAGGGTCGGGACGGGAACGGGTGCTGCGGGTGGCTCTGCCCGGGACAGGAGAGGGACCGGGTGATGGGTCAGACTCAGGACGTGGTCTGGTGCGGGGACGACCCCTGGGCCTACGGGGCTGAGGGATCGGGAGACCCGTGTCCTGATTGCCAGCCGGGCAAGGTTGGCTGGTACTGGGGGGAGCAGAGGCAGGTAGGGGACTCTGGCGTGGGCGACCCCTAGGTCTGCTGGGAAGGGAGCCCGGGGGCCTGCCTCCGCGAGCCGGTGTGCGAGGGGGTCTTCCTCTGGGACGAGGCGCGGGACGGTCAGGGTGAGTCAGGTGATACTGGTCAAGTAGCGTCCTGTCCAGTATGTCCGTCCGTCTAGTCCATGACCTTTCTTCGGGACCGTACCCCTCCCAGTCGACAAGGTATTCCAGTCCTGAGTCCGTCCGGCGGGAGTCAAGGATTTGGTTGACAGTGTACGTGGGGCGGTCATGGGGCAGTTCTTGAGAGATGCGCTGATGTGGTTCATTATCCAGGGGACCGGGTTTGAAGGGTTTGAGGAGGGAGACGTGGAAAGAAGGAGAGATTCTAAGTCGGGGAGGTAGTCCTAATGTCACTGTCACGTCGTTGACTCTCTTAACTATGGGGTACGGTCCAATGTACTTGGCACCCAGCTTCTTGCTGCCGGGTACCCGAAGGTCTCTAGTGGAGAGCCAGACCTGGTCTCCCACTTGGTAGGAGGGACCCTCACTCCTCCTACGGTCAGCAAACCGCTTGGTCCTGGCGTTACTTTCCGTAATCCTCTGGTGGACCATTTCCCAGACCTCTTCGCTCCTGCGGAACCAGTCGTCGACAGCCGGTGCGTTGGATGGAGTGGGGTCCCAAGGAGCAAAAGGGGGTTGGAACCCCAGAGAACATTGGAAGGGGGTGATTCCCGTGCTGGAGCTCCTGAGTGAATTTTGGGCTATTTCTGCCCAAGGGAGGAAGGTTGCCCAGTCATTCTGGTGGCTCTGGCAGTATGTTCTAAGGAACTTGGCCAGCTCTTGGTTCGCCCGTTCGCACTGCCCGTTGCTTTCAGGATGGTAGCCGGATGTGAGGCTTATGGAGGCACCCAGCTTCTTGACGAAGGCCTCCCAGACGGCAGATGTGAACTGTGGACCCCGGTCCGACACAATATCCTCCGGGAGGCCGAAATGACGGAACACCTCGGTGAACAGGGCCTCGGCCGTCTGGAAGGCTGAGGGCAGTGCGGGCAGGGCGATGAACTTAACCCCCTTGGAGAAGCGGTCGACGATTGTCAGGATGGTGGTGTTGCCCTCTGATACTGGTAGGTCCGTCACAAAGTCGAGGGCGATGTGACTCCAAGGGCGTTGGGGGACCGGGAGCGGTTTCAGTTTTCCTGCTGGGAGCTGGCGTGGGGTTTTGGTGGCAGCGCAGGTGGCGCATGACGCGACGTCTCGGGCTACGTCGGTCCTCATGGATGGCCACCAGTATTTCTCTTGGAGCCTCTCAAAAGTGCGATTGCCACCTGGGTGTCCCGAGCTGAGGTTAGTATGTGCCCAGGCGATTAGTTCTTGGCGAAACTGGTTGGGTACAAACAGTTTGTCCGGAGGTGTGTCTCTCAGGCGGGCCTCCGGGTTCTGCCTGTTTGCGGCCCGGATCCGTTCATCCAATTGCCAGGAGATGGAGTGAACAAATACTCGGGTAGGCAGTATGGTTTTAACTGGTGGTGCTGCCTTCTCCTGGTCTTCGTACCGTCTAGACAGGATGTCTGCCTTCGCATTCTCTTTCCCTGGTCGGTACGTCACTGAAAACTGGAATCGATTGAAAAAGAGGGACCACCTGGCTTGTCGGGCGTTGAGTCTCCGTGCACATTTTAAATACTCAAGGTTGCGGTGGTCCGTGATGACCTGGACTGGGAATTTTGCGCCCATAAGCCAATGCCGCCACTCCTCGAACGCCAGTTTAATGGCCAACAATTCTCTGTCCCCCACGTGATAGTTTTGTTCAGCGGGGGAGAGTTTCCTCGAGAAGTAGGCGACGGGGTGCAGTCTAGGAGGCGTACCTTGACGGTGCGATAGAACGCCTCCGACCCCCAGGGAAGATGCGTCCACTTTTACCACGAAAGGGGAGTCTGGATCAGGGTGCGCGAGCACCGGCGCCGTGGTGAATGCCCCCTTCAGCCTCTCGAAAGCGTGCTGCGCTCTGTCCGACCACGTGAGTCTCCTGGGTTTTCCCTTGAGAAGTTGAGTCAAGGGGAGAGCGATCTGGCTGAAGGACCGGATGAATCGGCGAAAAAAGTTAGCAAACCCCAGGAAGCTCTGAAGCTCTTTAACAGACTGGGGTGTCCTCCATTCCATTACCGCCTTGACTTTCGTCGGGTCCATCTGGATTCCTTGATCCTTAATAATATAGCCTAAGAAGGCGATCTCCCTTTTGTTGAACTCGCATTTCTCCGCTTTGACGAACAGTCCATGTTCCAGAAGTTTCCCCAGGACCTCTTTTGTGTTGCGGGCATGGCTGGCGGAGTCTGGTGAGTATATAAGGATGTCGTCCAGGTATACGATGGCGCATCTCCCCAGGAACTCTCGTAGGACGTCGTTGACCAGGCACTGGAAAACCGCCGGTGCGTTGGTCAGTCCGAACGGCATCACCAGGTATTCATAATGACCGGCTGAGGTGCTAAACGCTGTCTTCCACTCGTCCCCCTCCTTAATACGGACCAAGTTATAGGCATTCCGCAAGTCGAGTTTCGTGTACCACTTGGCGGTGCGTAGTTGTTCCAGCGCCGAGGGGACGAGAGGAATGGGGTAGGTGTAGCGTTTAGATACCTGGTTGAGTTCCCGGTAGTCGATGCATGGTCTTAGGGAGCCATCCTTCTTGGGGACGAAGAAGAAACTAGAGCTGGGAGGGGATTTGGACGGTCGGATGAATCCCTGCGCCAGGGCCTCGCTGATGTATTCTTCCATGACCTTGGTCTCCTTGACTGATAGAGGATACGGTGTGGATCGGGGGATCTTGGCGTCTGGCAGGAGCTCGATAGCGCAGTCATACTCCCTGTGAGGTGGAAGACGACATGCAAGTCCCTTGCTGAAGACCTCCGCTAGGTCTCGGTACTCCTCCGGGACGTTCTCAGGGAGATTGCCGGGAGGTTGATCCGTTACTGCCACGTGCAGTGTTCGCCCCACCGGAACCAGGCATCGATCCATGCACCGTGGGGACCAGGCTACAATGTCTACCGGTTCCCAAGTGATCCTGGGGTTATGGTCCCGCAGCCATGGTTGACCCAAGATGACCGGTGATAGAGGCTTCCTCATGATCAACAGTGACCTCATCTCCTTATGGAGGGCGCCCACGCTCAGTGAGATAGGTCGGGTGCGATGCGTGACGGTCCCCACCGTGGCACCATTGACTCCCGTGATCTTGATGGGAGCCGATAGGGGAACGGAGGGTACCTGGAGACCTCGTACAAGACGTTCCTCAATGAAGTCCCCCTCCGAACCCGAGTCGATGAGGGCGGTCACTGTGAAAGTATGGGACAGGTGAGATAACTGGGTGAGAATCCGGGAATTGCTCTTAAGAACGGGTTGAACCGGGCTCACCTGGTGGACGCTGGGCGTCGGAGGTCTTGTCCCGGTCCTCCTCGCTCCTCCTGCTACCTCTGCCTGCTTGTCCTCCGTTTTAACTGCCTTCTTGGGGCAATGCGCCACTTGATGTCCTGTTCTCCCGCAGTACAGGCAACGGTGTTGGCGCAGCCGTTCCTGCCGCTGCCGCTCTGCTACCCCGGTCCGTCCCAACTCCATAGGGACGGGCAACGTGGAAACCCCAGCAGATTGCGGAGTGTCGGTTCCTCGGGAAAAGTCAGGCGGGGTGGCGTGCTGATCCAGCTGGATGGCCAGCTGAATGACCTGGGATAAGTTCAGGTTGAGAGAGCGATATACCAACTCCCTCTGCAGCGACGAGGCCAGACCCGCTTTGAACTGCGAAATTAGCGCCACCTCGTTCCATCCGCTAGCGGCCGCCAGGATGCGGAATTTCAATGAGTACTCTGCCACCGATTTCTTACCCTGGTGGAGCAGTCGCAGTTCGTCTCCGGCCGCCGCCCCGTGGCGAGGGTGGTTGAAGGTTGACCGGAACGCCTCAAGGAAGGCGGTGAGTGACGTGGCGTCAGACCCGTTATTCTGCCATATGGCCGTAGCCCATGCGGACGCCGGACCGGTGAGCCGGGAGATGAGCAGGGCAATGGCATTCCGGTCCGTGGTGGGTGGACGGCTGGCGAGGAACAGGGAGAATTTCAGGAGGAATTCCTCGCAAGCATCAGGATCCCCGGCATAGCACGGTGGCTCCGGGATGGGGATGGGCGTCGTGCTAACTCCTGTCGTGGAGGAGGACGCACCAGCAGCGCCCATGGCAC
Organism: Corydoras sp. C115; assembly: GCA_019802505.1. Taxonomy (NCBI): domain Eukaryota; kingdom Metazoa; phylum Chordata; class Actinopteri; order Siluriformes; family Callichthyidae; genus Corydoras; species Corydoras sp. C115. The sequence goes on along the minus strand of JAFMOC010000179.1, from coordinate 350,531 downwards.
CCCCTGTGGACGATGGGGCGACCTGAGGAGACAGGTTAGGTGTGGTGCTGCTGGGGTTACCCATGGTGTCACCTGATGGCGGGACAGGAGATTGGGCGGCTCCTGTGGACAGTTCCTGCACCCGCTGAGTCAGGAACAGCAGGGCCTGACCTTGGTCCAGGACTTGCTGCGTGAGCCGTTGAAGCAGTTGTTCCGCCGTCTCCATGGTGAGGCGAAGTATTCTGTCACAAATAGTCTGTAAGGAGAGTTCTGGAGACGTGGATGCAGAACAACAGTTATTTATTGAAATGCAAGGCAGAGGTAGGGTAGTGCAGGAGGAGGATGGTGCGAGGAGGATGTTGCCCGCTGGACCCAGGCCGGGGTGATTAACCTGGACGGAGGACTGGGCAGAGCACAACACCGAGCCAAAACAAAAACTAAATAAAACAAGGCACACAGAGTAAACTACGCTGTAGTAAGAGAACCCTACACTGGCTATGCGTGAGAAGAAATAGAAGAAGCTAGTGAGTGTGTCTAGGATAGACAAAATAACAAACCCTATGATAGACAGAATAGGTGTGTTAACGAGAGTGTAATCACAAAACCTGAAAGAAGAAAGAGTGTAGAAAGTGCACAAAGAGGTATGGTGAACTACACGGGACGACTGAAGGCTGGGAACCAGACTGAGAACAACGAGGGCTGGGAGGACAGTCAAGGTATTAGTATACACTGGAGGAAACAACGTTAGTTCACCAAAACAGAGCGTATTAGTATAAAGCTTGAAACCGTTAGTAAGTAGAGTGAACGATGACACACGGACGCCCTCAGGTGGTGGCGCGCCAGTGGAGCAGGCTAGGGCGAGTGCGAACTCCGCCCCACCCGGCCGAAGCCGAACCACCTGAGCGGACGGACAGAGATCGCTCCCGGGACGCAGGACACTAAGGACAGGATGAACACTGAAAACAGAAAGAGATTCAGACAGACACCAGGGAGCGATCACAGTTAAACAAAGACGTTCACTCATACAACGACAAATACTGATCTATACACGGAGGTGAGAACGCAGATGCTAACACACAGCTAACATAAACAGACACGCACTCACCGAGACCAGACGCACCACGAGACACAAAAGCAGACAGGATAGCAGTCAAAAAATCGCTCGGCATGTATGATAAATCAGGGACAATACTTCGCGATTCGTCCCGTGTGAAGACAGCGCTTAAATAAGAGAAACGACCCATCAAACAAATTAGCCTCACCTGGGGCCGAAGCGAAAGCGGAAACTAGAAGGCGGGGCTAAAAGCGCGAGTGACAGATCGTGCAGGAGAGGTAGACGCAGAGCCCGGATTTCTTACAGTTATCAAGGTTTAACACAGTGTTAGAAACTTTGTTAATTTTGTCCTTGGGTCCAACTATTAGAAACTTAGTTTTATCAGAATTTAGCAGTAGGAAGTTTTTTAACATCCATATTTTAATATTTTGGATGCAGTCCTCGAGCTTACTGACTGAACGCACATCATTAGGGTTAGCTGAAATGTGTAATTGTGTATCATCTCAAGAGTGGAAACTGATTCCATGTTTATGAATAATTCATCCCAATGCAAGCATATATAGTGCAAATAGGAGAGGACCCAGAACTGACCCTTGCGGAACACCATATTTAACTTTAGCAAAATCAGAACATTGGTTATTAACACAGGTGAACTGATATTGATCTGTCAGATAGGATTTGCAGGTTTGTAGGTATTGGGTCTAACAGACAGGATGTTGTCTTTGAGTGTGTAATTAATGAGACAAGATCTTTTTTTTCGATATGGGGTTAAAGGTATTTAACTCTTGTACTATATTATTTTCTCTACCACTAGATTTTTCAGTAATCGGTGAGTGTTGATTATTTATTACGCTACACGATGCATTACATGATTTAAGTCTTATGTTTTCAATTTTATCACTAAAGAAATTCATGAAATCAATACTGCTGAACTGTGAGTGAATCTGATTCTGATTCTGAGATAGTTTGGCAATGGCAATGACTGGATCAATATCATTTTCAAAATTGTAGGTTATCAAATAATGATCAGAGATGACCTCATGTTAGGTTTGGGAGTGCTAGGCCACTCCCCCCCTGGGTTTTCCCTTTTGTTTTGAGTTTGCCCATTCGGTGTTTCCGTAGGTAGGGCCCATAACCGAGGTCGGGGATTGAGTCCTACCTAGTCACATACTTAAAGAGCACATGCTCCATGGGTCAGCAGGCCAGCATTACTATTGTTACTATTGTTAGAAATTGGATCATGTTTGTATGGTGTTTCGGTTGTGTTTTGTTTCGGGACGATCCGCCCGTGCTTTGGGGTTTGGTTTCGCCATTCCTGGAATAAACCTCCCCTCGCCTGGCTCGCTCCGCACTGTCAGCGAACCGCTCCATGGCGTGAGTAATCCTCTTTGCGCCGTTCACAGCACTCGGGTTAGTACTCCGCCCTGCGAGCCGCTCCGCGTCACCAGTGAGCCGTTCCACGCCGCCAGCGGGCCACTCCCTGATCCGTGTTGTGCCGCCATCGATTTGCACCGTGGCATTTGCTTTCCGTACAGGGTTCAGGTGAGCAATTCGGGCTGCGTGTTCTGGGCTGCGTCGGTCGCGTCCCGTTCCGAGCCATTCGCGATTCGCTCGGTTTGCGTTCTGAGCTCGGGTCCTGCCTCGGCTGGACCTCCGGTGTCCTCCGTCTCGGTGGATAAGGACTTAGCTTTGTGTGGTTCTGCCGTGGTACTGGCCCTGTATTTTTGTGTCCAGGAGGCGGATAGAAAGGAGGCTGGAAGTAGGGGAAAGGTCTCCCGGCTGGTTCAAGGGGTTCTGTCCAGTGGTCCGTTGGTGAAGCAGTGGTCTTCCGGGGTTCCCGCTCAAGACTGTTTGCCCCCCGGTCTGGACTGTTTACCTTCCGCTCTGGACTGTTTGCCCTCTGCTCTGGACTGTTTGCCCTCCACTCTGGACTGTTTGCCTTCCTCTCAACATTTGCTGTCCTCTGTCCGGGATATACTAGACTCTGTTCCGGACACCCAGCCTGAGACTGTTCTGCGGTCGCTTCTACTCGGGTTACCCCTGCGGTCGTGTCCACTCAGGTTGCCTTTGTGGTTACGCTCACCTCAGTTGCCCCTGCGGTCGTGCTCCCTCTAGCGCCGGAGTCCGCGTTAACCTCTCCTGCACCAGGGTCCGCGTTAGCCTCTCCTACATCAGGTTCCGCGTTAATAGGCCATGTCACCGCCGTGCTCTCAACAAGCTACGTTGCCCACGCGTCCTCAAAAGGCCTCGCTGCCTTCACGCCCTCAAACGGCCTCTCCGCCTTCGCGCCCTCCAAAGGCCACGCCGCCTTCGCGCCCTCCAAAGGCCACGGCGCCTTCGCGCCCTCCAAACGCCACGTCGCCTTCGCACCCAGAAAAGGCCACATCGCCTCCGCGCCCTCAAGAGGCCACGTCGCCTTCGCGCCTTTAATAGGCCATGTCGCCTCCGCGCTCCCAACAGGCCACGTTGCCCCCACGTCCTCAAAAGGCCTCGCTGCCTTTGCGCCCTGAAAAGGCCACGTTGCATCCGCACCCTCAAGAGGCCTCGCTGCCTTTGCGCCCTCAAAGGGCCTCGTCGTCTTTGCGCCCTCAAAAGGCATCGGCGCCTTCGCACCCTTAAAAGGCCTCGTCGCCTTTGCCCTCTCAAGAGGTCACGTCACCTCTGCGATCTCAAATGGCCGCGTCGCCTCCACATTTTCAAGAGGCCACGTTGCCTCCGCGCCAGGTGGCGTGGCAGGTCAGTCCCGTGGTTCGTGTGTTGTAGCCTGCCGGTTCGAATCTCGGTCTGGACATTTAAGACGGGACAGTTTGTCTTGGAGTTAACGTAGAATGACAATAACCGTAGATATATATCCTCTATATAAGTGGCACCTGTTGTTTTACGTAATATTAATGTTTAATAACCCAAGTTTTAACTTAAAAGTGTTTCTTACATTATTTGAGATAGTATTGAGATTAATGAGATTTTTTTGGCAGACTTTTTGGACTCTTTTTGTTTTTTGCTCACTGCGATACTTGATAACTGTTTTAATGGTATGGGACCTAATTATTGTGTGTGACGACGCCTGGCAGTTCACAAGCAGTTGGTTAGCCATTCTGTCTTCTGCCTGGCCTTGGCTCTGAGTTTTCAATTTTCATTCCTATCTGAAGGAAAAACCCTATCGGCTATGTTATGCGACATAACCGCAGCACCCTGCCGTGAAGGATGGATGCAGTCCCATTTGAAAAGGCCAGGCCTTCCCTCAAAAGTAGACCAATTGTCAATAAAGGCAATATTATTTTCTAAGGCTTTATAACACAAAGAGACATAATTTATGTCTATATTAGAGATGAATGTACCTTTGATTCTTTGGATGTTTAGACATTTCTAAACATTTCTAATAACATTTAAAACAGATGATTACACTTTACTTTGAAAAGTTTGAAAAGAGCATTTATAAGCCTTTATAAGTCATTATGTACTACTATGTATGCAGTCTCTTTTATAGAGGTAATTAATGACAACACTTTACTTAATGCCCGTAAAGAGAACTTATAAAATTTTATAAACAATTATGAGAACTTAAATAATTTTCAGGAAAAGAACAACAAAAACACAAACTTTATATGGCTTTATGTCCCTGGTCTCTATAATAAGTTGATGAACAGTTATATATAATATATAAATATATCATTTATAATGCATTATATTGCTTTGTTGTTAAACCTTATGGCATGTTCTTATTATGCTTTATAAGTGTGATTATGTACATTTTTGGACATTAATAAAGGCATATGACAAGTCGTATAAAGCATTATGATTACTTTATAAAGCTTTATAAATGTGTTTATAATGCATTATGAATACTATATTTAGGTAGTGTTACCAAATTATCTGTGCAAATGTTGACACTGCATCAATAAATTTATGGCCTGTTATTTAAAGAGTCCAAAATAAATAAATATGTTGTGTTTACTAGGCTCTTGTGAATGACATTCAAACTGTTCAGCCAAGTCTTGATGGAATTAATGATGTTGGACAGTTAATAAAAAAAGAAGCAGAGCAGTCATTTGCTGTGAAAATTCAGAAGATGCTTGATGAACTCAATGTCCAATGGGAGCTTGTTTGCAAACAGGTAATAATGAATAATTTTACATAGGTTTTAAAAAAATTGAAAATAAGAATTTCATGCCCTTTAAAAGACTCCTGCGAACTAAAAAAACATTGTATACTGCATGTCTTTAACATTTGAAATGTTGGTCATTGTGAGTTTTACAGAGGTTTGGGAATTTTTTTTTTTTTTTTATCTTAATCTTTTAAAAAATGTTATATTATGTAATTTAATATTTTAAAAAATGTTAATTTTGCTTCATTGCATGATATTTTGTAATACTTATTAATAAAAACAAAACACATTTTCTTAGGCATATGCAAAAAAATCTGCTCTGAAAGATGGTTTAGACATAACAGTATGTCTAAAGAAGGAGCTTCAAGAAATGCAGGAGTGGATAACACAAGCTGAGGAAGATTATCTGGAAAGTGACTTCCACTATAGAACACCTGAAGAACTCCATAAAGGAGTTGATGTTTTAAAGGTTTGTGCATCCTAAATCTAGCAAATGAAATCTTATTTTTTGTACCAGCAAATGTGGTTATCAATAAATCAGTGTCCATTGTTACTGTTTTTAAATATATTTGAAACACTGATAATCTTACAATACACCATTGGAAGATATAGTTATTTGTCTAATGTATAAGTGACTAATATATACTAGCAAATTTAGGGGAAATTTATGGTGGTAATAAATATGTAGATTTTGCCACTGTATATTTGGCCATTAAAATTTTGTTCTTATGAATACCCAAAAAATGTTAAATGATCTAGAATCATCTAGATACTTAAAACGAGCATCACAACAATATATACATGGCCTATTATAATATTAGGAAATTCAGAGTAAGCAATGAATTTAAATGTGACCCTAGAAATGCATTCTTTACTTTTACTTTTACTTTCACTCTACATTAAAATTTTTAAACACCCATTAAAAAGTGTGATGTAGAATTTTACTTTACTTTTACTTTATTGTCAATTGGCCAGATTTATGACCATGTTTTTCTCACATTTTTAGAGAGCTCAAGAAGAAATTAACCAAAAAGAAATAAAAGTAAACCATTTGACAGAAAAAGTAACAAGTTTCATCTCGAAGGCTCCACCAGCAGCCCATGATGCCCTAAATACAGAACTTAGTGTATTAACTTCCAATTACCAGCATTTATGTAGCCGGCTTGATGGAAAATATAAGACATTGGAGGTAAGCTGTCTTCATCACAATAACTATATATTTAAAATGGAAATATTGTGTGCATTGCATTATACTATCAAAATACATTCACAAATCATTACGTGTTCATTTTTGTTCCTTTATTTCTGTTTTATCAGCTCTACTTACCATACAGATGCATTTTGTAGTTATGGACTGTAGTCCAACTATTTCTCTGTATACTTTGTTAATCCCATTTTGTGCTATTTTTAATGTCTACATATTAATCTAAACAATATTTATGCCTTTTTACAGGAGGTATGGGCATGCTGGTGTGAATTGCTTAGCTGTTTGGAACAGGAAAATTGTTGGATGGATCTACTGGAAAAGAAACTAGACAGTGCGGATTTCCAGGATGAAGAAAAAATTGCAGATGTGATGGCTGTATGTATTTGGAATCAAATATATTGTTATAAATTGAAAAACAACATATCTATTTATTGAAAGTTTGCACTAATTAATTAAAATTATTATTTTTTACATTTTGATAATTTGTTACATGGAGGAGTTCAGTAATAAATTATGTTTCATATGAAATATGTTCAGAATAAATTTTTAGATTTAATACCTCATTACAATTTAAAGTAACTTAATAATATTTGACTGTTTGGATTTATTAATGATAAATCATTTTAGAGATGGATCTTTCTTCTCACTTACTGTATGTACAAGAGGTATAAAATATTTAAAACATTTATTTTAATACCAGGCCCTTTTTGCATACCATTGATTAGATACTTTTTTTAAAAATCAGTTTTAGGCTTAGTTTGTTACTTAAAGTTAAAATTTCTATTTTTGTAGGTAAAAAATTATAATGTCTTAATTAAAAACAGCTTTTGTTAGCACAGAATATCTCATCTCATTATCTCCTGCTTAATCCTCTGCTACGGTCGTGGGGGTTCCCCACGACCATCCAGAGGAGATCATTTCCAGTGCTGGTCAGATACACCCAGGACAGGGTGCCAGTTCATCAATGGGCACACAGTCACATTATATGAGGCAAATTAGAGCAGCCAATACACCTTGAACAATACATGTATTTGGGCTGTGGGAAGAAACTGGAAAACTTGGGATTTTAACATGGATCCTTTTAATGTGTAAATTTGCTTTAAAATGACAACTTGCAATTTTCAAATATTAAATATTCTGATGTATTTTTTTCATCAGAATTTTTGAATTTAAATGAAAAAAAAAAAGATTTTAAAACTTCAGATACAAATATCTTTTTTTTCAAATCTCAAAACATGTGGTTAGTCATCCGGGACTCACAGGAAAAGTAAACATTCGGAGCCATTGAACACAAAAAAGTGGGTGTGCTGGGTGAGTGGGGTCCTTCATGAACGGAAACGGGTTTCCTGCATCTGGAGGTGTAGATGTCTGTGGTGGTGGGGAGACTCCAATAGTCCTCTGTGCAGCCTTCACCAGAGAATGCTACACAAGCTAGGAACTCCTATGGACAATAAATCCTATTCCATGTATGACGCAACCCAGACAGCGTCATCTGAAATGTGTTAAGGAGCATTACCACAGGTCCTTCATTTCTGCTGCAATAGGGCTATACAGTCAGCACTGCTTTCAGTAACCACTCACTGCCAAACTGACAGTAACACTGCAATAACTATTCAATCATTATATTTGCAGTATATTTTTGCTGGACAATCTTTTTTTTTTTTTTTTGCAATAACCTTCATTAGAGCATACTGTATGTGCAATACATTATTTATTTTAATTTGCATGCAGGTTTACATTTTTGTGGTATGCAAATAGTGCTGTAGCGCAAATTTACTTTGTATAACAATCTTTTTAGCACTGTTAAATTTGAATATAGTGGCATAGTTATTATGTTTATTATATTATTCCTTTCAGTCATTAGACATATTAATAAAAGACCACCCTGAATATAACCGTCAACAAATACATGAGTTGGCCCAGACCCTTACGGATGGCAGAGTCCTTGATGAGCTTATTAATGACAAAGTTAAAGATTACAACATTCGATGGGATGAACTTATGAAAAGGGTATGTTTTTGACTATAAATCTATAATATTGGTTTATAATGCTGTAATAACTTTTAAAAATTTATTTTAAGTTTCAAATGAAATCCTTTTAAATGTGGCCTATTTTTTGTTATTTATTGACAAAAAGGTACTACAGAGGCAACAACAACTACAGAAATCTTTGCAGTGGATTCAAGAGAGTGACAAAGCTTTGGGTCTTATCCAAGATTCTCTAAATTCAATTGATCGACATTTGACTGCATATATTGCTGATAGCATAGATGCTGCTCAGATACCTCAAGAGGCACAGGTATATTTTACACACACACATATATATATAAATAAATATATATATATATATATATATATATATATATATATATATATATATATATATATATATATATATATATAGGGGTAAGCTGCAATATTCGCTGATTCGACGATTCGATTCGGAGAACCGTAGTCGACTATGAACCTTATAGTCGAATGTACCATTTTGACCACATGGGGGTGTCCATGGCTGCTGCTAAGCATTAGTTTTTACATGAAATGTCTTTGTTATTCGTTATATATATATATAGCCTTTTGTCAAATAAAATCATCCTAATTTCTAGAAAAAAAAGAAAAAACAAAAACAAAAAAAAAAAAATCTTTTTTAAAAACTATGCTTATATCGCCATCTTGTGGTGAAATTTTAACTGATTCGACTATCAGTCGACTATAGGGAAAATCTGACGAATCAGATTCGGCTACGAAAATCTGTAGTTGAATACTGAATACACCCCTAATATATATATATATATATATATATATATATATATATATATATATATATATATATATATATATATATATATATATATATATATGTATATATGTATGTATGTATGTATGTTTTTATTTTATTTTTATTGTTTGTATGCCCCTTAGTGCCATTGCTTAGACATAACGGGCCAGCTCCCTTCCAAGATTGAGCATCCATTTAAAATCTTCAGACTTATCTCTATTGTATTATATTATACTATATATTATACTATGTATGTCTATGTATCCGTCTGTCCGTCTCTCTCCATCTATATATATATATAGTAAAATAGATCAGTAATTTGCATGCATTTTTATATGATGTACCATTTAAGCCCATCTGTAAAAAAAAAAAAGGAATCAATTATCTAAATATTAATGTTAAGTTCAAATAATTTATATAGAGCTTTTTACAATAATACATTGTCAAAAAGCAGATTTATAGTGTTGTAAGCCTTTAAACAAATAAATTACATTACATTACATTTGGTCATTTATTGGACGCTTTTATCCAAAGCGACTTACAAGGTGAGCACAGGGTTAATCACAACATCCCTGGAGCAATGAGGGTTAAGAGCCTTGCTCAAGGACCCACACTGGTAACTTCAGTGGACCTGGGATTTGAACCCACAACCTTCAGATTGATAGCCCAATGCCCTGACCACTGAGCTACTGCGCCCCAGTATACTGCGCCCCAACATTTTGTTAATTAATTAACAAAATGTTTACTATTTATGGCTGACATTTTACATAATATTAATGTACATAAAATTAATCTTTTATTTGTCAGTTCATTATCCTGTCAACTTACTTTAGCATGAGAGATTAGAGGTAGTAACATGTTTAACATTGTATTTTGCTTGTTTTCTTTTCATAAAAAAATTCCATGGTCAATTTTAACACTGTTTAAATAAGTTTATTATAATATTATGATTAATATGTTAATACAAATAAAAAATGTGAATGTGTATTTTAACTGTTTAACTAATAATTTAAAAAAATAATAATTTATAGAAAATTCACACTGAACTTGTTGGTCATGAGGTGAGTCTGGACAATTTAAAGAAAAAGTGTACTGAAGAAGATCCCTCAGAGAAAGTAACAACTGAGATAGACTCTACCTATGTAAGTATTATAAAATGTGAATTACATAATTTCTAAGAAAATACACAGACAAAATTCTTGCCATACAAATTTAGTTCCTTACTAATAATAAACAATTGCTAACTTTCATTTTGATATATTTAAGGAATATTAACAATACAAAAAACTTTTGAAATGTGTCTCCAAATTTCACAAAAGTGTACATACTGTAACTAAGTGCACTTTTTTTGCAAAGAATGAATGGAATAAATGGGAATAAATATGAATCATATTCAAATGGCACTTTATTATTAACATGATCATTGTATTACACTTTATTATTTTTCATTTGGCTGGTGTAGTTACCAAAGACATCCAGCAGTGTCAGAAGCTGAGCTAATACTAGATTGATTTTGGTTATTTTTGTTAGGAAATATTTGGATATACGATATAATTACATAATACACTGTGTTTATGTTTAAAATTTAAAAATTTAAAGGCTCTTACCCATCATTCCCACCCTTTTAGAACCAATTGATGGGAGTGAAGGCAAAGTTTCGTCTTTTTCAAAAGCCTGCGAACTTTGATCAGCAATTAAAAGATTGTGAAAATGTGTTGGAAATGGTGAAATCTCAACTGGGGTTGTTGAGCATCCACAGTATAGAGCAAGAAGTGGTACAATCTCAATTTGAGCAATGTATGGTGAGTAATATATACATAATTGGTTAATTTATACAAAATTAATGTAATTTACTAATACATTTATGGTTTTTAATTTGAGAAGTTGATAATAGAGATTTTAACCTGGAATTGATATGTCTGTCCAATTGAAAACTTTAAGTAGTGTTTTATTTATTTACTTACTTACTTACTTACGTACTTGGCGGCACGGTGGCTTAGTGGTTAGCACGTTCGCCTCTCAGCACTAGGGATTCCCGGTTCGAATCCCCATCTGAGTGGAGTTTCCATGTTCTCCCCATGTCTGCGTGGGTTTCCTCTGGGTTCTCCGGTTTCCTCCCACAGTCCAAAAACATGGATCAAGTCAATTGAATTCTCAAAATTGCCCCATATAGAGTGTGTCTGTGTGAGTGAGTGTGTGCCCAGCGATGGATTAGCGCCCTGTCCTGGGTCTATCTGCCCAGCGCCCGAGACGTTCTCCCCTGGATGGGCATGGGGAACCCCACCGCGACCCTAATAGAGGATAAAGCGGGAGATAATGAATGAATGAATGAACTTACGTACTTACTTACTTACGTACATATGTACATATGTACCCACCCACCCAATGCCAAAAAAATTAATTAGCTTTAATAATCTCTTTCTTTTAATTTTTTTTTAGCTAATTACATATACTGACCAGACATACCATTACAGTTTACAATGTTTCATGTTGACCCTAGAAGGCACTACAAAGTACAACAATGCTAAATGCATTTTAACAAAATGCTGCCTACGGATGCAGCAGGAACACCAAAGAGGGATATAACACATAAATAAGGCCAATGAAGTAATATTATAATAATAAATAAATAATAAAAAAAATGTGTAATGTATTAATGTATTTTGATTATTTTTATTTTTGCAGAAGTTATATAAAAGTCTAAGTGAAGTAAAATCAGAGGTGGAGATGGTAATAAAGACAGGAAGACAAATTGTACAGAAACAGCTAACAGACCAGCCTAAAGAACTGGACGAACAATTGACAAGCCTTAAACTCTTGTACAATGAGTTGGGTTCACAGGTATGATAAAATCTTGGGGGAACTAAAAGTAGGTTATCACAAACTATTTATTATGTATAACCTTCAATATTATGCTTTACCAAACATCCATAATAATATGTGATTATTTCAGGATGCTGCATTAATTTCCCCTTTTCCCCACTGCCGATTCTAACCTGTAGATTAATGACTTAATTTCTCATTTTACGCATTGCAGTTCAGTTGGTTAGGCAGCGGTGGTTTCTTTTCATAGTTATTTATCTTTGATTATTATTGTTTATTTATTTTGTTCACGGAAGGGCAAGCTTGCTAAGAAGTTCCAGGTGGTTGCTAAGGTGTTTCAGGTGGTTGCTATGGTAACCCAGATCATCATTAGTAAATGAAAAGTGACGGCTCTGTATGCATCTTTTATGTTGGTGTAAACACGGACGAGTGTGGTATGATCATGCTGGTAAAACCTAGAGCCCATGATTTCACGGTCAGCTGTTCTGTAGCTTCAGAACAGTGGGTGTTTACCAACATACAGTTTAGCACCAACTGTGTGGGTATTTGCATAAATGCTGGTGGTGTAAGGTAATTGATTTGTGAAATATCAATCATTGCTACTACTTTTTGTTAGTCTCGTCCACACAGTTACTTATGTTTTTTTCTTCTTAGACTAAGAATAAATTTAGTAGTCTCTTATATTAAATGATAAAATATTATTTTCTGATTTAATCTATCCATTGTTATCTAATAATAGTGTTTTTTGTTTAGGTAACAGATGGAAAGAAGACTCTAGAAAAATGTCTGAAATTACTTAAGAAATTTAAAAAAGACATAAATTGTTTAACAGAGTGGTTAGCAGTGATTGATAGTGAATTGACATGTCGGTCAGGAGTGGAAGGGATCCCCAGTGACCTGGAAGCAGAGTTGAAATGGGCACAGGTGCATTCTTTTTTTACTTTACTGTATTGAAGTATAATTAAAGTATGTTTTATATTTTAAAGTTTATATTACCAAAATATTGTTAAAGTATGTTTTAGCTACCAGACATTCTTACTTAAAACTTTGTTTTATTTTATTTTAGGCTACACAAGAAAACACAAAACAACATGGTCCTCAACTCGATCTAGTTAAAGATTTAGCAGAGGTGTTGAAGGGCTTGTTCAAGGAGCAGGAGAGCCTTATAGATGACAAAGTCAGCCTATTAAATTGCAACTGGATTGCTGTGACCTCACGGAGTGAACAATGGCTAAATTTCTTACTAGTAAGAATCAATTTATTAATCAGTTGAATTTGTTTCTTTCTCATTAGTTATTGTAGCACATAATGTTTTATGCATCAACACAGAAAATTATGCATTAATCATGCAAAATAAACACTCTCAACAAAGTTATAGTAACCTTTACAACAAATCTAAACACAGAAGCCATTAAAAATATAACTTTCATTATATATGTTTGTTCAATATTTTTGCAGTAGTGAATAGTTTGAAACAGTTTTATACAATCTTAATCTTTTGAGCTACAAAACAGTAATGCTTATTAACATTTTAACAATTTTATATTTTGCCTGGTTTTACCCAAAATGCTTTAACATTAGGAAAAATTAAGTTTGACAGTGAGAATGTTTATTGTAATTATGTTATATTTTAGTATTAGAGATTTAATGTTTGTCACAAATTTGTACTAAAATAACAAAATTATACAGGATTATCAAAGTCAGATGAACACCCTGGATGAGAAGGTTGCTCAAATACATGCTTGGCTCGGTGGAGCAGAGAATCGGCTAAACATGATGAAGAGCCAGGGCTACAGTGAACACATTCTCAAGGTTTGTACTTCCACTTGCAGAATTTGAATTATTTCATTTATATAGCACTTGTTACATTAGTTCAAATGCCTTAAAAACAGCTTTACAATTTTCTTAGCCTGAACCACTAAAGGACAAACCAAAGCAACTATAGCAAGTTAAATCATGTATTTGCCTGGCATTATACTTCATGAGGATCAAGACAGTATTTTCAGGTGTGAATCAATAGTAATGTGTATGTATGTATTTATATGTTCATGGTATTTGACCAAGAGAAACAGTATATTAAATTAATGGTAGAATAATTTATTTTATTGAGTTAAATTATTCAGATAATTTAATTTTGTAAATATCTTTTTAGTCTAATTAGTGTTTTGGAATCCTAAATGGTTACAGAAAACTATTCTACAGTTATGGAGATGTATAGGAAGAGAATCTCCCCAGAGGTGATTCTATTAACTCTAGGGACTAAAAGAGGCCTTCAACATGCAAGTATACCAACCGTGTTCGATTATACAACTCAATCGAATCCTGTGGTGGTCATGTTATTAGCAACATTTTATCAGTGTGAAACTGGGAGCAAGTTTTTTTTTATAACATGTTTTTAAGCAAATGTTTGGACACATCACAGTACATAAAAAAATACTAATGAAATTCTTTGTATCATTTAAAATGGATTACTTATAGGTTGTGTGGCAGTTAGTAATTCATTCATTCATTATCTCCCGCTTTATCCTCTATTAGGGTCGCGGTGGGGTTCCCCATGTCCATCCAGGGGAGAACATCTCAGGCGCTGGGCAGATAGACCCAGGACAGGGCGCCAATCCATCGCTGGGCACACACTCACTCACACAGACACACTCTATATGGGGCAATTTGGAGAATTCAATTGACTTGATCCATGTTTTTGGACTGTGGGAGGAAACCGGAGAGCCCGGAGGAAACCCACGCGGACATGGGGAGAACATGGAAACTCCACCCAGATGGGGATTCGAACCGGGAATCCCTAGAGCTGAGAGGCGAACGTGCTAACTACTAAGCCACCGTGCCGCAGTTAGTAATATTACCGTAAAACAATATTGTAGGAATGATTTAAAGTTACATTGCTTCATGATCTTGCCACCTATGTGGCATCTAAAATCAGTACAAATGATGATAAGATAATGTCAAAAGATATTTTTAATATAAACACCAGGGAAACAAACACACACGGAGGAATGACTTAATATCCATCCATCCATCCATCCATTATCTTCCGCTTATCTGGGGTTCGGGTCGCGGGGGCAGCAACCGAAGTAGGGAGACCCAGACCTCCCTAGGAAGGCGCCCAGGAGGCATTCTTACCAGATGCCCGAACCACCTCAACTGGCTCCTTTCGATGCGGAGGAGTAGCGGCTCCACTCCGAGTCTCTCCGACCGAGCTTCTCAAGCATCTCTAAGGGAGAGCGCAGCCACCCTGTGGAGAAAACCCATTTCGGCTGCTTGTATTCTCAATTTTGTTCTTTCGGTCATTACCCAAAGCTTACCATCACTCGTGAACAAGACCCCGAGATACTTAAACTCCTCCACTTGAGGCAAGATCTGATCCCTGACCCAGAGAGGACTCTCTACCCTTTTACGACTGAGAACCATGGCCTCAGATTTGGAGGTGCTGATTCTCATCCCGGCCGCTTCACACTCGACTGAAAACCGATCCAGTAAGAGCTGAAGATCGCAGCCTGATGATGCAAACAGGACCACATCGTTGGCAAACAGCAGCGATGTGATCCTCAGATCACCAAACCGGACACCCTCCATCCCCTGGCTGCGCCTAGAAATTCTGTCCATATAAATTATGAACAGAACCGGTGACAAAGGACAGCCCTGACAGAGTCCAATCCTTACTGGAAACAAGTCTGACTTACTTGCGGCCATGCGAACCAAGCTCCTGCTTCGCAAATACAGGGACTGAATGGCCCGTAGTAAGGAGCCATGTACCCCATACTCACGAAGCACCTCCCACAGAATACCCCGAGGGACACAGTCGAAAGCCTTCACCAGATCCACAAAGCACATGTAGACTGATTGGGCAAACTCCTATGAACCCTCGAGGATCCTGGAGAGAGTGAAGAGCTGGTCCAGTGTTCCACGACCAGGACGAAAACCACACTGCTCCTCCTGGATCCGAGGTTCGACTATCAGTGGGACTCTCTTCTCCAGTACCCCTGCATAGACTTTGCCGGGGAGGCTGAGGAGTGTAATTCCCCTGCAATTGGAACACACCCTCTGGTTCCCCTTTTTAAAAAGAGACACCACCACCCCCGTCTGCCAGTCCAGAGGCCCTCCCTCGATGACCATGCAATGTTGAAAAGGCGCTTCAGACAAGACTGCCCCACAACATCCAGAGCTTTGAGGAACTCCGGGCGGATCTCATCCACCCCAGAAGCCCTGCCACCAAGGAGTCCTCTGACTACCGTAGCGACTTCAGCCACAGTGATGGACAAGCCTCCTCCCAGGTCCTCTGACTCCGCCTCCTCTCCGGGTGGCATATTGGTGGGATTGAGAAGGTCCTTGAAGTATTCCTTCCACCGCCTAATGACGTCCCCAGTCGAAGTCAACAGTGCACCCCCTCCACTATATACTGTGTTGGTGGCACACTGCTTTCCCCTCCTGAGTCGCCTGACAGTTTGCCAGAATCTTCTAGGAGCCGACCGAAAGTCACTTTCCAAGGTCTCACCGAACTCCTCCCATGCCCGGGTTTTTGCCTCCTCAATGCACGAAGCCACAAATCGCTTGGCCTGTCGGTACCGGTCAGCTGCTTCTGGAGTCCCA
Organism: Corydoras sp. C115; assembly: GCA_019802505.1. Taxonomy (NCBI): domain Eukaryota; kingdom Metazoa; phylum Chordata; class Actinopteri; order Siluriformes; family Callichthyidae; genus Corydoras; species Corydoras sp. C115. Next base: position 333,982 of record JAFMOC010000179.1, on the reverse strand, counting down.
CAAGCCAACCATGCCTGATAGGACTCCTTCTTCAGCTTGACGGCACCCCTTACACGGGGTGACCACCACCGTGTTCGAGGGTTACCACCATGACAGGTACCGACTACCTTGCGACCACAGCTCACAGACAACATTTCGGCACTCCTGACAGTACCCTTCCCAAATGGGGGCACGTTGAACAGTTACCAACTATAAGAAAAATACTTTAAAATTATAATAAAAAAATGTAAATATGAAAAAGGGAGTACCACCAATTTCAGAGGTTCAGAGGACAGGTGCTGCTACAACATCAGCAACATTCAACAGTGAAGAAGGATGCCCAGACATCCTCGAGGACAGAAGAAGCAAGCACATACTTTCATCGGAGATTAAAAACTCTAAACGTTCCCGGGTGGAACGGGTGGGGCACAAAAAATAAATAAATAAATAATAATAATAATAATCCTATGGTCTTGCTGTAGTTTTAGTGGTCAGATCATTCTGTTACCATCCTGCTGCCTGTGCAGTGTCTGAAAGCAGTCCAAATGGTAATGAGATGACATGACAAAGAACTATTGAACTAATTAACTATTAATGAATAACTAATATGTGAAACATACAGTGTTAGTGTTACGTAATGCCTAATGCATACACCTGCATGTAACAATATATTCAAGACCATGAAGATATGAATTATTTGATATAATTTGATCTGATTTCTTAATCAAAAGGTGTTGCGAGCTGAGCTAGAAGACATTCATGTGAATTTGGAGGAGGTTCAAAGCCTTGGTGATGATCTTATTAAAAACAGAGGAGAGCACTGTAAAGCTAAAGTGAAGCCAAAATTGGACCAACTGAGTGAACAATTTGAGATTGTGGCCAGAGAGATTTTACAAGGACAGGTAAAATACTGTTAATACTGTTGTATTAACAGTACATCAGAAACATGTAGACAGTTGCCAGATTGTTTATTTTACATAATTAAAAGGTAAATATAAACCAGTTGTAATATTAAAATCTGCTTGTAAAAAACTGTTGTGTATGTAATGATCTACTAAGGTCCCTTCTCAAGAGCTAGAGGAATACCACAATCAAGCAAACACGTGGCTACAGAAACTGGATGACATGATCAAAATGGGTGAAGAAATTAAAGAAGATGACTTTAGTGAAGAGCCAGTAAGAATCTTTGCTGTGATTATAAATGTGTTCTTAATTTAATGATGTGGCCAATTTGACCGTTTAGAAGTTGTAGGTCAGATTGTTCGAACCTGGAATGCCTGATGGTTGATACTAAGCTCTCATAGACAACATATTTTGTTAACTGGTTTTCTTTAGAAGCTCTGGTTTACTTTAACATCATTACATCCACTGGGGGTAAGGAATTGTGTCTTCTTTGGAATAAAGTGTTAATATGTCCAGGCTGTTTTTGAAGGTATTTTAGGTTTCAGCACCTCTTTAAAACTGTCTCAGTCTAAGTCACTTAAAAAAACTGTGTCTACAGCTCTTTTAAGCACTAAAGGATGTATACACAAATATTCATTCATCCATCCATCCATTATATTCTGCTTTATCCTCTAATAGGATTGCGGGGGGGTTCCCCATGCCCATCCAGGGGAGAACGTTTCGGTCGCTGTGCAGATACACCCAGGACAGGGCGTCACTCTATTGCTGGGCACACACTCACTCACACAGACACACACACAAACACACTTTATATGGGGTAATTTGGAGAATTCAATTGACCTTGATCCATGTTTATGGACTGTGGGAGGAAACCGGAGAACCCGGAGGAAACCCATGCGGACACGGGGAAAACATGGAAACTCCACCCAGACTGGGATTCAAACCAGAATCCCTTAACGCTGAGAGGCAAAAGTGCTAACCACTAAACCACCCATACACAAATATATTTGTTTAAAAAAACAACATTGTTATCTGTATTTATTATTTTTAAAAGATGTTGGAAGCTTGATATGGTAAAAGTTAGGGACCAACTTATAATTAAATTTAATTAAAGATTCTGTGTGTGTAATGTGTAGCTGTCTCAATGCTTTTATTCATATAACTATTGAATACTCGATTTTGTGCTTATGTTATGTGACTAATTTAAATGCATATTTTTAGGCTTACTAAATATGTTTTTGCAGATTATTGATGACGATTCTTTGAAAAAACTGCTGTTAAAAGGAGAAAACCTCATTAAAAGAGTTATGGACCCAGCAAAGACAAAAGTTGAACAAAAGCATGAACTTCTTAATGATAAAAACAGTAAACTGAAGGTAAAGATCACATGCTTTATTTTATCACTGCTATACTGACAACATTCATTTGTCTTTTCCCCTGAAGACACCACTATCTCAAATTTGATATCCGCCTACCTCACTTAAATTTGGAAAAAACAGACTTTCTCATAATTCCAGCTAAACCCTCATCGATTATGACCTGATCTTCCAAGTTGATGGCTCCACAATCTCTCCAACTGACTCAGTCCGTTTCCTTGGTTTCATAATTGACATTATATATTGATGACAAATTATATTGGTAATATTTAATGTCAAATTGGATTTGCATACAATGGCAAATTGAAAAAAATTATAGATGCTCATTGGTTAATTAATTGACTTTTCATTGACAGAATCTACGACTTCTTAGGAAGAAAAAAGCACTTATCATTGCCCCACAATGGTACCAGTTCTGTAAGAAGTTAGCGGACATGAATAAATGGCTGGACGACATGGAGAAGATCGTTGCTGAACTTCCTGAGTCTGAAAAAGAAACAAAAAATATGGTAATGCTCTGTATATTGTTAGAGCTAAACATTTTATTTATAAAAATATAGTGAATGCTGGTAAGACAGCGCAGTTGAATTTAATTCATGAAACTAATTAATGTGATATACAGTTATATATATAATATATATAATACAGGCTATAATACCATTGGTCAGACAATGACAAAAAAGTGGCACAATGTCTTGTACTGTTAATGCTGACAGGCCTTTTATGGAGGATAAGTACCCTGCTGTACCTTAGTCCTCACAAAGTTTCTTCCATTAAAACCAACACCACCAAATGGTTTTCTCCCATATTTCAAAAACATGGATTCAAGGTGAATTGGCTGCTCTAAATTGCCCCAATATAGTGTGAATGTGTGAGTGAATGTGTGCCCAAGCCAGGCTGGTGCCCTGTTCTGAGTGCATCTGCCTAGCGCCTGAAACATGCTCCTTTGGATTAGCAAGGTAAAAGACCCTAGTAGGGAAGTAAGTGGAAGATATTGAGATAAGATAAGACTTTGTGGGTTATTTTGTTTAACATGTATGACTTTGTTGTTTACAATCCTATTCAACAAGACCCAAAACTGTGGGCTGCAGCATGGTTCTCATATCTTCTGCTGTAATGGTGCCTAGGTACTAATAACGCCAGATTTAGATGTTTTGCAATATCAACTCTACTGCAGGACTGAGAACAGATTTAAATCCTCAATCAGTCTATTTCACAGAGCACACTGAGTAGATTAAACAGAAATGCCATACTGGATTGGACCAGGAAAAAAGGTCTATGTTACTCACTGTAAAAGACAGGATGGGTTTTGAGTAGGGTATAACTGGCTCATCAAAGCTTGCGTAGATGCGTATGTGCGCTGTGTCTAGCTATGCTAAGTTGAAACTACTAAATTAAGTGTTATTTAGTTATTTAGTTACTTTGTTACTTTGTCTTGACTATTCTTTATGGTTACTACACAGCATTTATTCTGCTTTTTTGTCCCACACTGCTTTCCAAATCACGGTGTTGTTGCTAGCGTGTTTAGCCGCTAATGCTAGCACTTTCTGCTCGCTAACGTGGTGGTTTGCTGCCAATGCTGCTACATTACCCGTTTCTTTTAAAAATAATAGCCTTTTTTAATGAAAGAACTGTCCCCTGATCTGTTTCGCTGGATTCAACTGTTAATCGGATTTTATTGGATTTGTCACTGATCTTCACAAACCGCATTGTGAGAACCTCCAGGACTCAATCTCCATCCGAAGCTAAATCCACCTCTTATTTATACATTTAGTTTCGTTTGATTGTATAGGTTATTAACTTTGCTTACATAACCACTCATTTCCTTACAAAAACATACTTTATATCAGGTTAAGTATTTTATTTAATTTGATCATCTGTAATTGTTTATTCTTTATTACTTGATCTAGTAATTTATTGATGCACTTAGTTATCTTACAATTATATTTAGCAGTCATTTTTATTTTTATTATAATAAATCAGTCTGATTTACTACACTTGGATCTCCACCAGCTGCTGCCACTGCTTTGTCTCATCATCAGCAGTAACAGGGGGACCTAACCTACCCACCCGAAGCTAGGTTTATATCTTCATTTATATATAACCTTTTCAATGGCACTTTCCCCTCTGGAAAGTCTGCCAAAAAAATCTCATTAATATCTCAATTAATGTAAGAAACACTTTTAAGTTAAAACTTGGGTCATATAACATTAGGTCACTTTCATCAAAATCAGATCTAGTTCAAGAAATAATTACTGATAACTTCCTAAATTGCTTTTGTCTCACAGAAACCTGGATTACGGTCAATGAAAACTTAACACTAAATAATGCCTATCCACCTGGTTATACTTATGTTCATAAACCACGTCTTAGTGGACGAGGAGGCGGAGTGGCTACAATCTATAAAGAAAACATAAATGTAACACTTAATAATAAGTATGAATCAAAATCATTCGAAGCTCTTGTACTCAGCATAAGCAGTTCATCTTCATTGAAGAATAAATCCAATTTAATGCAACTTTTTACCGTATACTGCCCTCCAGGCCCATATACAGAGTTTATTAAAGAATTTGATGAATTTCTTTCTAACATAGTAATCTCATCAGACAAGGCCTAAATAGTTGGTGACTTCATTGTTGGTGAATAGTTGGTGACTTCATCTTTGAAAACCCACTACAGTCATTTAAATTAGCCTTTGTCTCTATTCTCAATTACTCGTTACACAAAGTGTGGTTGGTGAAACACATCGCTGTAAACATACATTAGACCTAATGTTATCGCATGGTATTAACATTGATACTTTAACTATTGTTCCACAAAGTGAGAACATCTCTGATCATAATTCAATGACCTACAATTTAGAAATTGATATTGATCCAGCCATTAAACCATGATATAATATGAAGCACACAATAATTCCCTCTACTGCTGCGTCATTCCTTCAACATTTACCTGAATTAAACATTAAACCAGCATCAGGACCCAATGCTGGACCCTTTGAAAACACAACTAAATACCTTAGATACGTGTTTTCTACAACCTTAGACAGTGTAGCTCCACTGAAGACAAACTAAATTAGAGGTATTTAGGATTGCATGGAAGGAGAGTAATCAATAATCATTAGCATCATTGATCAATAATCAACACTCACCGATTACTGAAAAATCTAGTGGTAGAGAAAATAAATACCTTTAAACCCATATCTAAAAAAAGAGCTTTTTTACACAATCAAAGACAACATCCTGTCTGTAAGACCCAATACCTACAAATCTGCTTAAAGACCTCCTACCAAATATTACAGAGCCTTTAATAAACATTATGAATGCAAATAGACTATGTCCCCAAAAATCTGAAGTGTGCAGTCATTAAACCATTACTTTAAAAAACAAATTTGGATCCTCTAATACTGTCCAACTATAGACCAATTTCAAACCTTCCTTTTGTCTCTAAAATCCTAGAAAATTTGTGTTCAACCAGCATTGTGAAATGCCATCTTCTAGCTAATAACATTCATGAAGTTTATCAGTCAGGTTTTAGGTCTATAGCACTGAGCCTTAATTAAAGTAATTAATGACTTATTAATAATGTAACTAAATAACTAAATAACACTTAATTTAGTAGTTTCAACTTAGCATAGCTAGACACAGCGCACATACGCATCTACGCAAGCTTTGATGAGCCAGTTATACCCTACTCAAAACCCATCCTGTCTTTTACAATGGCACTTTCCCCTCTGGAAAGTCTGCCAAAAAAATCTCATTAATATCTCAATTAATGTAAGAAACACTTTTAAGTTAAAACTTGGGTCATATAACATTAGGTCACTTTCATCAAAATCAGATCTAGTTCAAGAAATAATTACTGATAACTTCCTAAATTGCTTTTGTCTCACAGAAACCTGGATTACGGTCAATGAAAACTTAACACTAAATAATGCCTATCCACCTGGTTATACTTATGTTCATAAACCACGTCTTAGTGGACGAGGAGGCGGAGTGGCTACAATCTATAAAGAAAACATAAATGTAACACTTAATAATAAGTATGAATCAAAATCATTCGAAGCTCTTGTACTCAGCATAAGCAGTTCATCTTCATTGAAGAATAAATCCAATTTAATGCAACTTTTTACCGTATACTGCCCTCCAGGCCCATATACAGAGTTTATTAAAGAATTTGATGAATTTCTTTCTAACATAGTAATCTCATCAGACAAGGCCTAAATAGTTGGTGACTTCATTGTTCACTTTGAAAACCCACTACAGTCATTTAAATTAGCCTTTGTCTCTATTCTCAATTACTCGTTACACAAAGTGTGGTTGGTGAAACACATCGCTGTAAACATACATTAGACCTAATGTTATCGCATGGTATTAACATTGATACTTTAACTATTGTTCCACAAAGTGAGAACATCTCTGATCATAATTCAATGACCTACAATTTAGAAATTGATATTGATCCAGCCATTAAACCATGATATAATATGAAGCACACAATAATTCCCTCTACTGCTGCGTCATTCCTTCAACATTTACCTGAATTAAACATTAAACCAGCATCAGGACCCAATGCTGGACCCTTTGAAAACACAACTAAATACCTTAGATACGTGTTTTCTACAACCTTAGACAGTGTGGCTCCACTGAAGACAAACTAAATTAGAGGTATTTAGGATTGCATGGAAGGAGAGTAATCAATAATCATTAGCATCATTGATCAATAATCAACACTCACCGATTACTGAAAAATCTAGTGGTAGAGAAAATAAATACCTTTAAACCCATATCTAAAAAAAGAGCTTTTTTACACAATCAAAGACAACATCCTGTCTGTAAGACCCAATACCTACAAATCTGCTTAAAGACCTCCTACCAAATATTACAGAGCCTTTAATAAACATTATGAATGCAAATAGACTATGTCCCCAAAAATCTGAAGTGTGCAGTCATTAAACCATTACTTTAAAAAACAAATTTGGATCCTCTAATACTGTCCAACTATAGACCAATTTCAAACCTTCCTTTTGTCTCTAAAATCCTAGAAAATTTGTGTTCAACCAGCATTGTGAAATGCCATCTTCTAGCTAATAACATTCATGAAGTTTATCAGTCAGGTTTTAGGTCTATAGCACTGAGCCTTAATTAAAGTAATTAATGACTTATTAATGTCCTCTGATAATAACCAAATATCTTTTCTTGTCTTATAAGACTCTTACTGCAGCCTTTGACACTATAGACCATAACATCTTAGTTGATAGATTAGAAAACATTGTGGGCATTACAGGATCTGCACATCAGTGGTTTAAATCTGACAGATATAAATTTACCTGTGTTAACAACCAATGTTCTGATCTTGCTGAAGTTAAATATGGTGTTCTTCAAGGGTCAGTTGTGGGTCCACTCCTATTTGACCTGTATATGCTTCCATTGAGATCAATTATTCATAAACATGGAATCAATTTCCACTCATAAGCAGATAATACACAGATACATTTCTCCTAACCCTAATGATGTTCCTTCAATGATGTTTGTTCAGTCAGTAAGCTTGAGGACTGCATCCAAAATTTTTAAATTTTAAACTTCCTACTGCTAAATTCTGATAAAACTAATATCAGTTTCTAATAGTTGGACCCAAGGACAAAATTAGTTTCTAACACTGTGTTAAACCTCGATAACTCTTTAATCAGACCTAGTTCGTCTGTAAATAATTTCGGTGTCATTATTGACAGATCTCTCCTTTACGAAGCGCATTAATAATATTATTAGAATTGCATTTTTTCGCGTTCTTAACTTTTTGAAACTAACAAATATCCTCTCCCTCCAAGATGCAGAAAAACTAATTCATGCTTTTATTACCTGTTGGTGCTGCCCGGCCTCTCAAGGAGGATGAGTCTCCCACTGAGCCTTGGTCCTCCCAAGGTTTCTTACTTAAAATAACAACATAACAGGGAGTTTTTACGCTCCTACACCCTTCGGCTTGCTCTTTGGGGGTTTAAAGGCTTTTTACTCTGTGAAGCTGCTTTGTGACAATGTACTGTTGTAAAAAGCACTATATAATTAAATTACTTGAACATAAACTTGTATCTTACCTCACCTCATTGTAATGGTCTCATGACCAAGCGAGGTGGATCCGCTACTCGGAGACAACGAACTGAACGCAGGTACATTCAACAGTGGTGTTTATTAAATCCAAGCACAACAAACACAAAGCACAGGACGAGGAGAGGGTGAGGCGAGGGGTGATGACGTCAACGGAAGTAATGCAAACGAACAGGGTACTGGAACGGAGTGCACTAGGCGGCGAGACGAACAGCACAGAGACAGGCATGAACAGGAACACGGGACGAGGTAACCAGGACTAGGAAAACGTGGACGGGCTAGTAGTGTCAAGGCAGGCAAACGGCGTGGCACGAGACAAACTGGCAGTGAGGGTCGGGCGTGTAGGGTATTTATAATAAAATGGTGACTGTTCCCAGGTGCGCGTGATTACGGGGGCGTGACACAAAACCCAACCCACACCACGTGAACAAAACAAACCGTGACACCTCATCTCATTTTCTTCAGCTTAATACTGTATTAGAGTCGCAGGAGGATTCCCCATGTCCACCCAGGAGAGATGGACATAGGGATGCAATTCCACTGTCAAAGAACCATGACCTGGAATGGATCTGAAAAACAGTTATTTTTTACCTTTTCATATAAGTTAATGGTAGTGATTATTTCAATTCATAAGTTAATGTGAATGTTGTAATTGGTATAATTAAATAAGGCATGCAAAAACCAGTTTTGTTTCAACAGGAAATTAAAGATAAGATTAAAGAGCAGCATCCAGTACTTGAAGACGTGCGTCACCTTGGTCATATGCTTTCAGAAGCTGGCATTTCACACCTTGTGGAACCACAACTCATTTACATTAATAACCGTTGGGAGCATCTAAACAAATTCACTCAAGAGTGTGACATAAGTGTAAGTCTTTTAAAAATATACATTGAAGTGTCAATTATTTTTTAAATACTAATTTTGCACATTTTCCTGATACTGCTTTAACAAAATTATAAACTGTCAAAAACTTTTTGTGATTTTAAATAAAAATTGTATATTGACAACAGGAATTAAAGGCATTAATACATGCGATTGAGCGAAAAGATGAAATTTTGAAGTCTTCTGTATGCTGGTCTCCCTCTCCTGATTATGCAACGCGTTCAGAAAATTGTTTAAAGGTGAGATTTCAATATGCTTTCATATATATATATATATATATATATATATATATATATATATATATATATATATATATATATATATATATATATATATATATACACAATCCATTCCCCCTGCTCCTATTTTCTTATATTTCTGCACAAACAATTCACACATAGAAGCTGTGGAAGTCCACCTGCTTTCTTGTATTCACGTCCCATTTGTTTCACATTTAATAGTACATATTTCACCACGCTTTTTACCCTACCTGCTTCCGATTGGTTTTTGTAATTTAAATTTGTGTCAATTGGATAATGAAGTTGGTAGCATCTGGGCAACTTCCCACTGCAGCACTTTATTTCTGATGCCTCTTGCCTGCAACCAAGCCCAGTTAATTCAATTCATTGACGCTTATCTGTCGGTTGTAGCTGTACCTCTACCCAAAGGTTTTGCCAGGCTTCTGCAGTACATTGTAGAGAAAAAAATAAATGTCATAAGATGTTCCATGGTTTGGAGTTCACTTTCACCTGCATGAAACAGATGTTATTAGCTTCCATTTCTTCAGGGATACATTGCAGTGTCCCTCATCAACTCGCAGGTGTTTCCACAAAATCCAGAGTAATTAATCCTTAATTATTAAAGCATCTTTTTTTTACAGGAAGTAAAACACAGTTTGGAGATGCTTGAAGCTCCAGTGACAAAGGCATTACAGAGGAACAAAGTCCACCCCCAGGAGTGTATGCTTTCTCAGGTCTTAAGTAACAGCTGGGATAAGCTAAAGACTCTCCATCAGAGCAAGCTATTGTAAGTATATTGTTCATAAAATCTATTTATAATATTTATCTGAATATCAGAATTTCCAGAACTTGATAATAATATACTTTTTAATGTACAGTAACATGCTATTATTAAATGTAAGTAACATCTGAGTATAAGAAAGATATTTAAGAAAAGTCTTGAACATGTTGTCCTTAGGTAAAAATTGCTTTTGTGTTATGGATTATTTTTTTTAATCAAACTAAAATCTCAGGCCATTTATTTGTTCCCCACTTTGAGCTGCATTTAAATCAGGATACGTTTTTATGCACAGTATAGATAAACTTGTAGGCAGGATGTTTTTGTGATATTCCCCTTTTTCTTTTAAAAATTATTAAAACACTATGGTTCTAAGAAAACTTAAAAGCTTATATAATTTTCTATGCCTTACTATTTGTCCAGACTGTGTAAAGCTTTGTATTTTCTGACATGCGGTGCATTAATGTTGTGTTTAATGTTGTGTTAATGTTGTGCGGTGCATTAATGATGTGTTTTTCATACTATAACTATTTTAAAATGCTTTAAATAAGTCTTAAATGCATGTAAAGGATTATTTATAAAGCAATAGGAATACATGTGACTAATTTAAATTGCCCCAGCTAATGATCTGTATACTTTTCTAAATGAGATAATTTAGTTTGTAAGTTTAAAACATTTTCAAAAAATATTTAAAACATGTTTACATTATTGTAAATTAAATATATGAACTATGGCTGCTTATGTCAGCACCATGAGCTTAATACTCTCAGTGCTGGGATCTTGCACCAAATAGACTAGGAGATTCCGCGATCAAATTTGTTTGCAGGTGTGTATCACCAGTTATGTTCCCAGCACTGTGCATATTTAAGCTCATGGTGCTGGGTGGGTGCTAATGTAATTTTAACATTGCTAGCATTACCTGAGACTCCCAACTTACTGTACATGTTAAAGAATGTCACATTCATGTGCTCAATCAACCCTGAGACAGTGCCTATTTTTTCTGGCCCCACAGAGACCTATTTGTTGCTTTTTTGATTTCTTATCCTTGTGTTGCATCTGAAACCAATTATAATAGTTACCATGCGGTGCATATGCACAACTTTGATCTAGGGAAGACTTTGGCTGATTTAGGGACTATTAAAAGCATTTTTTTTGCCAGGCCATTTTGGCCATCTCAGTTGTGAGTGTATAGCACACCATAAGACGCTACTATGCTCCTGTGAAGCAGAGCACCATAAAAACACACACACACACAGCTTTCTGTTAGCAACTGAGCTCCATCTCCCTTAGGTGTATTTTAAGTGGTTAGGAAGGACAGTGGCTCTCCCTAGTGTTTCAGCATCATCAAAACAGATTCTCAAAGTCCGTTTTGTTAATACCCCTGTCATGCTAGCACGCCTCTCAGAATGATCCAACAACAGGTACTGTATGGAGAATTGTTGATCTTTATTAGTGCAGTCAGCCATAGCAACATAAACAACGGCATATATGATGTAGATCACAGTCTTTCATAAAAAAAATAAAAAAAGAATGCGCTAACAGAGATACACTGGTAATACCAGGACAGCGACTGTAATGAGCATTGCAATGAGAATGTAATGTATTCCTTAATAGCTTAAGCTGCCACTTAAGCGTGGATCAATGCAGCAGACAGAGAAGAAAAATTAACATAGGATTATATCAGAAGTGTGCAACCAGGATAAAACATTGCAGAGAACTGTACACCGAGTCTCCATTAAATTGGCATGTGAAGGTGAATTATTTAAGGGTAAAGGATGTATAAGTGATAACACTTAGGTGAAGTTGAATGAGATACAGGTAAAGGTGAGCATGTGTTACACCCCACTCTTTTTGTTTTCTCTTTATTTATTTGTGTAGCACAGTCTCTGAGATATATATATTGGTGTTGATGTATTGTAGTAAGAGTCATCCTCCTACATTGTGTCATGCCACCCAAGTTATGGTTTTTGTTAAAGGGGAATTTTTAAATTTCTTTTATTATGACGTTTCACAAATTTTAGAAAGTAGTTATTTGCATTTTACACTTTGTCGATTGTGATGTATAAAAAAACATTTAAAAACAATTATGTGATGAATAAAATTTTATTAAAACCATTTACCTCTAAATCCACAAATCAATGCCTAAACTAAGATAGAGGTGTGTGAGCTCTTGTTTTCATGCTTATGAGCTCCTCATCATTGCTGAAGATTTATGAATCACTCAGCAATTATTTATTTCTTAGTTTACTTTGTGAGGCCATTACACTATTGCCTTCATGACTTCAAAGTGTCATAACAATTAAAAAAAATAACTTAATTTATGTTTTGCAGATACTATGAAAGATGTACAACATATGATGGGACAATAAAATCCCTTCAGAGTTGGTTAAGTGTTGCTGAAAGTGTTTTATTGATGTCTGAAGAAGACCCTAAGCAAAATACAGACCAAATCAAGGTAGTACTTTTCATAAGTTAAATAAAATATTTTTTGTTCTTTTTTCAGTCGTTTTTTATGTTTATGTAATATGTTGCTAATTCCTTATTACAAACCAATGATTTAATCACTTTTGCACCCTTTATACATATAACTGCAAACAAAGTTAATCAAGTTTTCATTTTACATTATGAAAAACAAATACCTACAAAACTACAAAAGACATTAATAGAACACAAAGTGGTTAGTCATCTTAGTGATTATTTCTTGTAAATATCTCTTCTCACTTTTTATGGGTTGTGTTGGAACCAAAATGCAAGACAGTCAGTTAATGGCGGTGAATTTATGTACACTTACTCACTTTACTCAGAATTTTTTTTTAATTCAAAAGGAAATGCATACATTGAGTTTTGTAATTTAAGCACCTTAATATTGGTCATTTATATATTCATAAATTTATCCCCCCTGCACCAAGGGAGTTTTGGACATAGAATACAGGATAACTAGTGTGGAGTGAAGATCACTGCTCTCTCTGGTATGCACTGAATGGGCATCTTCTAAGCACACAAAAGAACAGGACAAAACAAGAATAAAAGTGGCTGAATAATTTTGCAAATAACACGTCAATAAACAATTCGTAATGCTATATAGCATTTGGAAAAGAGCAGTGGTTTAAAGTTAAATAGGTTTAAATATTAAGTGTAAACAGGTCAAACAGAAGCATCAACCAAACTCACAGAGAAGGAAAGGCAACCTTTAAAATGCTTTTTGGAGTTGGCATCATGAAAGTCAGAAGTGGAGGTTTTAGAACTTGCAGCTGACATGTCCAGGGGGGAGGGGGGGAAGCTTCTCACCAGATGAAAAATTAGGTCATGAAGGCTTGCTGTGGAAGCCATCTGGAAGTTTGGAATAGAAGCTGACCGGAAAGTTTACATGGAAGCTGTTTGGAAGAAGGCAACAAAACCAGCTGGAGGCTTGCTGTGGAAGCCGTTTTGAAGCTCTGAGTGAAAGTTGTCTCAAGGCTCGCCAAGGAAGTTGTCTAAGGCTTGGTGTGAGAGCTGTCTGGAAGCTTGGAGTCGGTCTATCTGGAGACTCGGCATGAAAGCCTTCTGCAGGCTCGGTATGGAAGTTGTTTGAAAGGTAAGCGTGAAAGCCGCCTGGAATGTTGGCTTAGAACAAATCTGGAGACTCTGTTTGGAAGCCACCTAGAGGCTCATTTAGAAGCCACCTAGAGGTTCATATGGAAGCCAACTGGATGCTTGTCCTGAAGCCATCTGGAGGCTCAATGTGGAGGTCGTCTGGATGACTGGCATTGGAGCTGTCTAGAGTCTCAGCGTGAAAGCCATCTGGAGGCTTCGCTTGAAAGCCGTTTGGAAGTTTGGCTTGGAAGCCGTCTGGAGAGTCTGCATGGAAGCTGTCTGAAAAGTTTTCTCTCTCTCTCTTTCTCTTTCTCTCCTTCTCTCTCATGAACACACTTTTAAAATCACTTAAAGCAATGAAGGAGGCAACACAGTTTTATAGGCTGCTATAGACCAAAACTAAAGTAAAAAAAAACAGTTTTATCAAAGAATGATAACAGACCACGTGCTCATTTACGGAGCCCACCATGCAGACAGGAAAGTGCAGACTTATCTCTGGTGAATGAAATAATGGAAAATAATGAAAGAATGAAAATTTTTTTGACCTAAAATCATCTAGTAGTGGTGCTGGACCAGGGTCAAGAATATTGTCAAGGTCAAATGCACACACACACAACACACACACTGAACTACACATCCGGCAGTCTAGGGCTTGTGGTTTAAGGTCCCCGGTTCGATTCTTGCTCCAAACAAGTACAATGGCTGAAGTGCCCTTGAGCAAGGCACTTAACTCCAATTACTTCCTGGACGTTGTATACAAGGCTCCTCACTGCTCTGGTCACATGTGTTTGCATATGTGTGTGTTTCACTGCAAGGATGGGTTAAATGATAACTTCATCACTTTTACCTTACATCACCACATCACACTCAATTTGCTTTACTACAGTGATGGTGCCACTGACTGTCCCACCAACAAAGACGCCACCATAAATAGCATTCCAATATGCACTTTACCTTTTCTTCAACATACACATAGTTTAATTTTCTTTTGTTTTTACATAAAATTTTATATTATATTTGAATATGTCCATTTGTACATCTGTTAATTTCAATTCTACTTTTTCATTACATTTTTACTTTTAGATTTAAATCAATTTTTACTGCTTTATTTACTGTTTACATCCCAATATTTGCCTTAGTTTTTTTTTTTTTTATGCATTTTAGAGTTAAATTTCATTTATATGTTATTATAATATTATTTTATATATTAGTAATAGCCAACGTATGAGTAGACTGAACATCAAAACATTTCTCTGTTGAAGTGTGTATTACTTAACAGGTTACACACACACATATATTTATTATTTATTTATTTAATTTTTTGTATCTTGATAACTAGTTTACAAAAGACAAGTGCAAAACAATGACACAGACCATGGAAATGACAGAGTGATCTGATACAGCATGAAATAACACAAGACCAAATGTTTTTGCTTTTAAACTAGTTTACAGGTGCTTTACTTTAAGTAATTCCAAAAATATTACTTAAAATTTCTAATAGTCCATAAAATTGTGTATCCTGTTGTTTATTTTAGTCTTTTTAACATACTCAAATTAAGTAAATTAAAGAAAATTGCATTTGCCAGATCATTTTTTTATTCATCACATAATTGTTTTTTGTAAATACTTACAGCAAATTCAGAAAGATTTGGAACACCAAGAAGTGGCAACGCGAGAGTTAAATGTCCTGGGTGAAAACTTGGCTTTGGAGCACAGTAAGGACTCCGCTGATCAAATTAAGCAGCAGCTTGATTTTGTAAATACCCGTTGGGTCAATATTTTTAATAAACTGAATCAAATTAAAAAAAGGTAAGTGTATTTTTTAATATGCACTTTCATTATTAATGAAAAATGGTAAATAATAAATAATACTCTAAATTATTGTATTAAACTTTTACATACTTCAAAAAATGCATAGACTAGGTACTTATACAAGAGATAATTATTCATCAAATATAATTTAAATTTAAATGCATTGGATACATCAAAGCAGGCATCTGAATATTTCTACATGGATCTGTAAGTACTTTGTAGTTCTAAAATTACCTTTACTCTGTTCTCTCTTGTTCAAGATTGCCACTTTAAAGTAGGTATTTTTGGGGGTTGCGGATGACTCTCAGCATTGCACTGCACTGCATTGTGAAACAGACACAAAGTCACGGGTCGGTTATTAGAGCACATTTCAAACAGAACCAATTCAAAATGTGCTAATATACTTTAACATTGCCTTGCCTTCTTTTACTTTCACTCCTGGCAATACTTGTTCTAATTCTTCTTAGTACTACCACCCGGTGCCCCACCTATTTATTTCTGTATTTGTAGTTCTGCTCCACTCTTTCATTTTTGTTGAATTGTTGTATGTAGCACATTTGTCTCTACAGCAGTGATCACCATTGTTTTAAGCCAAAAAGTCCTGACCGCTTCCTTAGTTACAGGCAAGATCTACCTATTGAAGCGTTCAGAGTAGAAGACTGTCCACATTCTTAAGGCTTTTTATTTAGCATAATTGAATGAAATTAAATACTTTGAAATTGATTTGTCCAAGACACACTAAATGACTTAATTTTAATCCAACAAAATTATGAAAAGGAAATGAAATTTTTTTATGATTTTTAGACATACAGTAAATCAGGGGAGCCCAATACGTCGAGAGCGCAGGGGTGTCAGGTAGATCGCGATGGAGGTTTGAAAAAAGAAAGCGCTTATCATGTGTCAGTGATTTTTTACAGCACAGTATCAGAAGCACTTATACACGCGCTCACACATTCACACACATGATTCATTCTGTTCCCAAAACCGCCATGTGGCCACGCCCCCCATGCCTAAATCACGAATCATCTAAATTAGATCGTTTCTGTTTGTGTTTTTGCACTTTATTCGACTGACAAGATGAGTGAAGGACTTTGCTCAAAAAGAACTAAAATGTTCCACTTTCATTTAGAGTGGGAGGACGAATATTTTTTTACAATGTCAAACTCAAAATGCATTTGCTTGATTTGCCAAGTAGCCATTGCACTTCCATTGTGTTTGGGTTACTAAAACCAAGTTTTCACCATTACAGCTATTTGCTGGAATGAGTTTAATAAAAGAACAATTTCTGTGAAAATGGTAATCTGAAACCATCTTTTCTATGCTGATTCGACAATACTAACGTGATGTGTGTAAACAGGTTTTAATATAAAAGCCTAAAAAAAAGATGAACCCTGGTAGATCTCGATGACCTGTCCAATGGAAAAGCAGATCTCGGGCCAGAAAAGTGTGAGCACCCCTGCAGTAAATCATGATTGTCACATTTATAAAGCAGGTTTTGTGAAAAGTTCTGAGCCATTAACTCTTCTTTTAGCTTTCTAGGTTCAGTGCTTTACAGAGTAGTAAAAATTAATAAATGATAGTTAACATAATTAAAATAGTGCATTGAAAAAATTAAAAATATTAATAAAATAAGTGGAAAAAAGGAAAAATACATCAAAAAGTAAAAGAGGTTGGAAATAAAAAAGGTGGTTTGACAGAACAATGCTTCTAAAGTTTTGAAACATTGTCCTCTCACTGTTACACATGTCTAGTTTTTTTGCTTTATCTTGTAGATGTAGGGTCAGAGACAGTAGTTTGTCTGATGTTGCACAGTTTCTCTTAGTCATTCTCTTATCCTTCATCAATGCTCATAAGAAACTGCCTCCAAATTATAGAGAATTTCTGGAGAAAGTCCTGTTTAATTTATCCACTCCTGGATATTTGTTCTTTAATTTTTCCTCATTTAAGCAGCGTAAGTGAGCTTCTGCTGCCCCCATGTGGCAACACGGTTCGTTACAACATTGCAATTAAAATGGTACATTTTTTGTACTGTTACTTTAATATCGGCTGTATTATTTATTTATTTATTTTTGCTTTGTTTTTTCTGCCAGTTGTGTTTATGTGGTAATATGGGAATGCAGGGCTCTGCATCGACTTCGACTGGTGTCAAACTTAAAAAAATAGGTTTTTAATTTAGTTAGGTGTTGTAAATGATTTGCAAAATACAAAAGGTATGTTTTTCCAAAGATTAATCACCCAAAAGCAAAAATATCTCCCCTAACAGTGAGCTTTTTGCTATAGAGTCAACAGACATCCTGTACTCTGGCAGCAGAGCTCACTTGGACTGTATGAATCAGTACAGTGAAATTTCTGGATTTATGATTATGTGGTTTATTAAATAATAATAGTCAGAACTTTATACTTGATGTGATAATTAACCAGTAGATGAGAAAAAATAATAATAATACAAGTCAAAGGTAAAAAATAAATGAATGTAAAACATTTATTTAATGAAAATTAAAGAAAATGATTTTATGGATTATAACAGGTTTAGAAATATCTTGTCAGCGGTCGTCCGTTCTTCCCCGGAAGGAGGGCGGCTAACGCGGAGATATAGCTGCGTTCAGCCGCTCGCGCCTAGTGAGCGCTCCCGGGATACCGACCACGCGGGGAAAAATACGTGCGTCGGTCCACGGCGAACACTCCCACAGACTTACGACCTACACGGAGAAGATGTGTAGCGCCGTAACGTGGTTGTACGCGGAAGGCGTACAAGACACCGGGATAAAATCCAAAAGGTTTAATTTAATAAAAATTGGTGACGGGACACCAACGAAAATGGGGAACAAACAGAACAACATAACATCGGGTATAGAAACCACAAAATAAAGACGTGCGACAACTAACGGGAAAACTAAGAATAAATACAAAAGGAACTAAACACGTGAACAAAACAAACCAATCACCCAACTGAAACAATTAAGGACACAAACGAGGGACAGGTGCCACAGGCACCTGTGACATACCCCCACCCCAAGGGTCGCGCAAAAAGGGAAAGCGGCCCAAAACAAAAAAAAAAATAATAATAATAACAAACAGTTCAGGAAAACAAAAAACGGGGGGGGGTATCGGTCCCTCTGGCGCTGAAGCCTGTTGGCTGCATCCTGCTGACTTCGTGGAGCACGTCACCTCGCTGCTGGGGCGCGGCTCGGCACCCTCCCGCTGCGAGGCGGGGACAGCGCCCCTGGAATCCGAAGTCTGCGGCTGGCGGACCCTGGCTCTCGGAGTCGGTGATAGAGCGGTCCCTGGTGCCCAGACTTGGAAATCGGCGGTCCCCCGTGCTCGACTTCCTCAGCGGTGCAGCCCCTGGTCCTCCGAATCAGCGGTGGGTGACCCCTGGTGTCCGGAACTCTCCAGATAGTTTGGCACGTCTTTCTGTCAGCGGTCGTCCGTTCTTCCCCGGAAGGAGGGCGGCTAACGCGGAGATATAGCTGCGTTCAGCCGCTCGCGCCTAGTGAGCGCTCCCGGGATACCGACCACGCGGGGAAAAATATGTGCGTTGGTCCACGGCGAACACTCCCACGGACTTACGACCTACACGGAGAAGATGTGTAGCGCCGTAACGTGGTTGTACGCGGAAGGAGAGTCCAAGACACCGGGATAAAATCCAAAAGGTTTAATTTAATAAAAATTGGTGACGGGACACCAACGAAAATGGGGAACAAACAGAACAACATAACATCGGGTATAGAAACCACAAAATAAAGACGTGCGACAACTAACGGGAAAACTAAGAATAAATACAAAAGGAACTAAACATGTGAACAAAACAAACCAATCACCCAACTGAAACAATTAAGGACACAAACGAGGGACAGGTGCCACAGGCACCTGTGACATATCTTTATTCTTAAATTGAAAATATTTGTTGTATTGGTTTTACTAATACTTTTTGGAGCCACATAAATCAGAATCTAAAAAATAAAACACTCAGATTTTTGAAACTCTAATAATATAGAGTTTCATACTCTACTCGTTATCAGATTCTCGGGGCTGTGGGTGGTCCCACACATGTCACCGCAATGGGTGTCCGCCACTCAGGTGCCCCACACCTGCAGTGTTGTTACCTCCGTCCATCACTAGGTGTCCAGCCTTCTCTCCGTTTCCCCAGGTCTCCGGTCATGACCTACAAATTTCTGATGCCCTATGTGTACTTTTAATGCTATACTAAAGCGTGTGCGTGCAGTGTGTTATCTCCCCTACTGGGTTAATGTCTTAGAGGGAAAAAGAGAGATAGGAAAATGAGAGAAAATAAATTCATACATGGAAACAAGATGTGATCTTGGGCATTGTTTAAGCATAACTGATTTCTTGTCTATCTGGCTCCTCATCCCCGGAGCAAAATTTAACCGTCTGCAGCTCCATGGTGTTAAATATGTGATATAGTTAACAGAACTCTCAGACGTGGTATGCACAGACACCCACAGGTTACCAGTATAGCAACGAACACAGCAATAGACATGAAGAGTGACGTGATTAACTCCTGACAAACATATTATTCATCCATGATTCCAGGGAGTTATCTATTCCAGAGGCCTCATGCATTTCCTGTAATAATTTACGCAACCCGTTGAGGGCCTTGGTTACCAACCCATCAGGTGATGTGTTAGGCTTATAGGCACAGCACACTTCACCAATCATTACACAAACAACCCCTTTTTTTGCCAGGAGCATGTCTAAGGCTTTTCTGTTCTGTAGGCCACAAGTTACGTCACATGCAACTGTTCACTTAGTCCCTCTATTGCATCTCTGTTGAGATTAGTGAGACGAAGTATATTGTAATGTACGAAATTTATCCTATCCACGTTGTTGTTGGGCGTCAAGGAAAAAGGGCTGATATTACATTTACATTTACATTTAGTCATTTAGCAGACGCTTTTATCCAAAGCGACTTACAAATGAGAACACCACAAGTCAGAAGCCATGGAGAAAACCAACTATACTGTAAGTTCATCAAACCTGATTGTTATTCGAAGCTGCGCGGGGGGGCAGCCTTTTTTTTTATTTTTTTTATTATTATTTTTTTTTATAACAGGTATTTGGTAAATAGATGCGTCTTAAGTAGTTTCTTAAAACTGTTTAGAGATTCTGCCTTACGGACAGAGTTGGGAAGATCGTTCCACCATTTTGCAGTGGTGAACGCCACAGAATGAAAATTAGCTCCTCGGTGAGGTGGAATCGCCAGGTGGCAATCATCACTGGAGCGAAGTGAACGAGTCGGAGTGTATTTTGAAAAGATAGAGTGAAGGTAAGAGGGGGAAGATCCAGAAATGGTTCTGTATGCCAGAGTCAGCGACTTGTACTGAATGCGAGCAGCTACAGGAAGCCAATGGAGGGAAGTGAGTAATGGGGTGACATGAGTTCGCTTGGGCTGGTTAAACACGAGTCGGGCTGCAGAGTTTTGAATTAGTTGAAGAGGTCTGATGGTGGAAGTTGGGATACCGGCAAGTAGTGCATTACAATAATCAAGCCGGGATAAGACTAGGGCTTGAACAAGCAGTTGGGTAGCATGTTCAGTCAGAAAGGGTCTGATCTTCCTTATGTTATAAAGAAGGAATCTACAAGAACGGGCGGTTTTGATGACATGATCAGAGAATTTAAGGTGGGAGTCTATTGTGAACCCAAGGTTCCGGACCGAATCAGTTGGGGAGATTGTGGAGCCATCAATTTGGAAGGTCAGGTTGTGATGGATTGAGGGTTTAGCTGGGATAATGAGAAGCTCTGTTTTTTCTAAGTTTAATTTGAGATGACGGGCCTTCATCCAGACAGATATGTCGGAGAGGCATGCAGATACCCGATTTGAGATGGTGGTGTCATCAGGGGCAAAAGACAGATGAAGTTGAGTGTCATCAGCATAGCAGTGGTAAGAGAAACCATGCGCCTGGATGACTGTGCTCAGTGATGTCATGTAAAGAGAGAAGAGGAGAGGACCAAGTACAGAGCCCTGAGGCACACCAGTGCGTACTTGGTGAGAGTTAGAGATCTCCCCATTCCATGACACTTTGAAGGTCCTTCCTGTGAGATAGGATCGAAACCATTCAAGTGTCGTATCAGAAAAGCCTAATTCAGCTAGAGTGGACAGTAGAATCTGATGATTTACTGTATCAAAAGCTGCAGAAAGGTCTAACAAAATGAGGACCGAGGATTGAGATTTGGCTTTGGCAGATTTAAGTGAGTCAATCACAGAGAGCAATGCTGTCTCCGTGGAGTGACCACATCTAAAACCGGATTGATTGGGATCAAGGAGATTATTCTGATTAAGAAATTTGGAGACCTGTGTGGATACCACCCGTTCAAGTGTTTTAGACAGGAAGGGTAAAAGAGAAACAGGTCTGTAGCTCTCGACCAGATTTGGGTTGAGCGTAGGTTTTTTGAGTAGGGGTTTGACTATGGCTTGTTTAAAACAATTTGGAAAAGTCCCTGACGTGAGAGAGGAGTTAATGATGTGTGTGAGAGCTGGTGTGATGGAGGAGGCAATGGATTGAAGAAGGTGGGATGGGATGGAATCAAGGGGGCAAGTAGTTGGGTTACTGGCAAGAAGAATTTTGGAGATGTCAGATTCTGTGACAGGGGAGAAGGAGGAGAGGGTTGGATGGCTGGATGTGTGAGATGTAGTGTTGTGGAAATGGTGAGTATGAAAGAGTTTGCTGATGCTCTCAATTTTTTCTGTGAAAAAAGTTGCAAAGACATCAGCTGACAGAGAAGTGTTAGGAGGGGGAGAGGGAGGAGTTAGTAGGGAGTTGAAAGTACTGAATAAGGTGCGGGCATCTGAGATGCATGTTACCTTGGACTGGAAGAACAAGGATTTCGCAGCAGTTACATCCTTGGAGAAAGTGGCAAGTGAAGACTGGTAAGTTTCTAAGTCTGAAGACAGACCAAACTTACGCCATTTTCTTTCGGCAGTACGAAGAGAAGCACGTTGCTTCCGAAGCGTCTTCGTGAGCAAGGGACTGGACGGAGAACTATGTGTTTTCCTGGTGGATTTTGGAAAGACCTGATCAAGACATGAAGCCAAGGTGGAGCAGAATGTGCTTGATGCAGTGTTGGTGTCAAGGGTTAAGAAGTTACTGATGCTAGGAAGGGTATCTGTAACCAAGTCGGCAAAGAGTGTGTTAGAGAGGGCACTAAGATTGTGACATACCTGAGATGTTTTTCACGGGAGAAGGTGGAAGAGAGACAGAGAACTGTATGAAGAAGTGGTCTGATTCATGAAGTGGAGTGATGTGTATGTCAGAAGAGAGACATGAGCGTGTCATGATGAGGTCGAGCTGGTTGCCAGCCCGGTGGGTAGCTGAGGTGCGGAGTAGATGGAGGTCCAGGCTGAAGATGAGATCGAGGAACTCAGCGGCGTACGGTCGGTCTAAGTGAATGTTGAAATCGCCGAGGACAACAAGAGGACAACCATCATCTGGGAGAGATGATAATAGCATATCGAATTCCTCGACGAAGTTATGACCTGGGGGACGATAGATGACAAGAAAATGACATTTAGCCGGTTCAGTGATTGTCAGTGCATGGAATTCGAATGAGACAGTGTTGGATAAAAGTGTAAGAGGAGAGAATTTCCATTTGTGGGTAATAAGCAAACCTGTGCCACCTCCTCTTTTGCCAATACGAGGAGAGTGAGAGAAGTGGAAATTAGTTGAAAGGGCAGCTGGTGTCGCGGAATTCTCTGGACGAATTCACGTCTCAGTGAAGGCTAAAACCTGAAGACCAGCATGAGCCGCAAAAGCAGGAATGAAATCAGATTTCTTGGTGGCTGACTGACAATTCCATAGTCCTGCAGAGAAGGTGAAGGGCTCGCTTGTATTCACCTGCCGCAGAGTTCGCAGGTGTGCAAGAGTGCGCCTTCTCCTCTGAGGAAAGGATATCAGTGGAATATTTTCTGCTGCCACTTGGTCCGCCACAGTAAGTGGGTGAGTCCCTATATAAATAAAAGCTACCGACTGCTCACCTTCTCCTTTGGGGCTTGCCCCCCCTTAAACCTATGAGAGTAAGAGGAGCCAACAGCTTTACCATGGCACATCGGCCAACAGCCAGGGGTGGCATTCTTACCACTAAGGTGTGTTTCCCACAATAATAATATAACCCTGATCGCGCCCACAGCCCCACATCCGTGTCGTTGTAGGTGATGTCTGTTCGGCACCAATCTAATACCACACATTGCTTGACTTTTTGCCGCCCGATTGGCCACCTCCTTTCCCTGCGTCTCCATGTCCCCCTTAGTGGAGTGGCCTTTACATTTAATGATGGCCACCTGTTTAGGCAGCTGTACTGCTTCCAGTAGCTTATGTATGTGCGCATAATGTTTAATAGGACCCCCTTATGCCGTTTTGAAACTTCTCTGCATCCATTGTGGTCCATCTATGTGTACTGTAGAATAGGCGTATGCTGAGTCTGTATAAATGTTCACAGCTGTGTTGCTCGCAGTCAGGTGGTGTTTGCATGTATTGCCATGTTTGCAGTTTTGATAGCAGTTTTTGAAAGGCAAACACCCCATGGGTTGTGTTCACAACTAATGGGTGACACATTACTAGGTGCCCGATTTTATTCAGAACCACTCCTAAGGCTGCCATGTACCTTGTACTTGAAAACAAAAACTTTAGTACTTAAAAAATATACCTTTAGCCTCCCCCTTTCTAAAACAAAACAACAGATTGTCTATGGAAAAATCAAACAACCAGGGGTTATTATTATTATTATTTTCTCCTGGATCAAACTGCACAGTCAGTTCTGTCCGCTAGAACCTGCAAATTGACTTGTTTGGTTAGTAGAGTTAAATACAACATCAAACAAACTTAAATTCTTCTATTCTTTATACAAATCACACGACATAAGTTTAATAAACTCATATTTCTCCTGTTCAATGTAAAATTTGAAAATTAGGCCACCTTAAGTTCATTACCTGTAGGAAAAATGAAACCTTTATCAAACAATTCATAAACAACAATGCTGCAAAAAAGTCATAACATTAATCATTTGTCTTATATCTGTATGTGTTATGGCAAAACATTTTCTCAAACTTCGACCTGGAAAAAATATAACCTCATAAATTTGTCCTCATTATTTAATGTCAGTCAGTCCGGTCTACTGTAGTTAATTTTCAGTCAAATATTTATCCTTCATTAAACAAAAATTGTACTCGGTCCATTTATGCTTCATGATTAAATATATACATATATATTTTTTCATGGTAAAAGAAGTGATATTTATTTTAGAAAAATAAAAGAAAATGAGAAATCCTACCCCACTCTCTGATTAGTTATCAGAGAATGTCACTATTATGGAGACCTTCAGTTGCTTGTTTTAAAACAACAATCTCTGATAATAGTGCGGACGTGGTTCTCAGCTCTGTCGACGTGGCCTTATTGAAACGGATAAATAGAAGACAAAAGTTTCAGTGGAAGATGTACGTATACATTCTTGACTTGATATAATCAGCATAATAAGATATAATAAGACATACAGTAATAACTGTAGAAGGTTATTGATAGGTATATGCAAACACAAATGGTTAAGATGAATCAGTCATACACAAAAATCATAATTCTCCTTCACAATTCCCCCTTTGATTCATTTTAATCATTCAATAGTTCTGACAGATTCATTTAAGCTTTTTCGATTATTTTTGCTTGTTTACATTACTGAAGTTTTGTTTTGGAGGCCTTGTGACCTCGCTCTGCCAGATGCTTCAACAGAGCCAAAGTTGTGTCTTTACATATGGTCTGGGTTGGTGCTGCCACGAACATTTCAAAATAGATCTCTGTCCGACTGTCAACATCTTATCAGTCCTGCGGCCCATTTTCTGTCAGATATTAGTTCCATCCTAGTCAGACAGTCTGGTTTATTCACTCAAATCTTCACAGGAAACCTCGTCTTTAAATTGGAAAATAGTGATATTTAACATTTTAAAATCTAATAGTTATATTTAAATGAGCTCAAACTATTTTATTTGCCACGGCTAATTAATATTAATTCACTAACTTTCCCCAATTCAACATTATTGAAACTGTAGGATTTTGGGTATTAATATGATATTAATAAAGTCCTCCGCATCCCATTACCAAATTACTGAAAATGAGAGACGGTCAAAAATTTTAATGCGTATTCTATTACGTAAAATATCTGACTCCAAAGAATTTCTTTATTAAAACGGTAACTTTAGTTACACGAGTGCTTCTCTGCACTAAATGGGTTAAGTGTATCTCAATGGTTTAAGCTATATCTGATTCAGGTATTCTGTAAGCATGCAGAAATCTTTATTCTGTCAGAGGCTTTTATAATCTATGGACAGAGGTTATATTGACATGTGGATATATCTAAATATCCCTCAAAGGTCAATCTTATAGCTGCTTAAAATACATCATTTAGTAAGAAATCAATTAACCTCAGAATTTCAGCCATGAAGGATTAACTGGAGACTTTGGTTTAGAGTAATAACAATATTTATTACGAATGATTAATTAAGAACACGAAGAATACTAAGATTACTTGAACAGATTTGTATTAAAATCTGTATTAAAATCAATAGCAAATGAACGCCCCCTTCAGGAACAAACTCACGTGTTACGCGAACGCTGGAAAAAAAATGCCTGAACCAAGAGCCCGCTGGGCCGAGCAAAGCAAGGCAGACCTTAACCTAAGCAGAGCCTGACCAGGCAAAAACCAAGCAGAGCAGGGCCCAGCTGCAGCACTGGCCGGAGCTAGACCAAGGAGAAGAGAGAGAGAGTTACCTGTTACATCCTTTTATTTTCACATCAACCTTTAAACCTTTTGATGATAATAAGGCTAGGAGCCAGGATTCTTCATTCAATTAATATGCTAAGGGGGCCAGGTCATCACGATGTGAAACCCTAGTTTGAAACCGGTTTTAGGGACAAACGGTATCGGCTGAGACTGATGTATAGTTGTGATGCCATAGGTGTGATGCTTCATGCTGATTGTTATTAGAAATACAAAGACTGGTCAAGTTCCTCATACAGACCAGATGTTCTTATATTTGAAAGAGTCTACAGTACTCCAGAAATCTGTCATGTTCTATAAATCTACTGTATCGCACAACCTAGCTTGTTATACCTTATATATAAATAAGCACCTTTAGAAGGGGATCTTATCCATACCAAACATGACATAGTGCAAACCATATTCACTCAATAAAACACAAGTTTCATTATTTCTACAAAACACAGCAATCAATGCAATACCACAAATAATCTTCAATAAAAGCAATAACTTTTCCCTACCTTCACTTACTCATGACCTAATCAAAGACACACACACACACACACACACACACACACACACACACACACACACACACACACACACACACACACACAGTGTTAATCAGAGATAAGAGCCGAGCAGAGAGAGCGTGTAAGGAGTATGTATTTCTCATCCTTAAATTACCTATTTCATTTAGAATTGTCAAGCAATTATTTTTATAGCCAAATTTATTAGGTTATTTATTTATTTAACCTTTAACCCTATTTTAATGATTTTACAACCTTAATAGATTAATTAATTATTATTTATTGTGAGCAACATGTGACCTTAATGCTGGCAGCAGTTCAGGTTCATTCAGGTTGAGTTCTTTAAACAGTGCTCATACAGACAGACTGAAGGACCGGATGGATCAGCTCTCTTGATCCTGAGACACTGACCATATTTAATTTCTAATGTCGACGTCTTCTATGTTACAATATGTGGATCCATATAATTTACACCATATAATTATTTCACTATATATTTACATAACATTATATAACAGCAATTCAAACAAGACCAGTTGGTTCTTTAAATTGTTCCCACCCTTTTACAGATAACCTCAATATTGGTTCTGTGACTGGTGACTGGGCATCATCATTGGTGGTTGGGTCTGGGGCGGTAACCCCAGGGTGGACCCCCAACTCCTCGCCCTCTCCCGCGCTGTGGGCAATCTCTCGCGAAATGTCCCGATCGGCCACACGAGTAGCACTCATTTCTTCCCATTGTGCTGTTGTGTCCCCTATTCCTGGGCCTCACAACAGTGTCAGACTCCGAGAGCCCCACTTTTTCTATCAATTCAACCAAGGTGTTTTTCATGGCATCAATTTCAGGACACCTCCCCATTACGTGACCCCCAGACAAAGACACACTCATAGTTCCTCTCTCAACAGCCTCCCCGGGTTGACCCACCATTATTTTACACTCATGAGATTGTGTTGTGATTCTACGGTTTTGCTTGGTTGAGGTTGAGGGACGAGGTACAGGGCTGGCACAACATTAACACTAGGAAGAGCAGTTGGTTGTATGGGAGGGGTGCTAGTGGGGGGAGGTATGTGGAGCGGAGGGGTCGGAGTAGGAATGGGTTCCTGCTTCACTTCCGGTTTCTCACCAGTTGACTCTACATGCTTGCTCTGGCTCTCTGTAATCACCGCCATGTATTCCACAATTAATCTTACCCATATCTGCTCGTTCTCTGCCTTTGTAGCCCTCGATTTAACCGCTAATCTTCTCATCCCACTCGCACGTTTTACCTGCTTTTCTGCAGCATCAGCTCTCGTTTGCATTACATACAACAAATGTTCACGCCCGTCCTTGCCCAACGGCGGGGCTGTATCAATGGGGTATAGCCCCGCACCACACCACATTTTCTCACACCTTTTTACCACATTCTCACGTTTATCCACAGGATTAGTTACTTTTATTCTCTCAAACACCTCGTTTTTGACATCACCAGCAGTCAACCCCATTTTAATCAACACACGAGCTCCCTCGCACACTCCCATACAACTCCTTTTATTCAACCTCTCTCGTGCGTCCACGAGCAATATCCCACAAATGCAGCTGCTTTATTGTTGTATGCTGAATTTCACTTTTATATTTCACTTACCCGCGAGCACGAGTGTCTCCTCATAAATTATTTTACCTAAATCAAACTTGATTTACCGCCCTCTGGGTCATGAACCCACCAGGACTGAGCAATATAATTTAATTTACGGGTCTTTTGGGTCTTGAACCCAATCACCTTGACCAATTAACCTACCAAGACACTGTGAATTTACTTGCACCCAAAACCTGTATTGTGCTCTGCAGATGGCCCTTGAACCCCCTGGGAGCTGCTCAATTTGTTGAGACGGGTCAGTCCGTGACTGTACACACACAGGGAGCTACCCCGTTCGCCTCAGTAACGCAACTACAGGATTTTTTACAATCCTTTGGTCATGACCTTTCAGTAAAACCCAGCATTCAGCAACTTTTCAAAACACAATTATAATCCATACACAAATCCACAAAAATCCACAAAGCCTTGGAAGAACACAACACACTTCAACACTTAAATTTATGCACTTAATTTCAGTTTGCAATTCCAATTGTATTAATTTAATTCACATTCCAACTTAGTCCTTATTCACCACTCACAGCTAATTATATTGTTTTTCAGCTAAATATAGGAGCAAGGGTCCTTCTTACCTTATTGGCCGGCCTGTGAGTACCGCGTAAGTTCTATCGTGGAATCAAGCAATCAACCCGATTATCTGCACTGCAATCAACGACCTTCACCATCCCCTGCTACCAATTGTTAGGAAATCTGAAATTTCCCCGATGAACCAATTTTGAAGGCGTCAAAAAGCACAGTACAGATGATTTCAGAGTTATTCGAATCAAGCGGTTTATTTACGACAAACCGAGTCAAAGCAGTGTTCGTCCAAGACAAGCCCAAGATCGCGATCCGACTCTGATCTCAGCACCACACCGGTCCCACCAAGACAGAGCCCCAAATCCAGCTGCTCACACTATTTATTGAAAAACCATCCCTCCCTCTGCTTATTCTGAACCAACTTGTTGAAGAAGTTCTATGGGGAAGTCGAACGCGCCGTTCAATCCCTTATCTGGGGGAGCTCGAGACAGCTCAGCTGTCCTTGAGCTTTATCCACCAGCTACCAGACGCCAGGTGCATCTGGTTTTCATGAAATATAGGCCTTGGGCAATTGTCGGCCAGATTGCCCCATCGCTATAGAATGCGCTAATTCCCTTAAACCAGTGATTCTCAATTATTTTCTGTTAAGCCCCCCCTAGGAAGAAGAAAACATTTTGCGCCCCACCCCCCCCCCCCCCCCCACATGATTTATCCTCCCAAATTTATCAAAAATGGGATCAATTATATTTACACGCCCACTGTAGTATGATTTGTCTATAAATTTGTTATAAATACACCTCTTTTATAACAATGTACCAATGTATACAAAAAAGAAAGAAATATAGATCAACTTAGAACAAAGAATAATTTGATTTTCTTTGTTTTTTAGTTTGTAACAGAAACGAATAAAATCCTTATTTAAAGGTGAAACATTTTTTAACTGACTGGCATTTGATACTGAAAAATGAAATGAAATAAAATCAATAAATAATAATAAACTAAAATTCATCAGCAACATTCATTCAGGAGCACAATTTATTAACAATTTAACCTACAAAACAAACATGAATACAACAATTTGTGCTGTTTTATTATTATTATTTTGAGGACGTCAGAACTAATGTATCCAACGCGCCCGTTTTGCAGCGCTCGGTTTTTCTGAAGTAGTTTTCATAAAGCATTAATATTTGTTATCAGTTATCAGTGTGATCGGGGTGTAATGTCTTTAAGTGACGCCTTCATTTATTTCACGCTGTCCGCTGCCAACATTTAAAGACACAGAAGACACACCGGTCTTTCTTCGTCTCCACCTCAGTTACAGTGAAGTTACAGTTACAGTGAAGTTACAGTTACAGTGAAGCCAGGCGCTACATTCGCTTCGACATTTGATTTTCGGTTGACTTTTGTTGCTCTCATTATCTTCGTCTCTCTCCGCCTTTCTCTCCGTCATTCCTGTTAAATATTTCTCCATGTTGTCTCTTGAGGGTTTGTTCAGTACACTTAATATCACTTGCTCTGTGA
Organism: Corydoras sp. C115; assembly: GCA_019802505.1. NCBI lineage: Eukaryota > Metazoa > Chordata > Actinopteri > Siluriformes > Callichthyidae > Corydoras > Corydoras sp. C115. Next base: position 303,377 of record JAFMOC010000179.1, on the reverse strand, counting down.
TTTCTTGTTATGCGCCCCCCCATGCACCGCACTGCGCCGCCCCCCTGCGCGCCCCACTATTTGAGAAGCACTGCCTTAAACACAAATTACTTACAAATTACAAATTTTTATCCCTTCAAACCCTCCAAGAATATGCCTCTTCAGACCATCACTGCTCCACCAATAAATCTGGATAATGCTGGATAATGTTGCTGACTGACTTGGAAATTGTTTTACCCTGAGCTTAAAGAAATCCACTAAGCAGAGCTCTCTTAAAAGCCCAAGCCAGCACCAGGCTGGACTAGTAGGCCTAGTAGGCATCAGAGATTGAATAAGACCCTTTTATTGTCATTTTGGTCAGGTTTAGCAACACAACACAAATTATGTCTGCATTCGATTAGATACTCTAAAGTCAGAGGGTAGATACCACAGCTAGGATCAGGCTGTGTGCAGGGTTTGGATGGAGGTAAATCGCAGAAATTTACATAGGGTGGCAGATCAGTGTAGGAGTGTAAGGGCATTGGCAAAATTTGGCAGGTCTCTCTGAGCTCATGGCTGAACATTAAAGCAATATTTACCAGCTGGCATGCCCATAATATTAAATAGATCAGGAATTCAGCGTTCCCTATTGGCCCCTAATGTTATTATTTGTCTTTAGTGAAGATCTGATACAGCTTGTCTTGTCACGTGACAATCCCTACATGTATAAAAATCCTTCCTTCCCTGTTTTCAGTGTTGGATCTTGTTTTATGTTATATTGTGTAGTGTGCTATATCTGTATTTATCCGGTGTCTTCTGCATTAAAAACTACTCCAACTACAGCTTTGGACATTGTCATCTCTGGTCATGGCATTGGCATTTTGTGTTCACTGGAAAAATGGCTGACGCAATAATGATCAGGGATAATAATGAGGCAGAGAAAACAAGGAGCCAATAGCCAATCAATTCCATTAGTTTATGAAAGTAGGTAAAGATAAGCAAATTTCTAAACAAAGGTGTGTGTGCTTAAATGTTTTAGGAAATCTACTTAAGATTGTGTACATGAGATGCTTCATTATTTACTGTCCTGTTGCAGTGCAACAGTTAGTTATTTGCTTTGCTGGAAGATGTCTAATTTACATTATTGTTGTAAAGATTATTTCTGTTCCAATTTATTAAATTTACTTAATAATGTATCATTTCTCTCCTTGCAATTTTTTCTTATTTAGATCTGAAAGTGCTAATATTTTACTTACTGAACTTCATAAAGATTTGGAGGATTTCACATATTGGTTGGATAATGCAGAGGTTGTGGCTTCTCTGCCAGTAGAACCAAACAATCTGCAGCAGTTGAGCACAACATTGGAAAGACTAAAGGTAAAGGTCTTTACTGTGTTTTTAACAATGTTGCACACATTTTGTAAAATTTATATATCTTGTTACTTAATGGTTGGTGCTTTATTTATCTACATTTTGTATTTTTCACACATTTAGGCACAAGTCACGGAATTAGCAAGCAAAAAACAAACATTACACAAAATCACTACTGGAGTTTCATTGCTGCCTAGTGAAAAAAAGAAACCTTTGGAAAATAATGTAAAAATTATCAACATGAGATGGTCACAGGTATATTTTTCTTTTGTTTTACACTTAATCGCTTATAATATATTTCTATTTTTTCTCAGATATTTTAGGTTTTGTAGAACAAAATGTTTTAAAAAAAATATTTATTAAGAACAATACACTTTCACAACTCTTTCAACAAACTCACTGAAATGAGCAAGCATTTAAAAAACCTCAAAACACACTCAATTTTCTGATGACAAGACTGTGAGAACAGCTTAAATAAATATTTGTGTGAAAGAATATTTATATTTTATATTTTTTATTTAAAACTTCATTATTATTATTATTATTATTATTATTATTATTGTTGTTGTTGTTTAAATTTTTACAATGCATTTTCATTTAGAATAAAATGAATACCAATTCAATGTGTTTTAATAATGAACTCCAAAGGTGTCATCACACCTCCCTGAGAAGCAAAAACAGATTGAGGAGTACTTGAAAGATTTGAGTTTACACTATAGAGAACTCCTTGACTTTTCCACTTGGGCCTCTGCAACCAGAAATATACTTGAAAAATCACCTGAAGCTACTGCACTTAAGGTAATTTTAACAATTTTCAAATAAAATGCCAGCATGAGCTGAAAAGAAATCCCATTTTAATCTAATAGACCAATGACCTACAGCATTTCACAAAAGTGTGCATAACCCCACATTTTTTATATTTTATTAAATCTTTTTATGAAACACTGAAGATATGACACTTTGGTACAATATAATGTAGCCAGTGTACAGCTTGCATATTATATAAAATAAAGTTGCTGTCCCCTTAAAAAAACTCAACACACTGTCATTAATATTTAAATCCCAAAGTGCAAAGTCTTGGACATGTTTAGAGTCTTTATCATATTTGGCTACTGCCCTGCGACTTCAGTATATCAGCGGCTGCCCGCTGCTCTGGGCACGTGTGCTCACTTCACCAGTGGTTTTATATGTGTGTGTTTTACTGCACGGATGGAGTAAATATGGAGGACAAATTCCTCTGTGTGTATGCACAGTAGGCAAAATAAATCACTTTATCACTTTAAATGTTGTCATTCATGGTCCCCTTACTGAACTCTAGCTCCCCACATTCAACAGCACTCACACAGCCCAATTCTTGACACTCTCACCCCCATGCTTGACAGTACTCAAGACACACGTCTTTGTACTTATCACCTGGTGGCCACCACACACCCTTGACACCATCTGAGCTTCTTCTCATCAGATCGCAGGACATGGTTTCGGTAATCGATGTCTTTAGTCTAAATTGTTGTGGGCTTTCATGTTTGTGGGCTTTCATTTAAAAGAGGCTTTCTGAAGGACAGCCATGCAGACCAATTTGAAACAGTGTGCGGCATGTGATCTGAGGCCTGACAGATCTGACTCCCTATCCTATTAACTTCTGCAGCAATGCTGGTAGCACTAGCCATGATGCTGAACACGTTCACTCAACCTCATTGGTCTACCATGACAAGGCCTGTTTAAGTTGACCATTTTCACCTATGGTGAACTCGCTTTTGTTGCCATTGGTTTAGACTAGGGGTGCCCAATACGTCGATCGTGATCGACCAAGGTGTCAGGTAGATCGCGATGGAATTTTGAAAAAAAAAAAAAAACGTTCATCAGCGTTATCACGTTTCAGCGCTTTATTACAGCACTGTATCTGAAGCACTTGTACACACACGCACATTTTAACAAACACAACGTGATTCATTCTGAATCGTGATCTCTAACTCTGTGCAAGTGTGCAGTCTGCCCCCCCTCATCTCTTTCACTGTTCCCAAAACCGGCACGTGGCCACGCCTCCGTGCCTAAATCCGAAGCGTTGCCTCACGAATCATCTACATTAGATAGTTTCTGTTTGTGTTTTTGCACTTTATTTGACTGACAAGATAAGTGAAAGACTTTGCTCCAAAAGAATTAAAATACCACTTTCATTTAGAGTGGGGGGATGAATATTTTTTTACAATGTCAAACTACAAAATGCCTTTGCTTGATTTGCCAAGTAGCCATTGCACTTCCAATGAAGTTCCATCCATCCATTCATTATCTTCCACTTTATCCTCTACTAGGGTCGTGTGGGTTCCCCATGCCCAACCAGGGGAGTATGTTTCAGATGCTGGGCAGATACATCCAGGACAGGGCACCAATCTATCACTGGGCATACACTCACTCACACAGACACACAAACACACTCTATATGGGGCAATTTGGAGAATTCAATTTACCTTCATCCATGTTTTTGGACTGTGGGAGGAAACCAGAGAACCCGGAGGAAACCCACATGGACATGGGGAGAACATGGAAACTCCACCCAGATTGGGATTCGAACCAGGAATCCCTAGCGCTGAGAAGCGAACATGCTAACCACTAAGCCACCGTGCCACCCACCAAAGAAATTCCAATGTCATGCTATTTGCTGGAATATGTTTAATAAAAGAGCAATATCTGTGAAAATGGCCATTCTGAAGCCATTTTTTCTATGCTGATTCGACAATACTAACATGATATATGTAAACAGGTTTCAACATATAAGCCTAAAAAAAAGATTACCCTTGTTAGATCTCGAAGATCTGTCCAGTGGAAAAGTAGATCTCGGGCCAGAAATGTGTGGGCACCTCTGGTTTAGACTGTCAGGTTGGGAGGGTTGGGCCCCTCCCACCTGCCTCCCGTGTTTCGGGTTTCGGCCATGTCGGGCTTCCGTAGGTAGGACCCACCCCCTTGTGCAGGGATTGGGTCCTACCTAATCACTGGCGACCTACTGGCAGTATTTAAGATATCTCGGCTAAACTGCCAGTAGGTCAGCATTTCTATCGGTGTATGGTAATGTTCTTACCTACATTGTCACGTCGGGTGGTTCGTGTGGTATTTCTGTTTATTCGGCATCCTGTGGCTTTTCCGCGGTTATTTAACTCCACGTATTTTCGGTACGTGTATTCGGTTCCGCAGCGGCGTTCCCGCTGCACCGTTCCCTCTATGTGTATTTGAGCTCTCGGCTCTGTCTAGCGGCAATCCCGCGATCGGCCATTAAAGGAGCTTTTGTGTTTGTTTACCTGGTCTCCTGGCTCTGTGTTCCTCCACCACGCCGCGCTGCGCCGCCATTTTCCGGGCAGCGCGCCCCGTCGTAACAGTAATGCTGACCTCCAACATCTGTAGCAGAGTCCAGGATTCCTTCTCCGGGTAAGCAACACTCTTTTTATATTTCTGCGCGTCCGCGTGCTGCCGCATTTCCCGGTTCTCGTCCCGGGCGTGTTTTTGTTCTTGTTTATTAGCGCGTGCCGCGTTAGCGCTCGTGCTAACCGCGTTTAGACGCGTTTCCTGCTGCTACACTCGGCTTTTTAGATCGGCGCTAGCCACGCCAATAGCCGCATTTAAGCAGCAGTATTTGGCTTTATTAGATCGGTGTTAGCCACGCCACTAGCCTAGATTGTTGTGGCTGCATTAGGCTATTTAGTTTGGCGTTAGCCACGTCAGTTAGCCGTAACCTCCAGCAGCATTTTTGGCTTATTACCCCGGCACTAGCCATGCCATCATACACCCCGTCTGTGGCGATCGGCTTTCTTAGCCTGGCGCCGGCCACGCCGTCTGGTTCTCGCCGCAGTACTCGCTCCTCGGAGGTTGGAGCGAGGGGGGGCAGTGCCCGGGCCCCATCCCCCGGTCCTCCGTCGGAGCCTTTCTCCACGGAGGATTTCCTCGGCGAGTTTTTCCGGGTCTCGCAGACCTCGTCTTCGGCTCCTCCGTTGGACCCTTTTTCCACGGAGGACCCGTTTGACGCGCGTCTCCCGCCGTGGGAGATTCCCTACCCCACGGTCCACCCGCTAAGCGAGTTTTTTCGCGCCGCCAGGGAGTCGTCGTGCACCCCTCCGTGCGAGTTTCTGGACTCCACGGAGGACGCCTTCGACGAGCTGGGGTGGGCTGCGCAGGTCCCTGCGCCCGGTCCTCCGTCGGAGCCTTTCTCCACGGAGGATCCGCTCGGCGAGTTCTTCAGGGTCTCGCGGACTCCGTCGTCGGTCCCCCCTTTGGACCCTTTTTTCGCGGAGGACCCGTTCTACGAGTGCCCTCTCGCCGAGCGGACCGCGGTGCGCACCTCTCCGTGTGAGCCTCGTTACTCCACGGGGCCTCCGTGCAGTGAGTTTATTCCCACTGCTCGGATCTGGCCGCGCGCCGCGATTCGTCGGGTGCCCCGTCCTGCGTCGTCTCGGTCCGCGCGCCGCGCTGGGTCGCCCCGCTCCGGGCTGCCTAGCGTCGCACCCCGCACCGGCCCGCGTAGCACCGCATCCCGCGCAGCTGCATCTCGCGCTGCGTCGTCTCGCGCTGCCCCTCGCGCCTCGCGCCGCGTTCGCTTTCCCCCGTGCGAGTCTCCTGTCTCCACGGAGGATGCGTTCAGCGAGTTCCCCCTCGCTGCCCGGGATTTGTCTCGTTCCGCGTCCCGTGCCCGGTCGCCTCTCGTCGCCCCCCGCGCAGCTGCACCTCGCGCTGCGCCGCCTCGCGCTGCGTCGTCTCGCGCTGCAGCTCGCGCCTCGCGCCGCGTTCGCCTTCCTCCGTGCGAGTCTTCGTTCTCCACGGAGGACGCGTTCAGCGAGTTCTCCCTCGCTGCCCGGGATTTGCCGCGTGCCACGTCTCGCGCCGTGCCGCCACTCGTCGCACCCCGCGCAGCTGCACCTCGCGCTGCGTCGCCTCGCGCTGCGTCGCCTCGTGCTGCGACGTCTCGCGCTGCACCTCGCGCCTCACGCCGCGTTCGCGTTCCTCCGTGTGAGTCTCTTATCTCCACGGAGGACGCGTTAAGTGAGTACCCCCTCACTACTCGGGTACTGCCTAGCGCCGCACCCCGCGCCGTGCCGCCTAGCGCCGCCTAGCGCCGCACCCCGCACCCCGCGCCGTGCCGCCTCGCGCCGCACCCCGCGCCGTGTCGTCCCACGCCGCACCCCGCGCCGTGCCGCCTCGGGCCGCACCCCGCGCCGTGCCGCCTCGGGCCGCACCCCGCGCCGTGCCGCCTCGCGCCGCGCCCCGCGCCATTGCACCTCGCGCTGCGCCGCCTCGTGCTGCGCGGCCTTGCGCGGCACCTCGCGCCTTGCGGTGCGCCCGGGCCCCGCGCCTTGCTCCTCCGTGCGAGTCACTTATCTCCACGGAGGACGCATTCGGCGAGCCCTCTCTCGCTACTCCGGCCCCGCCTCACGTTCCTCCGTGCGAGTCTCATTACTCCACGGAGGTCCCGCTCAGTGAGTTTTCCCTCGCTGCCCGGGATCTGCCTCGTGCCACGCCCCGGGCCGTGTCGCCTTTCGCCACGCCCCGGGCCGTGCCGCCTTTCGCCACGCCCCGGGCCGTGCCGCCTTTCGCCGCGCCCCGGGCCGTGCAGCCTCTCGCCGCGCCCCGGTCCGTGCCGCCTTTCGCCACGCCCCGGGCCGTGCAGCCTCTCGCCGCGCCCCGGGCCGTGCCGCCTCTCGCCGCGCCCCGGTCCGTGCCGCCTCTCGCCACGCCCCGGGCCGTGCAGCCTCTCGCCGCGCCCCGGGTCGTGCCGCCTTTCGCCACGCCCCGGGCCGTGCAGCCTCTCGCCGCGCCCCGGGCCGGGCAGCCGCTCGCTGCGCCTCGGGCCGTGCCCTTTCGCCACGCCCCGGGCCGTGCAGCCTCTCGCCGCGCCCCGGGCCGGGCAGCCGCTCGCTGCGCCTCGGGCCGTGCAGCCTCTCGCCGCGCCCCGGTCTGAGCCGCCTCTCGCCACGCCCAGGGTCGTGCCGCCTTTCGCCACACCCCGCCTCTCGCCGCGCCCCGGGCCGGGCCGCCTCTCGCCGCGCCCCGGTCCGTGCCGTCTCTCGCCGCGCCTCGGTCCGTGCCGCCTCTCGCCGCGCCCCGCGCCGTGCCGCCGCTCGCCCCGCCACGCGTCTTGGATTCGGACTCCGTCTCGGTTATCCAGGACATTAATATGCGTTGTGGGGACAAGGTACTGGTTCTCCCTTTGTGTGTCCAGGTGGAGGGGAGAGAGGAGACTGGGAATCGTGGTCTGGCGCTCTGCGTATTCCACAGAGGGCAGTCTAGGCGTCGGGTGAGGAGGCAGTGGAGTCCTGTGTTCTCCACACAGGTTCTAGGGACCCCTGCTCCTGTCACGGACTGGGGCGCGGCGAGAGGCGGCACGGCCCGGGGCGCGGCGAGAGGCGGCACGGCCCGGGGCGCGGCGAAAGGCGGCACGGACCGGGGCGCGGCGAGAGGCTGCACGGCCCGGGGCGTGGCGAAAGGCGGCACGGACCGGGGCGCGGCGAGAGGCTGCACGGCCCGGGGCGCGGCGAAAGGCGGCACGACCCGGGGTTCTAGGGACCCCTGCTCCTGTCGCTGAGACCACCGCGCTGGTCGATGTGCCCCGTAAGGTGGATGACCCGTTTTCCGCCCAGGACCATTTTCCACCCGCTCTGGTCCAAACTACCGCCGGACCAAGGACTTTGGGGGCGGAGGAGTTCGTTTGGGATCCTGGACCGGCAGCCAAGTTCATGGACCTGGTCGGATTCACCGCTCCATCCACTCGGGTCACTTATTCGTCCACTCGGGTCAGTTTGGCGTTCACTCGGGTCACATATGCGTTCACTCGGGTCACATGTGCGTTCACTCGGGTCACATATGCGTTCACTCGGGTCACATGTGCGTTCACTCGGGCCACATATGCGTTCACTCGGGCCACATATGCGTTGACTCGGGTCACTTCCGCGTCCACTCGGGTTTTTTCTCTCCGTACACTCGGGTTTTGTTCTCCGTCCACTCGGGTCTATTCGGTGTTCCCCCGTTCCTCTTCAGCGGTCGTGTGTACCCGGGTTCCTCCTGTCTCTCCGGTTCCTCGGTTTCTCAAGGGGTTAGGGCATTACCGCACCCCTAGTGCGCTCAGAGGGTCACGGTGCTCCCGTACCCTCAAGGACTTTGGCTCCTCTCATGCCCACCGGGGGCCAGGTCTCCCGCGCATCCTCCAGGGGTCACGGTGCCCCCGAAGACTTAAGGGATCCCGCCACTCTCGTGCCCTCGGGAGGACGTGGCACCTCCCTCACAAGAGGCCACATCCCTTCCGCCTCCACATTGGGTCACCGGACTTTAGCACCCTGCGGGCCTCTCAACGGCCCCGTATCCTTAAGGGATCGCGGCCCCCGCGTCAGTCCACGCGGGCACGGTGTCCTCACCCTCACACGGGGTCACGGTGCCGCCGCACTATTTGGCACGGCATCCCCGCACACTCCTGGGGTCTCCACGCTGCCCTCGAGCCCCCTTTCAGTTCCGTTTCAGCGTCCCCGGGTGCCTTTGCTCCCCGGTTGTTTTTGGGGGGGCGATATGTCAGGTTGGGAGGGTTGGGCCCCTCCCACCTGCCTCCCGTGTTTCGGGTTTCGGCCATGTCGGGCTTCCGTAGGTAGGACCCACCCCCTTGTGCAGGGATTGGGTCCTACCTAATCACTGGCGACCTACTGGCAGTATTTAAGATATCTCGGCTAAACTGCCAGTAGGTCAGCATTTCTATCGGTGTATGGTAATGTTCTTACCTACATTGTCACGTCGGGTGGTTCGTGTGGTATTTCTGTTTATTCGGCATCCTGCGGCTTTTCCGCGGTTGTTTAACTCCACGTATTTTCGGTACGTGTATTCGGTTCCGCAGCGGCGTTCCCGCTGCACCGTTCCCTCTATGTGTATTTGAGCTCTCGGCTCTGTCTAGCGGCAATCCCGCGATCGGCCATTAAAGGAGCTTTTGTGTTTGTTTACCTGGTCTCCTGGCTCTGTGTTCCTCCACCACGCCGCGCTGCGCCGCCATTTTCCGGGCAGCGCGCCCCGTCGTAACATAGACAATACTGGCTGTGTGTGGAGTTATTTTGAGTGCACAGCAACTCTACACTGTTATATGAGCTGTACACTTTCTATATTACATTGTATTGAAGCATCATATCTTCAGTCATGTCCCATTAAAAGATATAATACAATATGTACAAAAATAAAATATTTTGTGTGATCTGTATATGTGATATTGTATATGTGATATTGCAGTCATCAAAAAGTTTTGTTTATTTTTATTTACAGCCAATAAAACCCCACAATTTGTGTTTTCCACATGCATACAAATGTAATGCTGGTTAAGTACAATGGGTGAGGTAACTCATTCAACACAAATTGTAGTATTGAAGTTTCACATGTTTATTCAGAACAGGGACGTAAAGAGTAACCGGTGGAAAAAACAATATACAGCAAGCGACTAGGTGGCAGTACTTTTGACCTTTGTAAAAGTACTGTATTACAACACTTCCATTTAATTTTGTAATGAAATTAAGACATTTTGTATTTACTAAATTATGTATGTTATGTTGTTAAACAGAATACCCTAACAGACTTACAAAGCAGAAAGTCCATCCTCTCTCCTGAAATACTCAAACTTTTGCTTTGCTAATGGCTTGATTAAGATATACTGTATGCCTTCCTGTTCTCCATTCTGCACACAATCAAAAATGTAGTGGTAACCAAATATATATGTGCTTTGTTGTTTGCATCTTCATGATGGCAATAGCTCCTTGGGTTTAGAATCCAAAATTTGGCTGTTTGGCTATGCATTCAGCTTCAAATGTTGAGAGTGCAACAATTGACTGTTTCCGAAAATACAACTTAAATTTCAAACTCTGACTTGTCATATTTTAGAGCAGGGGTGCCCACACTTTTCTGGCCCGAGATCTACTTTTCCATTGAACAGGTCATCGAGATCTACCGGCGTTAATCTCTATTTTTTAGGCTTTTATATTGAAACCTGTTTACACACATCATGTTAATATTGTCGAATCTGTTAGAATTGCTCTTTTATTAAACACATTCCAACAAATAGCATGGAGAAAACCTGATTTTAGTACAACCAAACCACCAAACACACAGTATACAGCACAAATGTAAAACAATCACTGTAACCTGCATTTCCCCAAACAGAACATCCATCCATCCATTATAATCTTCCGCTTTATCCTCTATTAGGGATGCGGGGAGGTTCCCCATGCCTATCCAGGGGAGAACACTTCGTGCGCTGGGCAGATACACCCAGGACAGGGTGCCAATCTATCGCTGGGCACACACTCACACACACAAACACACTCTATATGGGGCAATTTGGAGAACTTAATTGACCTTGATCCATGTTTTTTGGACTGTGGGAAGAAACCGGAGAACCCGGAGGAAAGCCACGTGGACACAGGGAGAACATGGAAACTCCACCCAAACTGGATTCCGAAGTAGGAATTCCTAGTGCTGAGAGGCGAATGTGCTAACCACCAAGCCTCCGTGCCACCCCCAAACAGAACAAGAACATTAATAAAAGCAAATGCATATTGAGTTTGACATTGTAAAAAAATATTCCTTCACTCATCTAGTCAAATAAGGTGCAACAACACAAACAGAATCTGTCTAATCTAATGTAATGTAAATCTAATGTAGATGATTCGGGAGGCAGTGCTTCGGATTTAAGCACGGAGGCGTGGCCACGTGCCGGTTTTGGGAACAGCGAAAGAGACGGGGGGGGGGATGCTCGCTTGTACAGTGATAGAGATCGAGATTCAGAATGACTCACGTTGTGTTTGAAATGTGTGCGCGCGAGTGCTTCCGATACAGTGCTGTAAAAAAGCGCTCATATGTAATAAGCGCTTTTTTTTTTCAAAACACCATCGCGATCTACCTTACACCCCTGCGATCGACGTATAGGGCACCCCTGCTTTAGAGCAAGATTTTCGGTGTACTTATTTGTTAAGAAACAAATACTTATTTCCACTGCAGTCAAATGTACAGTTTTTAGATCTGCATTGAACTTTGACACAACATTTACTGCTTTTGCAATGATGGTCATGTGACCATTGCAGCATACAACAGACTACTACTACTGTATGTACTGAGTGGTACTTGGGTTCACTGGCTAACTGATGCCATCATTTCTTTTTAAACTTCTTGTGCATCAGATGGGGTTGGAACTGGATTGACAGTCCATATTTTTGAAGAATGGGTGCATTGTAATGCTTCTGGTGAAGAAACACACAGTTCTTTGTATTGTCTCAAACAACAGCGATTTTGAGTTTGTAGGGCAGCTCACCCATGCCTTTTATCTTGCATCGCTTCTTCAGAACTTTTAATTCCCTCATGCTTTCTATTGTTTCTTCCTCAGGATTCGAAAAAGTCAGCCATACCAGTGTTGAGCACAATAATTTGTAGGTATTGGGTCTAACAGACAGGATAATGTCTTTAAATGTGTAATTAATGAAACAAGCTCTTTTTTTAGATATGAGGTTTGTTAGGAAATCTGAAATTTACCTGATGAACCCTTTCTGAAGTCGTCGGAAAATACCACAGTACAGATGATTTCATAGTTATTCGAATCAAGCAGTTTATTTATGACAAACCGAGTCAAAGCAGTGTTAGTCCAAGACAAACCCAAGATCGCGATCTGACTGATCTCAGCACCACACCGGTCCCACCAAGACAGAGCCAAAGTCTAGTTGCTGACACTATTTATTGAAAAACCATCCCTCGCTCTGCTTATTCTGAAAAAACTTGTCGAAGGAGTTCTATGGGGGGTGAATGCGCCGTTCCCTCCCTTATCTGGGGAGAGCTCGATACAGCTCGGCTGCCCTTAAGCCTTATCCACCAGACGCCAGGTGTATCTAGTTTTCATGAAATATAGGCCTTGGGCAATTGTCGGCCAGTTTGCCCCATCGTTATCGAATGCGCTAATTCCCTTGAACACAAAGTACTTACAAATCACAATTTTTTATCCCTTCAACTCCCCCTTTGGGAGTGCCCATCAACACGCCCATTGTGAATTTGCCCCGTTGTGAATTTGTCCCATAAGTGGTGCTGATGTTCAGAGTCGATCGCTTACATTTATTCATCAGAGTTCTCCTACGTCAGTGTGCTGTGCATCTGAGCCCTAAAATCAGTACATGAATCTAGAAAATAAAAAACTCAGATTTTTGAAACTCTAATAATATACGGTTTCATACTCTACTCGTTATCAGAGTCCTGGGGCCCGCTTGTGTCAACGCAATGGGCGTCCGCCACTCAGGTGTCCCATGCCTGCAGTGTTGTCGCCTCCGTCCATCACTAGGCGGCCAACCTTCTCTCCGTTTCTCCGTTTCCGTTTCTGATGCCCAATGTGTATTTTAAATGCTATACTAAAGCGTGTGTGTGGTGTATTATCTCCCCTACTGGGTTAATGCCTTAGAGGGAAAAAGAGAGAGATAGAAAAATGAGAAAGAAAATAAATTCATAAATGGAAACAAGATGTGATCTTGGGCATTGTTTAAGCATAACTGATTTCTTGTCTATCTGGCTCCTCATCCCCGGAGCCGGATTCACCGTCCGCAGCGCCATTAGGCGGATTTGCCTCTTTGGTCAATTTTATTATATAATCAAATCCTACCTGATCTGTGTTTGGGTAGAGAGGGGCAAGACTAGTAGTCAGTCTGGGGCGAGCAGCCACACATGCTATACAGCCTTCCATCCTTTGTTCCTTGGCTTGCTGCGCCAACCAATCCAACCACAGATTAGTCTCCTGGTAACCAGTAGCTAGTTTCACTATATCAACTGATGTCATTGAATTGTAGTCAGTTACGATTATACGGCTAGGTTTTTTCTCTTTAACAGGTGTTTTAATTTGAACGGCGGACTGTCGATTGTTACTTTGAACTGTGAGCAGTGATTTGATTTTTTTAGTCTCACAAGTATCAACCCCATGGTATCATAGCCCGATTGATCTACACACGTGGACAAAATTGTTGGTACCCCTTGGTTAATGACAGAAAAACCCACAATGGTAACAGAAATAACTTTAATCTGATAAAAGTAATAATAAATAAAAATTCTATGAAAATGTACAAATGAAAGTCAGACATTGCTTTTCAACCATGCTTTACCAGAATTATTTAAAAAAATAAACTCATGAAACAGGCCTGGACAGAAATGATGGTACCCTTAACTTAATATTTTGTTGCACAACCTTTTGAGGCAATCATTTACATTTACATTTACATTGTCATTTAGCAGACGCTTTTATCCAAAGCGACTTACAAATGAGAACACCACAAGTCAGAAGCCATGGAGAAAACCAACTATACTGTAAGTTCATCAAACCTGATTGTTATTCGAAGCTGCGCCCCCCCCCCCCCCCCTTTTTTTTTTATTTTATTTATTTATTTATTTAAAAAAAAAAAAAAATTTATAACAGGTATTTGTTAAATAGATGCGTCTTAAGTAGTTTCTTAAAACTGTTTAGAGATTCTGCCTTACGGACAGAGTTGGGAAGATCGTTCCACGATTTTGCAGTGGTGAACGCCACAGAGTGAGAATTAGCTCTTCGGTGAGGTGGAATCGCCAGGCGGCAATCATCACTGGAGCGAAGTGAACAAGTCGGAGTGTATTTTGAAAAGATAGAGTGAAGGTAAGAGGGGGAAGATCCAGAAATGGTTCTGTATGCCAGAGTCAGCGACTTGTACTGAATGCGAGCAGCTACAGGAAGCCAATGGAGGGAAGTGAGTAATGGAGTGACATGAGTTCGCTTGGGCTGGTTAAACACGAATCGGGCTGCAGAGTTTTGAATTAGTTGAAGAGGTCTGATTGTGGAAGTTGGGATACCAGCAAGTAACGCATTACAATAATCAAGCCGGGATAAGACTAGGGCTTGAACAAGCAGTTGGGTAGCATGTTCAGTCAAAAAGGGTCTGATCTTTCTTATGTTATAAAGAAGGAATCTACAAGAACGGGTGGTTTTGATAACATGATCAGAGAGTTTAAGGTGGGAGTCTATTGTGAACCCAAGGTTCCGGACCGAATCAGTTGGGGAGATTGTGGAGCCATCAATTTGGAAGGTCAGGTTGTGATGGATTGAGGGTTTAGCTGGGATAATGAGAAGCTCTGTTTTTTCTAAGTTTAATTTGAGATGACGGGCCTTCATCCAGACAGATATGTCGGAGAGGCATGCAGATACCCGATTTGAGATGGTGGTGTCATCAGGGGCAAAAGACAGATGAAGTTGAGTGTCATCAGCATAGCAGTGGTAAGAGAAACCATGCGCCTGGATGACTGTGCTCAGTGATGTCATGTAAAGAGAGAGGAGAGGACCAAGTACAGAGCCCTGAGGCACACCAGTGCGTACTTGGTGAGAGTTAGAGATCTCCCCATTCCATGACACTTTGAAGGTCCTTCCTGTGAGATAGGAAACCATTCAAGGGTCGTGCAAGAAAAGCCTAATTCAGCTAGAGTGGACAGTAGAATCTGATGATTTACTGTATCAAAAGCTGCAGAAAGGTCTAACAAAATGAGGACCGAGGATTGAGATTTGGCTTTGGCAGATTTAAGTGAGTCAATTACAGAGAGCAATGCTGTCTCCGTGGAGTGACCACATCTAAAACCGGATTGATTGGGATCAAGGAGATTATTCTGATTAAGAAATTTGGAGACCTGTGTGGATACCACCCGTTCAAGTGTTTTAGAAAGGAAAGGTAAAAGAGAAACAGGTCTGTAGCTCTCGACCAAATTTGGGTTGAGCGTAGGTTTTTTGAGTAGGGGTTTGACTATGGCTTGTTTAAAACAATTTGGAAAAGTCCCTGACGTGAGAGAGGAGTTAATGGTGTGTGTGAGAGCTGGTGTGATGGAGGAGGCAATGGATTGAAGAAGGTGGGATGGGATGGAATCAAGGGGGCAAGTAGTTGGGTTACTGGCAAGAAGAATTTTTCAGATGTCAGATTCTGTGACAGGGGAGAAGGAGGAGAGGGTTGGATGGCTGGATGTGTGAGATGAAGTGTTGTGGAAATGGTGAGTACGAAAGAGTTTGCTGATGTTCTGTGAAAAAAGTTGCAAAGAAATCAGCTGACAGAGAAGTGTTAGGAGGGGGAGAGGGAGGAGTTAGTAGGGAGTTGAAAGTACTGAATAAGGTGCGGGCATCTGAGATGCATGTTACCTTGGACTGGAAGAACAAGGATTTCGCAGCAGTTACATCCTTGGAGAAAGTGGCAAGTGAGGACTGGTAAGTTTCTAAGTCTGAAGACAGACCAGACTTACACCATTTTCTTTCGGTAGAACAGAGAGAAGTACGTTGCTTCCGAAGCGTCTCCGTGAGCCAGGGACTGGACGGAGAACTATGTGTTTTCCTGGTGGATTTTGGACAGACCTGATCAAGACATGAAGCCAAGGTGGAGCAAAATGTGCTTGATGCAGTGTTGGTGTCAAGGGTTAAGAAGTTATTGATGCTAGGAAGGGCATCTGTAACCAAGTCGGCAAAGAGTGTTAGAGAGGGCACTAAGATTGTGACGTACCTGAGATGTTTTACTGATGATCACGGGATAAGGTGGAAGAGAGACAGAGAACTGTATGAAGAAGTGGTCTGATTCATGAAGTGGAGTGATGTGTATGTCAGAAGAGAGACATGAGCGTGTCATGATGAGGTCGAGCTGGTTGCCAGCCCGGTGGGTAGCTGAGGTGCGGAGTAGATGGAGGTCCAGGCTGGAGATGAGATCGAGGAACTCAGCGGCGTACGGTCGGTCTAAGTGAATGTTGAAATCGCAGAGGACAACAAGAGGACAACCATCATCTGGGAGAGATGATAATAACATATCAAATTCCTCGACAAAGTTATCTAGTTGACCTGGGGGACGATAGATGACAAGAAAATGACATTTAACCGGTTCAGTGATTGTCAGTGCATGGAATTCGAATGAGACAGTGTTTGATAAAAGTGTAAGAGGAGAGAATTTCCATTTGTGGGTAATAAGCAAACCTGTGCCACCTCCTCTTTTGCCAATGCGAGGAGAGTGAGAGAAGTGGAAATTAGTTGAAAGGGCAGCTGGTGTCGCGGAATTCTCTGGACGAATCCACGTCTCAGTGAGGGCTAAAACCTGAAGACCAGCATGAGCCGCAAAAGCAGGAATGAAATCAGATTTCTTGGTGGCTGACTGACAATTCCATAGTCCTGCAGAGAAGGTGAAGGGCTCGCTTGTATTCACCTGCCGCAGAGCTCGCAGGTGTGCAAGAGTGCGCCTTCTCCTCTGAGGAAAGGAGCGTCTGTGAGAGGAGGAAATAACAGGGATGAACTGAAAACACATGCTGATGAGAAAGGTGTGAATGGATAAGAAATGGATTGACTACTTATAGATGTCCTTAGTTGCCTTGTCGTTGTCCTTGCTCAGTGGACTCACGCAGGTAGACTAGCAGGTCTTTACATGAATAGGTCAAGGTGCAAAGCAAGGTGCAAATAGGTAATAGACCGAAACTAGAACTGAAACCAGTTATTCTAGATACAGTTATATCCTAACTAACCGAAAAAGTTTTAATATCTAGCAACAAGAACGCCCAAACAGATTATTCAATTTAACAATGATTAGGATAAAATATGGGTATTACCGTGACTCTAGAGGTGCCGACGCGCAGATCTACGATGTACAACAGGTAATTCAAAGTTACAGCAGTTCCTTCCTACATGAGCACCTGACTTGTTCTGACTTTTTTAGTGAAAACTGCCGATTTTTAAATGTTACCACCAGGACACGCCCCCTCCGGAACAATCCCACGTTCAAAGCAAGGTGCAAATAGGTAATAGACCGAAACTAGAACTGAAACCAGTTATTCTAGATACAGTTATATCCTAACTAACTGAAAAAGGTTTAATATCTCGCAACAAGAACGCCCAAACAGACTATTCAATTTAACAATGATTAGGATAAAATATGGGTATTACCGTGACTCTAGGGGTGCCGACGCGCAGATCTACGATGTACAACAGGTAATTCAAAGTTACAGCAGTTCCTTCCTACATGTGCGCCTGACTTGTTCTGCAATCAAACGATTTTGGCTCACTCTTCATGTGCAAATTGATTCAGTTATCTCAGGTTTGAAGGGTGCCTTTTCCAGACGGCATGTTTCAGCTCCTTCCAAAGATGCTCAATAGGATTTAAGTCAGGGCTCATAGAAGGCCACTTCAGAATAGTCCAGTGTTTTCCTCTTAGCCATTCTTGAGTGTTTTTAGATGTGTGTTTTGGGTCATTATCCTGTTGTAAGACCCACGACCTACGACTGAGAACAAGCTTTCTGACACTGGGCAGCACATTTCTCTCTAGAATCCCTTGATGGTCTTGAGATTTCATTATACCCTGCACAGATTCAAGACACCCTGTGCCAGATGCAACAAAGCAGCCCCAGAACATAACAGAGCCTCCTCTATGTTTCACAGTAGGGACAGTGTTCTTTTCTTGATATGCTTCATTTTTCCGTCTGTGAACATAGAGCTGATGTGCCTTGCCAAAAAGTTCCATTTTTTTCTCATCTGTCCATAGGACATTCTCCCTGAAGCTTTGTGGCTTGTCAACATCAAGTTTGGCAAATTCCAGTCTGGCTTTTTTATGTTTTGTTTTCAACAATGGTGTCCTCCTTGGTCGTCTCCCACGAAGTCCACTTTGGCTCAAACATCGACGGATAGTTTGATCTGAGACTGATGTTCCTTGAGCTTGAAGTTCACCTTGAATCTCTTTAGATGTTTTTCTTGACTCTTTTGTTACCATTCATGTTATCCATCTCTTTGATTTGTCATCAATTTTCCTCCTTCATCCACGTCCAGGGAGGTTTGCTGCAGTCCCATGGATCTTAAATTTCTTTATCACATGTGCAACTGTAGTCACAGGAACATCAAGCTGCTTGGAGATGGTCTTATAACCTTTACCTTTAACATGCTTGTCTATTATTTTCTTTCTAATGTCCTAAGACAACTCTTTTCTTTGCTTCCTCTGGTTCATGTTGAGTGTGGTACACACCTTGTCACCAAACAGCACAGTGACTACCTGTAGCCCTATATATAGGCCCACTGACTGATTACAATATTGTAGACCCCTGTGATACTAATTAGTGAACACACCTTGATTTAACATGTCCATTTGGTCACATTATTTTCAGGGGTACCATCATTTCTGTCCAGGCCTGTTTCATGAGTTTATTTTTTTAAATAATTCTGTTAAAGCATGGTTGAAATGCAATGTCTGACTTTCATTTGTACATTTTCATAGAATTTTTATTTATTATTACTTTTATCAGATTAAAGTTATTTCTGTTATCAACAATTTTGTCCACGTGTGTACCCCTATTACCAGTATAAAGTCGTCTCCCTTCGCATCATGTTTAAAGGGAGAATCGTCGAAGTCCATGGACAAGCTTAGGGGGTTTTGGATGGGATGGGACCCACTCCGCCTGGTCCTGCTTTGTCTTTTCCTGTACCTGTTGGGTGATTTGTGATATTACCTTGGTGAGGGCTCTCATGTAGTCATCCAATTCTTCTTCATAGACCTGCAACGAGTTCCCAGCTACGGGTTCTCGGGGAGGACCTGGCATTGGTCTCCCGGTTAACAGCTGGTGGGGTGCGTAGTTCATGTCCCTTATCGGACATGCCCTCATGGACATCAATACCAGTGGCAATGCTTCTACCCAGGTCAACTTTGTGTTATGGCATGTTTTAGCCAACTTAGTTTTAATAGTGCGGTTCGCTCTCTCGACCAAACCCTGCTAGGCTGCGTGATAAACAGTTCCAAATTTGTGGTCTATTCCCAGTACCCTTTCCACTTCTTCCAATTTCTTATTACTAAAGTTGGTCCCATTGTCTGATCTAATTCTTTTGGGTACCCCATATCTGGGTATCAGCTCTGTCCTCAGCCATTTTACTACTGTTTTGGCGTCCTCTTTCCCTCTATCTCCATATCAGTGAAGTCGATGCAAATGTCAGTGAAGGGTCCCTCTGGAGCCAGGAATGCCCCCGGTGATACTTTGAGTCCTGGTTTGGGATTGTAGCTTTGGCATGTGTCACAGCAGTTTACAACTGGTGCCACCAATTGTCTGACAGTATTTTTAGCATTACCTGCTGGCCCTGGTGAGTGGGCCCATGGGCTTGTATCAGTAAGTTCAGTAATTTCATAGATGGCACGGGCAAATGTCGTTGCGCTTACATGCCCCATTATCGTGCCATGTGCTTTTCTCTTCCGGGCTCGCCTCATTTTAAACCAGTTTCACATGTTCTACCGTAAGCTCTGGTTCCTGTCCAGATCCTAATACCACACATTGTTTGACAGTGTAACCTCCTGCCTTTTTTGCTGCCTGATCGGCTGCCTCGTTTCCCTGCGCCTCCATGTCCCCCTTAGTGGAGTGGCCTTTACATTTAATGATGGCCACCTGTTTGGGTAGCTGTACCGCTTCCAGTAGCTTATGTATGTGTGTATAATGTTTAATAGGACCCCCTTGTGCCATTTTGAAACTTATCCGCATCCATTGTGGTCCATCTAAGCGTACTGCAGAATAGGCGTATGCTATAAATGTTCACAGCTTTTCTGTCCAATAATTCTAGTGCTTTTGTCAATGCAATCACCTCAGCCAGTTGAGCTGAAGCCAGATGTGGGACTGTACCTGCTTCTATAGTAACAAATTGATTTCCCTGTTTTCTCACTACTGCATACAAAGCTCGCAACCCATCATCCGACCTGTAACAGCACCCATCACTAAATAGTACTAGGTCAGGGTTTTTTAGGGGCTGTTCTCCTAAGTCACTTCTAATCTTAATCACTGCTTGTGTCACATGTTCACAGCTGTGTTGCTCGCAGTCAGGTGGTGTTTGCATGTATTGTGCCATGTTTGCAGCTTTGTCTGGAGTTGTGTAGGTGATGTGAGGTTGGGTCAGTGTTTCCTGTATTTTGTCCTTTCTGACCTTTGACAGTGTGAATGCTGCAGATGTAAGAAAGGCAATCACCCCATGGGTTGTGTTCACCACTAATGGATGACACATTACTAGGTGTGCAGTTTTGTTTAAGGCCACCGCTAAGGCTGCCATGTACCTTGTACATCCCGCGTGTCCCAGCACCACAGGGTCCAGTTTGGAACTGTGATAAAGTAGAACCGTCCTAGTCGAGTCACCACTCCCCCTTTTCTGAAAAAGTACCGCATTTACAATGCCTTTTTTTTCAGAAACATCCAGGTGAAATGGTTTAGTAAAGTCAGGGGACTGCAGGTCGTCTGCCATCGACAACGCTTGCTTTAGTGCAATAAAGTCGCCTTCCATTTCCGTGGTCCATGTTATTCTGGTCACAGTATCCCATAGTATTGTGCCATGTTTGCCCGTCAACCCTAAAAATGACAACATGTTACTGACATTGTGTGGTCTTGGGAAATGCAAGATCGCTTGACAGTTAGATGATGTGAGTGTATGTCCTTTTTGTGAGATTAGTCATCCTAAAAATGTAACTGTGGGTCTGCACATCTGAAGTTTTGCTTTGTTGACCTTGTAACCCAGGTTGGCTAGATGGGTTAAAATGGGATGGGTGTGTCCTTCAAACAGGCTATGTGGCTGTCACAGGCAATGAGTAAGTCATCAACGTATTGGCAGAGCAAGGTGTTGTCGTGCAAGATGGAGCCACTTTTAGGAGTGGATTCTGTCTGGGAGTCCAAAAGGTCTTTCTTTTAGGAGACACTGATTAAAAATCCCCGGACTGTCTTTGTACCCCTGGGGCAGTCAGTTGTAGGTGTACTGTTGACCCCTAAATGTAAATGCAAAAATTGTGTTTGACCTCGTCCGACAGCGGAATGGTAAAAAATGTGTTAGCTAGGGCTACTACGGTAAACCACACATGTTCTGGGGTAAGATTCTTCAGCATTCTGTAAGGGTCAGGTACTGCAATCCCCTCAGTGGTTGTTACTTGGTTAATGAGCCTTAAATCATGCACCAGTCTATATTCATTCTTACTGGGCTTCAACACAGGCAGGTTGGTGTGTTCCAGAGTGAGACTGTGGGTGTCAGTACTCCTACCTTCAAGAGGTCATGTATGGTCCATTCTATCACCTCACGCTTTAGGGGGTACTGTGGTCGATTCACAGGGGTGGTGTTTGGTTGGACACTTATCGGGGCCACGTGATGTTCAGTCAGTCCCACGTCTACCTTGGATACTGTCCAAAGTGTCGTTGGCACTTGCCCCAGCAGATCTGGCATCTGTGGGTGATCTGTTAGTTCTCTGCCATGGTACCTGTTTAAAACCACATCTTCAAATTTGCCTTCATCCAAGCACTCGCATTTAATTTGCCAGTACTTACCACACGCTGTTTTATGTAGGTACGGGGTGTCTGTGGGCCGAAAGTCCAGCGTCAGTGAATGTTTCACCATTGGGCCAAGTTGCCTGGCTTCATGTCCATCAGATATTAATAGTGATATGTGTGGTGCACTGTCTGCATACTTATCCGCTCTCCAAACGTCCTCTTGTCTGTGATTCAAGATTTCTACAGCCGCCACCCCTTCTGGACCTTTTATGATGCTGTTTGCGCGCAGCTGAGTGTCAGGTCCCTCATACTCACTGTCCCACACCTCCTGGAAGGTCTCATCTGCCTGTCTGGTGTAGTACATAGTGCAGTGTGATGGGTCAGGGGGCGGGAGTAATGGTTGCTTACTACACAGCCAAACCTTCCATAATTGAAAGACATAAGCTATATTGCTGATGATTGGTCTGCTTTTTGGTGCTTTCAATAATGCCCAGTAAATGTCGCAGTATTCATTTTCTTCCGATTGTCCACAACTCACCATAAGGATTCTGTCTGGGAGTCCAAAAGGTCTTTCTGTGTGGGCAGTGATTGCCCCCCTGGTGAGCATGTGAGTGTGATTGAGAATTTGCAAAGGAGGTCTCGGCCCAGTAAGTCTATTGGACGCTGTGGGACAAATAGAAATTGATGGTTGTACAGGTGTCTAGGGCACCTGTTCTTCTGTTGTTTTGTTCTTTGAGTTAATTAACTTTCATTCATGGTCATTAGTTTAGTTAATTAACTCTTTCCTTTCATTGATTTGTTTTGTGCACGTGGTCGGGTGTCTGTGGGTATTTATTTCCAGTGTTCCCCTTCCTCCATGCACGTCATTAGTTTTATGTTCGCTCGCATTCTGTACCTCTTGTTTTTTGGTGTCCCTACACCTTTAAAATAAATCCTGTTATTCTGCTTCCTGCGTGCCTGGCTCCCTTCAGCGTTTTAGGGCGCTGCGGCTCTGCACTTCTTCTGCGCAGCCGCTTTAGATTGAGGTAGCGAGCGTAACAATGGTACACCATTTCCGATTTTGTCTGTAATGTGATTGTCACTGGTAAAGCGACCGTTAGCGGCTGCACTAATACTTTCCCCAAGAAACCAGTTGTTTTGAGAGTTTTGTCAGACAGATAATTTCCCCATATCTGATTTGTGAGCACTGATGTCCCTGCTCCGGTGTCCAACAAAAATCCTACTTCCCACCATTTTACAGATAACATCAATATTGGTTCTGGGCAGCCGGGGGTGGGACTGGTGACTGGGCAGCATCATTGGTGGTTGGGTCCGGGGCGGTAACCCTGGAGCGGACCCTCAACTCTTCGTCCTCTCACGCGTTGTGGGCAATCTCTCGCGAAATGTCCCGATCAGCCACACAAGTAGCAGTCATTTCCTCCCATTGTGTTGTTGTGTCGCCCATGCCTAGGCCTCACAACAGTGTTTCGAGGGTCTACATAGGGGGTCAAGACCCATGGTGCTGGCACATACTGGGTCCTACCTGGGGTCATTAATGTAATAGCATCCGTCGCCTGTTGGCCCTCTAGTGGCAGATCTCGATAGTAACCTTCATTCTCCCCTATGTTTCTCACAACCCCTGTCTTCCCCAGTTGCCCCCTCAGCCTTTGTCACCATTTGTCTTTTGGGCTTTGTACTATCATTTAATTGTAACTTGTTGAGTTTCTGCACCACCGCCTTATTCTGAGCCTCATTCTCCCTCTCTTTTTGATCATGTTTGATAAGGAAATGATTAACGTGTTGCTCCCTCATCTGTCATAGCTTGTAATCCCACCACCCCATCCAATTTGTCCTTCACATTGTTACGCAGGCTGTCCAGTGTTCCCTGCCTGAACAATGCTCGCGACGCCGTATTAATGTCATACCTAGTTCCAGTACAACTCTTCCACAGCTATTTAAGTCTATCTAGATAAGCCTGCGGGTCCTCATCCTCCCTCCTACTTACCCCCTTTAGGGCCTGATAATTGACTTTGGTCGTCTTAGTGCTCTCAGCTCGTCCCAGAAGACCTGCCTCATCTGCCCAAATGACAGGTGATCAGGTTGACTCACCAGCCCACTATTTTGTTCTGTCTTTTCCCACACCTGATTATTAGTCAATTTCATAATAGCTCTAAGATCACCCAGGGCTAAAACATCCCCTGCAGTCAATCTCTCAAACTCTGCTATCCACAGGCTGGCCCCCTTACTAAGTGAGGGCAGGTCATCTCCCAAGTTCAAGAACGTAATGTTCCCTGCCATCCACCTGGACTGGACCACCCCCATGTGACTTTGCTTTATTGCTCACCCACCTGGGGGGGCTCGTCGGGCCCACTGGAACTTCTCGGCAACGATACTCCCACTTCTGTGTCTGGTCACTGTGCTGACCATGACCTGCTCCCTGAGCTTCCTCATCCCAGTCTACCGCTAGGTTCACCCCCATGATGTGCACTCCCATTCGTTCCCCAGACTCCCCTTCACTTTTATTATCTACCTGTGTTGTCAGTACAGGGGGTCGTGTTTTGATGGTCATTCTGTAATTTATCATGCTAACCCTCCTTTCTACATCACATGAGAGTTCATCGATTTGCTGGGTCAGTTCCCTAATTTGCTGTTCTGCAGCTGAACCAATATCGCCAAGCCTTAAACCACCGTGATGTGATGTGAGGTCACGCGGCCTTGTTCTACAGACTGCTCCACTTGATAAGGGATGTGTTGGACTCCGCGAGCCCCACTTTTTGTACCAATTCACCCACGGTCTTTTTCAAGGCATCAATTTCAGGACACTTCCCCATTACGTAACCCCCGGACAAAGACACACTCATAAACCCTCTCTCAACGGTCTCCCTGGATTGACCCACCATTATTTTACACTCAGGAGATTGTATTGTGATTCTACAGTCTTGCTTGGTTGGGGGCAGGGAGGGGCACAGACCAATTCAAATTTACCTACCTAGACACTGTGTGGCTTTTGGGTCTTGAACCCAATCACCTTGACCAATTTACCTACCACTGTGACACTGTGAGACACTGTGAATTTACTTGTGCCCAAAACCCGTATTGTGCTCTGCAGATGGGCAGTAACGCAACTACAGGATTTTCACAATCCCTTGGTCATGACCTTTCAATAAAACCCAGCATTCAGCAACTTTTCAAAACACGGGATCGTCAGCGAGCGTCTGGTGGTTGGGCACTTTCCTATGGTGCCCGGCTGGGCCCAGCCCGAAGGAGCTACATGGGTTCCCCCTCAAATGGGCTCACCACCTGTGGGGGGGGGGTAGTAATAGGGGTTCGGTGCAGTGTGGATCCGGAGGAGTGGGCCAGGGCGTTGCCATCCTCAGTTGCTGAAATTGGCTTTCGGAACTTGGAACGTCACTTCACTGGCAGGGAAGGAGCCTGAGCTGGTGCGGGAGATTGAGAAATACCAGCTAGATATAGTCGGGATCACCACAACGCACAGCTCAGATTCTGGGTCCAATCTCCTTGAGAGGGGCTGGACTCTGTTCTTTTCTGGAGTTGCCCATGGCAAGAGGCGTCGGGCAGGTGTGGGCTTTCTCGTGGCCCCCCGGCTTGACGCATGCATATTGGGGTTTTCCCCGGTGGATAAGAGGGTAGCTTCCCTATGCCTTCGGGTGGGGGAACGGGTACTGGCTGTTGTCTGCGCTTATGCGCCGAATGGCAGTTTAGAGTACCCAGCCTTCTTGGAGTCTGTGGGGGGGGGGGGGGGTACTGGAAAATGCTCCCCCTGGCATGACTCTGTAGTCCTACTGGGGGATTTCTAACGCTCACGTGGGCAATGACAGTGAGACCTGGAGAGGTGTGATTGGGAGGAACGGCCCCTCTGATCTGAACCCGAGTGGTGTTACGTTGTTGGACTTCTGTGCAAATCACGGTTTGTCCATCACGAACACCATGTTCGAGCACAAGGGTGTCCATAAGAGCACATTGCGCCAGGATGCCCTAGGCCGCAGTTCAATGATCGACTTGTGAGTTGTGTCATTGGACATGCGGCCATGTGTCTTGGACACTCGGGTGAAGAGAGGAGCTGAGCTGTCAACTGATCACCACCTGGTGGTGAGTTGGATCAGAAGGCGGGGAAAGATGCCGGTCAGACCAGGCAGACCTAAACGTATAGTGAGGGTTTGAAGGGAACGTCTGCCAGAAGTACCCGTCAGACAGATGTTCAACTCTCACCTCCGTCAGAGCTTCAACCACATTCTGGGGGAGGTGGGGGACATTGAGCCGGAATGGGCCATGTTCCGTTCCTCCTTTTGTTGAGGCGGCGGGCAGGAGCTGTGGAAAACAATGTGCCACCAACACAATATATAGTGGAGGGGGTGCACTGTTGACTTCGACTGGGGACATCATTAGGCGGTGGAAGGAATACTTCAAGGACCTTCTCAATCCCACTAATATGCCCTCCGGAGAGGAGGCAGAGTCAGAGGACCCGGGAGGAGGCTTGTCCATCACTGTGGCTGAAGTTGCTAAGGTAGTCAGGAGGGCTCCTTGGTGGCAGGTATTCAGGTGTGGATGAGATCTGCCCGGAGTTCCTGAAAGCTCTGGATGTTGTGGGGCAGTCTTGGCTGACGCGCCTTTTCAACATTGCATGGTCATCGGGGTCAGTGCCTCTGGACTGGCAGACAGGGGTGGTGGTGCCTCTTTTTAAAAAGGGGGACCGGAGGGTGTGTTCCAATTGCAGGGGAATTACACTCCTCAGCCTCCCCGGCAAAGTCTATGCAGGGGTACTGGAGAAGAGAATCCGACTGTTGAATCTCGGATCCAGGAGGAGCAGTGTGGTTTTCGTCCTGGTCGCGGAACACTGGACCAGCTCTTCACTCTCTCCAGGATCCTTGAGGGTTAATGGGAGTTTGCCCAACCAGTCTACATGTGCTTTGTAGATCTGGAGAAGGCTTTCGACTGTGTCCCTCGGGGTATTTTGTGGGAGGTGCTTTGTGAGTATGGGGTACATGGCTTACTACAGGCCACTCAGTCCCTGTATTTGCGAAGCAGGAGCTTGGTTCGCATGGCCGGCAATAAGTCAGACTAGTTTCCAGTGAGGGTTGGACTCTGTCAGGGCTGTCCTTTGTCACCGGTCCTTTGTCATTTCTAGGCGCAGCCAGGGGATGGAGGGTGTCCGGTTTGGTGATCTGAGGATCTCGTCGCTGCTGTTTGCAGACGATGTGGTCCTTTAGCATCATCAGGCTGCGAACTTCAGCTCTTACTGGATCCGTTTGCAGCCGAGTGTGAAGCGGCCGGGATGAAAATCAGCACCTCCAAATCTGAGACCATGGTTCTCAGTTGGAAAAGGGTAGAGAGTCCTCTCTGGGTCAGGGATCAGATCTTGCCTCAAGTGGAGGAGTTTAAGTATCACGGGGTCTTGTTCACGAGTGATGGTAAGATGGAGCGTGAGATTGACAGACGGATCAGTGCGGGGTCAGCAGTGATGCGGACCCTATACTGGTCTGTTGTGGTAAAGAAGGAGCTGAGCCACAAGGCAAGGCTCTTGATTTACCAGTCAATCTATGTTCTGACCCTCACCTATGGTCATGAGCTTTGGGTAATGACCGAAAGAGCAAGATCGTGAATACAAGTGGCCGAAATTTCTCCGCAGGGTGTCTGGGCTCTCCCTTAGAGATAGGGTGAGAAGCTCGGTCATCCGGGAGAGACTCGGAGTGGAGCCATTACTCCTCTGCATCGAAAGGAGCCAGTTGAAGTGGTTCAGGCATCTGGTAAGGATGCCTCCTGGGCGCCTTCCTAGGGAGGTGTTCCAGACAAGTCCAGCTGGAAGGAGACCCTGGGGAAGCCCCAGGACACGCTGGAGGGATTATATCTCTCAGCTGGTCTGGGAACGCCTCAGGGTTCTGCCAGTCGAGCTGGTGGAGGTGGCTAGGGCGAGGGAGGTCTGGGTCTCCCTACTTTGGTTGCTGCCCCCGCGACCTGAACCCCGGACAAGCAGAAGATAATGGATGGTAATTTATTAGATAATGATCAGAGATAACCTCACTCTATGTAATAATAGTTAAATTATTAATGTTAATACCATGTAATAAAATTTTAATTAATTAAAATGTATATTTACAGTAATGTGTTTCACCAACCACACTTTGAGTGATACTCCTGGAATCAAGAATGGAGTCAAAAGCTAATTTAAACGAGTCTAGTGGGTTGAAATCACCAACTATGAAGGCCTTGTCTGAGGAGACAACTATGTTAGAAGGAAATTTACCAAATTCTGTAATAAACTGTATATGGTCCTGGAGGACGGTAATAAGTTGCATTAAATTGGATTTCTTCTTCAATGAAGATTAACTGCTAATGTTGAGTACAAGAGCTTCAAAGGATTTTGGCTTGTACTTATTACTAAGTGTTACATCTTCTTTGTATGTTTTCTTTACAGATTGTAGCCACTCCACCTTTTCATCCACTAAGACGTGGTTTATGAGCATAAATTTAACCAGGCGGAGGGGCATCATTTTATAAAGTATTATAATCCAGGTTTCTGTAAGACAAAGGACATTTAAGAAGTTATCAATAATTATTTCTTGAACTAGAGATTTTACTAGATTTTGATGACAGTGACCAAGTTTTAACCTAAAGTTAAAAAAAAAAACTAAAAGTTTTTACCCTAAAAGTGTTTCTTACATTATTAGAGTTGGCATTGATATTAATTGGACTCTTTATTTTTTTTTGCTCACTGAGATACTTGATAACTGTCTTAATGGTATAGGACCTAGTTATTGTGGGTGACGACTTCTGGCTGTTCACAGGCAGCTGGTTAGGCCATATTGTCTGCTGCCTGGCCTTTGCTCGGAGTGGTCAAAACAAAAAACCCTATCGGCTATGTCATGCGACATCCCGGGACGGATGGATGCCATCCCATTTCAAAAGGCCAGGCCTTCCCTCAAAAGTACATCAATTGTCAATAAAGGCAATATTGTTCTCTGAGTACCACTTAGAAAGTATTTCTAGACATCATGTCCTCTACACACGCTTCACAAAATGAAATTTCTTTCTCTGCAGAAAAGTCGATTACTAGAGGTTTAAGCTTCTTTAACTTGGCTGTGTGTCTGAGTAGCTGATTACTGATGCACTTGCTGCACCAAAACCGGGTATGAAAAGTGGTTGGTACTCCAAGAATATTTTGAAAGGGATACATCCCAAAGTTGAGTTAGATAGTACATTTTGTGCAATCTCTGCCTGAAATCTCTCACAAAATGTCTTTTAGACCACACTTGCTGACAATATTCTCCAGAAAGCCTGTATGGCTTGGAAATCTATAAAAGTTTGGAAAACAGTTGTAGCATTTTTGTGACATAGCAGGCAGTTTTAGACATAAAAGCATTATGAATAGTGGGATCAAAATTTGTCAACCAAGGCAAGGCTAAATTGGGTAACATGAATAGATCATAATGTTCTTCCTGAAGGGATCTTACTCCAACAGGATAGGTTTTGTGATAGGTTTGGGAGAGTTCTTCCAGAGCTGTATTAAGTTCGTCCACAAGCTCCTTTTGAATACAGATTATGACTACCAGTAATAAATACATAGGTTATTTTTTAGGCCTCAATTTCTTTTTTGGTGAGTTAGCCATGCCAATTATACTGATATAAGGTATGTAAAAGGTGAAACCAGTGTATGTAAAAGGTGAAAAGAAGCAAGTGGGAGTCGTGAATTATGTTTGATAGGTTATTGTCCTTACAGGAAATAGTGTGGGATATAATAATTAGCTGTGTGAATTAGTATTCCAGGGAATCAAAATGGTAGGATGGCTGGTAATTTTTTAGAAGCAGACATGTGATGTTTATTCTGATAGAGGCAGCATGGCGGTTCAGTGGATAACAATTTCGCCACACAGCATAAATGACCTATGATCTATTTCATGGGAGAATGGCCTGGGTCTTTTCTGTATGTAGTTTATGTTCTCCCTATTCTTGCATTGGTTTTTCTTTATGTGCTTTTGTCTCAGCCCACAGATATGTTAATGTAATTTTTCAAAATTTAAATTAAAGGTGGCGGCACGGTGGCTTAGTGGTTAGCACGTTCGCCTCTCAGCGCTAGGGATTCCCGGTTCGAATCCCCATCTGGGTGGAGTTTCCATGTTCTCCCCGTGTCCGCGTGGGTTTCCTCCGGGTTCTCCGGTTTCCTCCCACAGTCCAAAAACATGGATCAAGTTAATTGAGTTCTCTAAAAATTGCCCCATATAGAGTGTGTTTGAGTAAGTGAGTGTGTACCCAGCGATGGATTGGCGCCCTGTCCTGGGTCTATCTGCCCAGCGCCCGAGACGTTCTCCCCTGGATGGGCATGGGGAACCCCACCGCGACCCTAATAGAGGAAAAGCGGGTGATAATGAATGAATGAATAAATTAAAGGTAAATTAACAGGTAAAATAGTAAACTTCATCTGTGATTACATGCATAAAGGTGTTTTTTTCTGTTTGTCCTGTAACAGAGTGGCAATCTTTCTGGTGTGTTTCTTCACCATTCACACTATTAATTCAGCAGTGTGTTGGAAAATAAAATTAATAATATTGTGTGTATTGGTTAGGCTTAAATTTTGATTTGTACTTCACCTGCAGTGTGAAGATATACAGTCAAAAAAGCCACAAATAGAAAAGATTTTGGCAACAGAAAAACCTACGTTTCAACCCGAAAAGGTGGGTTATCCAAAATTATAAATGCAAAAATTATTTCATGGCAAATTATTACTAGTTGTTCTGTATTACAAATTTATAAAATGCACATTGTTGATATTTTTAGGGGCAATATGATAGTCTCAGTGCAGACTGGATGGTCATTGATGGGTTTCTTAAAGAGTGGAAAGATAAATCCCGGATGTCATGTAAGTATTTTTTTTTAATCAGGCAAAAATAAACCATGGTAGTGAAAATGTAATATTTTTAAAAAATTATTTTTCTAGTTGACTACTTGGCAGGTAGTGTCCCAGGAGATGATGGAGCTTTGGACACATTCAGTAAATCGTGGTCTGAACTCAGTGACTGGCTGTATCTGATTCAAGACATGATTTTGACTCAGCGGGTGAAAGTAGGAGACCTTGCAGAAATCACTGATATGATTGTGAAGTTAAAGGTAAATGCATTCAGTATCAATATTACTATATTTTTGTATACATTATTCACCATTCACAAATTATTCAAATTCATATTCTTGTGGGCTTTTTACATTTCAATCCATATTTAAAGAAAAAATGCAATTAAATTTATTTGAAACTTTATTAACCAGAGCATATGAAGAATAAATTATTTTGGTGTCATCAATGAACATTATTTTGTTAAATATAAACAAATTTGAAACGTGCCTGCAATTCTCAATTTACAAATTACTTCCAAGACATCTGGGGAAATCCATTTTCTTAATCTTCAATTCTAATGACTTGCTTCTTGTGGATATTTCTCAGCCCATAGCATCAGTTTTAAATGAATATTGTATGGCCTTGGGGTGTACTACATTTCTCAAACACACCACACCTTTGTTCCCCCCTTAGCCCAAACTTTTCTAATTCCTTTTTTCTGTAACCTGTTCCTATGACTCCTCCCACGCTTTTCCAGCAGAGCTCTTAAAAGTCCAATTCGATTGTACTTTCCCATACTCCTTTGATCCCCTGAATAACATATCTCTTTTACTTCACCTTGGGTTCACCTTGCAAAAATCTTATTTCTTTTAACCCTACTTCTCCTAATATATGTGAGTAACATATCTATTAAACACTACTCATATGACAATGTCACAATTTAAGTGTAGTTTTTAATTGGGGGCTGTAGAAATGTTTACAGATAAGCAGATCCCATATTTCCCAGGCACCAATAAATGCCAATATCATCCCAAATGATGCATTTTGTATGATTTTAATAAGAGTTTGTCTCATCTTTGGCATGTGGTCTGTTTTATATTTCCAAAATCAAGTTGAAACATGGTCTTTTATAATTATAGAACATGATTACTGTGTTTATGTTAATCTCATTAATATCTCGTTAATAACTTTGGGCCTGAACTTCATGTGTCAGAAAAAAAATTTGGGTTTCCTCATGGCATTATGAGATAAGATAAAATAATACAGATAAGATAAGCCTTTATTGGTCCCACCATAATGAAATACACTAAGTCACAGCAGCAAAGGAACAGTAAGTGAAAAATTAATAAATAATGAAAATGATAGATATATCTAAAAATGGCATCTCTGTAAAAAATACAATACACAGTTACAGTAGTGCTCAGAATAATAGCAGTGCCTCAACAGCAGCAAGATAAATCACTGTTTTTGTTAAAATTTCAACCTCTACACCACAAGTAAGTTTTTGGAGGGCATAATAAGGGTATAGAAAACCAACAAACCCAACAGGCCCCCTATGCATACTGCGGATTCTGTGAAATTGAATGATTAAATGAAAGGGATGTGTTCAAATAAATAGCAGTGGTGAGTTCACTTAGGGAGGCCGTCAATTAGGGAGGGCGTTCTGGGAAAAAAAGGTGTTAACAGGTGATCCTTATTTAAGGAGCAAGTCAACTGACATGCTGGCTGTGCATTTGTCCTGAAAAAACAAGAAAAATGGGTCGTTCAAGACACTGTTCTAAAGACGAGCGTTTTTTAATCAAGAAGCTAATAAAAGAGGGGAAAACCTATAAAGAAGTACAGAAAGTGATTGGCTGTTCAGCTAAAATGATCTCCAATGCTTTGAAAGAGATAGGAGAATAGCCAAACTGGTAAAGGCTCAGCCAATGATCGGCTCCACGAGGATCAAGGCAGACCTTCAGTTGACTTTGAGTACTGGCACAATCAGAAGACATCTTGGTGAAATCAACCTACCAGCAAGAAGCCCCCGCAGAGTCCCACTGTTAAATAAAAGACGTGTAGAAGCGGTTAGAATTTGCCAAAGAACACATTGAGTGGCCTGAGAAGAAATGTCGTAACATTTTGTGGATTGATGAAAGCAAGGTTCTTCTTTTAGGTCCAAGGGTCACAGACAGTATGTCAGACATCCTGCAAACACAGAATACAAGCCACAGTACTCAGTGAAGACAGTTAAGCATGGTGGTGGAAGCATAATGATATGGGGATGTTTCTCCTACTAAGGTGTTGGTCCTATTTATTGCATACCAGGGATCATGGATCAATTTGAGTACATCAGGATATTGGAAAAAGTCATGCTGCCATATGCTGAAGAGGAAATGCCTTTGAGGTGGACCTTTCAACAAGATAATGACCCAAAACATACCAGCAAGCGAGCAAAAGCATGGTTCCAGATGAACAGGATTCAACTGATGGAGTGGCCAGCACAATCCCCGGACCTTAATCCCATAGAAAACTTGTGGGCTGACATAAAAAATGCAGTGCATGAGGCAAAACCAAGAAACGCAGGGGAATTGTGGAATATAGTACAATTGGCCTGGGCTGCAATACCTGTTGACCATTGCCAGAAATTGGTTGACTCCATGCACCACAGATGTGAAGCAGTTATCAGAAACTGTGGTTTTGCAACAAAATATTAGTTTAGGATACTCAGTCAAGTTGACTTATCAAGAATTTCTTAGTTTGTGCAGTACATTTTTGAGTTTCCAAGAAAAGATGTGAACACTGCTATTTTTTTGAACATTACATTTCTGATTTTCTGTGAAATATCATTATTATTATTTGAGTTTGAATTACTTTTCCCAATTGTCCTGCTTTTGAATAGAATGTGCTGTGTCCCCAATGCATTTGTGTTCATTAAAGTACAATATGTTAGAAGAATTTTGACATTTACTCATTTCTTTAAAGACACTGCTATTATTTTGAGCACAACTGTATGTACATGACACGTGAAAGACTATAAAAACACTACATACACCATAATTGCAAAATATTGTCCTTGAATTGCACAATACAAAAACACAACTAGTTGCACAACAACAAATTACACAGAGAATGATTGAATTTGGCTACTGCCACCTATGTCTAAAAAAGGTCCTAAGAAGTGGCCCCTGCACCCCAAAACAACCACTACTCACCTTAGTAGATAATCTGTAAGGCTCAAGTATCATGTTGCATTTCTTAACCCAGCAACAGACTCCATGTGATCATGATCTCCATTGAGGCAGCATGATGGTTTCATTAGCTCCCATGTGCTCTCACTGCCCTTTTGCCTTTATTTACTGTGATTTCCCCTGACTCCCTTGTTTAGGTCACGATATTAGGAACTGTAAATGGTGGTTGGAATATTCTGTTATATTGTGCAACGTTGACTTTAAACTTACTCACAAATTTTCTAAAATTTGTGGTGACCCTTGACCATCCTTGCTTGATTTTTAAAATTTTAAAGTCATACAGCATAGTGAGCGGCAAACATTAAGAAACAAGTAGATAAAAACAACAAGAATGCATAAAGATGCATAACAATGCCTTTTTAAATAAGAAAGTTTTGTGGTGCCCTTGGAAAATATGGGAGATTATTCCCTGGGCACCCATAAGGTGTGAAGTTTCTGTGAGGTGTTGGGGATGTTTAAAACAGTAGGTAGTGTTTGAACTGAGATGTCTTGAGGTATTATATGGGGTATTAATTTAATGTAGAGCGGGGCATTTCCATGCAGATATGGTGTGTATGGTGTGGCTGCATTACTGGGGTATGCTTGTGTGCCCGTGCATGGATTTTCCTTGGTAGACTACAAAAGAACAATTCCTGTTTAGAAATCACTAATTGATGTGTCTTATTTACCAATGCTCATTTTATGAAAGAATCAAGTTCTGTCTGATTCTGACAGAGTTAGGTATAGCTTCACTGAGTATAACAATGTGGATGACAAGTAATATATGATGTAGAATGAAGAAGCATGCATTTAAAAGCAAAGAGATCGAAAAAACGTGGTGGTCACAACATTGTTTCACTTGAAATAGTATGAAGTAATAAGTTGAAATAGAGTCAACAATGAATATTTTTTAAATTTGCCAGCTAGTTAGTCTTAAATTTAGTCTTTAGGCTGTCTCTTAATGCCAGCCATTATATTACGGAGTTTAGAAGAAATTTGAATAGTGTAGACAAGGATAAAAGAGCAGTTGTTTTATATTCATGAAAGATTATATTACACTATAAATGTAATACGAAATCTATTATTGGTTGTAGTTGATGTGATTAATCCAGTTCACATTGTAGTTAATAGAAAACCTCATGGAAAAGTCTGATTCAAATTCTGCAGCAAGTTGATTTCCTGCTTTGTGCTGATCAGGGTTTATCCATAATAGTCCCTATGTTATCAGAATCAGAATGCGTTATTAAACCCAGAGATGCTCCAGATTGCTCAGGCTACAGATTCTCGATTTGTCATGTTTATATATTCAGAAGTAGAATAAAAAAATTAACAAAATGCGTAGTAAAATTAAAGTACCAAAAATACAGAATAAAGTAAAAGTAAAGTGGCATGTGTAAAGTATATACTCACTTACACATGCACACACTCACTTACACGAACACACTCTATGTGGGGTAATTTGTAAAATTCAATTGACCTTGATGCATGTTTTTGGACTGTGGGAGGAAACCGGAGAACCCGGAAGAAACCCACACGGACGCAGGGAGAACATGAAAACGCCATGTTGAATCATAATTTTCATGATTCCGATATTGGCAAACTGGATCAGTCTGCGGCTGGTTGTCTCGCTGCCAGACAACTTGCTTCGCTCTCTGTAAACTTTAGCAGCAGGTAACCCATAGTTCTGGCAACCCCTCTAAGATGTTTTACCATCACAGTCTTGGAGAGGCTTTGAGTAAACCCAGAGCATGGGCACTCCCCCCAAGAGAAGAGCGTTGGACTGTGCCTTCACGCTGTTTTTTCTCCCAGCTCCGCCTAATGGCAGACAGTGTTCTAAGAGCCCATCCAAAAGGCTGGACGCTAAGAACACTATTCCAGATGTGAGTTCATGTCTGGGGACCCGAACCAAACAGTTCAAACCAGGCGTAAGATTCCCCGGACTGCACCATTGTAAATAGAAGCTTAGGTATATTGGGTGTGTTAAAGTTGCTAAACTTTTAAGAAAAGCCAGTTATTGCATCACACGCTTATATTATTGAAACTTTTAACCTGTGGTTAACAATTGCATAAAAGAAGATGCTAAAATTTTATTGCTGAAAGCCTTTTACATAAGATTTTTGCACCTTTTGTAAATTATATATATTTTGTTCTTTTTTTCCTAATCATTGTTAAATACTCACGGAGACAGAATTATTATCATGTTTTTATTTTCATAAAATAATGTTTGCTTGTACAGTCACTTAAATTAGGTTAGATTTCATTGAATTTCACTTTGAATGCAGTTTTTACCTAGTATTTCACCTGTCATAATACATATCAATACCTGCATGATGACCCCCTAAGGGTTAGACAAACAAGGGGGCTTGACGAATACTGGATGGAACCTGAATATCAATTGGACTGGCGGTCCTGCAGGACACCCTTAATGGACTCACATATAGTTTTCCAGTTGTTAGTTTTTGCATTTGTTTAATATCTGTACATAGCTGTCCTACATTGTTGTTGCTGCCTGGCCGCTCAAAGAGGATGAGTCCCCCACTGAGTCTTGGTCCTCCCAAGGTTTCTTCCTTGAATAACAACATAACAGGGAGTTTTTTGCTGCCACTGTCGCTTTGGTTTGCTCTTTGGGGGTTTAAAGGCTTTTTATTCTGTAAAGCTGCTTTGTGACAATGTACTGTTGTAAAAAGCGCTATATAAATAAATAACTTGAACTTGAACTTGAGATGTTGTCTTTCAAACTTTCAGGAAAGCTAGTGTTAAAGAACAGATTTAGTTTGGTGGCCCTGTCTTTATCTCTGCTGCTGTTCGACCTGAAGCCGGTGATGGTTCTCGTTCCACTACAGACCTCCCTCATGTTGTTTTGCTAAAGTCTACACTCCAAATTTCCCCTATCCTTGGCCTCCCTGATTTTCAGTTTCCTCTGGATCGTTCTCACCCCTTCTTTGTCTCAGAAGGCCCTCTTCTTATTAAGTTTTAGACGTACCTAGGTATCTATTTGAACTAGAGCTGGATAAATGGGGTTCAGCATAACTTGCTAGATATTAAAACTACTGTCGGTCAGTTAGGATATAACTGTATCTAGAATAACTGGTTTCAGTTCTAGTTTCGGTCTATTACCTATTTGCACCTTGCTTTGAATGTGGGATTGTTCCGGAGGGGGCGTGTCCCGGTGGTAACATTTAAAAATCGGCAGTTTTCACTAAAAAAGTCAGAACAAGTCAGACGTTCGTGTAGGAAGGAACTGCTGTAACTTTGAATTACCTGTTGTACATCGTAGATCTGCGCGTCGGCACCCCTAGAGTCACGGTAATACCCATATTTTATCCTAATCGTTAAATTGAATAGTCTGTTTGGGCGTTCTTATTGCTAGATATTAAAACTACTGTCGGTTAGTTAGGATATAACTGTATCTAGAATAACTGGTTTCAGTTCTAGTTTCGGTCTATTACCTATTTGCACCTTGCTTTGAATGTGGGATTGTTCCGGAGGGGGCGTGTCCCGGTGGTAACATTTAAAAATCGGCAGTTTTCACTAAAAAAGTCAGAACAAGTCAGGCGTTCGTGTAGGAAGGAACTGCTGTAACTTTGAATTACCTGTTGTACATCGTAGATCTGCGCGTCGGCACCCCTAGAATCACGGTAATACCCATATTTTATCCTAATCGTTGTTAAATTGAATAGTCTGTTTGGGCATTCTTATTACTAGTTATTAAAACTACTGTCGGTTAGTTAGGATATAACTGTATCTAGAATAACTGGTTTCAGTTCTAGTTTTGGTCTATTACCTATTTGCACCTTGCTTTGAACGTGGGATTGTTCCGGAGGGGGCGTGTCCCGGTGGTAACATTTAAAAATCGGCAGTTTTCACTAAAAAAGTCAGAACAAGTCAGGCGTTCGTGTAGGAAGGAACTGCTGTAACTTTGAATTACCTGTTGTACATCGTAGATCTGCACGTCGGCACCCCTAGAGTCACGGTAATACCCATATTTTATCCTAATCGTTGTTAAATTGAATAGTCTGTTTGGGCGTTCTTATTGCTAGATTTTAAAACTGCTGTCGGTTAGTTAGGATATAACTGTATTTAGAATAACTGATTTTAGTTCTAGTTTCGGTCTATTACCTATTTGCACCTTGCTTTGAACGTGGGATTGTTCCGGAGGGGGCGTGACCTAGTTTCATCTGGGCTATATAAGAACCGTGGATACGCTGACGCGACAGCGGAAGCGACAGCCCCTCGTGTGAAGACCTATTCGTGTAAAGACCTGCGAGTCTACCTGCGCGAGACCTATTCGTGTAAAGACCTGCGAGTCTACCTGCGCGAGACCTATTCGTGTAAAGACCTGCGAGTCTACCTGCGCGAGACCTATTCATGTAAAGACCTGCGAGTCTACCTGTGCGAGACCTATTCATGTAAAGACCTGCAAGTCTACCTGCGCGAGTCCACCGAGCAAGGACAGCGACAAGGCAACTCATTTCAATTATATCTATTCATATCAATTCATTTTCTTTTCCATTCACACCTTTCTCTTCAGCATGTGTTTTCAGTTCATCCCTGTCATTTCCTCCTCTCACAGACGCAGATGCAGGACTATGGAATTGTCAGTCAGCCACCAAGAAATCTGATTTCATTCCTGCTTTTGCGGCTCATGCTGGTCTTCAGGTTTTAGCCCTCACTGAGACGTGGATTCGTCCAGAGAATTCCGCGACACCAGCTGCCCTTTCAACTAATTTCCATTTCTCTCACTCTCCTCGTATTGGCAAAAGAGGAGGTGGCACAGGTTTACTTATTACCCACAAATGGAAATTCTCTCCTCTTACACTTTTATCAAACACTGTCTCATTCGAATTCCATGCACTGACAATCACTGAACCGGTTAAATTTCTTTTTTCTTGTCATCTATCGTCCCCCAGGTCAACTAGATAAATTCGTCGAGGAATTTGATATGTTATTATCATCTCTCCCAGATGATGGTTGTCCTCTTGTTGTCCTCGGCGATTTCAACATTCACTTAGACCGACCGACTGTACGCCGCTAAGTTCCTCGATCTCATCTCCAGCCTGGACCTCCATCTACTCCGCACCTCAGCTACCCACCGGGCTGGCAACCAGCTCGACCTCATCATGACGCGCTCATGTCTCTCTTCTGACATACACATCACTCCACTTCATGAATCAGACCACTTCTTCATACAGTTCTCTGTCTCTCTTCCACCTTCTCCCGTGATCATCAGTAAAACATCTCAGGTACGTCACAATCTTAGTGCCCTCTCTAACACACTCTTTGCCGACTTGGTTACAGATACCCTTCCTAGCATCAGTAACTTCTTAACCCTTGACACCAACACATCATCAAGCACATTCTGCTCCACCTTGGCTTCATGTCTTGATCAGGTCTGTCCAAAATCCACCAGGAAAACACATAGTTCTTCGTCCAGTCCCTGGCTCACGGAGACGCTTCGGAAGCAACGTACTTCTCTTCGTTCTGCCGAAAGAAAATGGCGTAAGTCTGGTCTGTCTTCAGACTTAGAAACTTACCAGTCCTCACTTGCCACTTTCTCCAAGGATGTAACTGCTGCGAAATCCTTGTTCTTCCAGTCCAAGGTAACATGCATCTCAGATGCCCGCACCTTATTCAGTACTTTCAACTCCCTACTAACTCCTCCCTCTCCCCCTCCTAACACTTCTGTCAGCTGATGTCTTTGCAACTTTTTTCACAGAAAAAATTGAGGGCATCAGCAAACTCTTTCATACTCACCATTTCCACAACACTACATCTCACACATCCAGCCATCCAACCCTCTCCTCCTTCTCCCCTGTCACAGAATCTGACATCTCCAAAATTCTTCTTGCCAGTAACCCAACTACTTGCCCCCTTGATTCCATCCCATCCCACCTTCTTCAATCCATTGCCTCCTCCATCACACCAGCTCTCACACACATCATTAACTCCTCTCTCACGTCAGGGACTTTTCCAAATTGTTTTAAACAAGCCATAGTCAAACCCCTACTCAAAAAACCTACGCTCAACCCAAATTTGGTCGAGAGCTACAGACCTGTTTCTCTTTTACCTTTCCTGTCTAGAACACTTGAACGGGTGGTATCCACACAGGTCTCCAAATTTCTTAATCAGAATAATCTCCTTTATCCCAATCAATCCG
Source organism: Corydoras sp. C115 (assembly GCA_019802505.1). Taxonomy (NCBI): domain Eukaryota; kingdom Metazoa; phylum Chordata; class Actinopteri; order Siluriformes; family Callichthyidae; genus Corydoras; species Corydoras sp. C115. The sequence continues at coordinate 263,602 of JAFMOC010000179.1, read as the reverse complement.
GTTTTAGATGTGGTCACTCCACGGAGACAGCATTGCTCTCTGTGATTGACTCACTTAAATCTGCCAAAGCCAAATCTCAATCCTCGGTCCTCGGTTGTTAGACCTTTCTGCAGCTTTTGATACAGTAAATCATCAGATTCTACTGTCCACTCTAGCTGAATTAGGCTTTTCTTGCACGACCCTTGAATGGTTTCGATCCTATCTCACAGGAAGGACCTTCAAAGTGTCATGGAATGGGGAGATCTCTAACTCTCACCAAGTACGCACTGGTGTGCCTCAGGGCTCTGTACTTGGTCCTCTCCTCTTCTCTCTTTACATGACATCACTGAGCACAGTCATCCAGGCGCATGGTTTCTCTTACCACTGCTATGCTGATGACACTCAACTTCATCTGTCTTTTGCCCCTGATGACACCACCATCTCAAATCGGGTATCTGCATGCCTCTCCGACATATCTGTCTGGATGAAGGCCTGTCATCTCAAATTAAACTTAGAAAAAACAGAGCTTCTCATTATCCCAGCTAAACCCTCAATCCATCACAACCTGACCTTAAAAATTGATGGCTCCACAATCTCCCCAACTGATTCGGTCCGGAACCTTGGGTTCACAATAGACTCCCACCTTAAACTCTCTGATCATGTTATCAAAACCGCCCGTTCTTGTCGATTCCTTCTTTAAAACATAATGAAGATCAGACCCTTTTTGACTGAACATGCTACCCAACTGCTTGTTCAAGCCCTAGTCTTATCCCGGCTTGATTATTGTAATGCACTACTTGCCGGTATCCCAACTTCCACCATCAGACCTCTTCAACTAATTCAAAACTCTGCAGCCCGACTCGTGTTTAACCAGCCCAAGCGAACTCATGTCACTCCATTACTCACTTCCCTCCATTGGCTTCCTGTAGCTGCTCGCATTCAGTACAAGTCGCTGACTCTGGCATACAGAACCATTTCTGGATCTTCCCCCTCATACCTTCACTCTATCTTTTCAAAATACACTCCAACTCGTTCACTTCGCTCCAGTGATGATTGCCGCCTGGTGATTCCACCTCACCGAGGAGCTAATTCTCACTCTGTGGCGTTCACCACTGCAAAATGGTGGAACGATCTTCCCAACTCTGTCCGTAAGGCAGAATCTCTAAACAGTTTTAAGAAATTACTTAAGACGCATCTATTTAACAAATACCTGTTATAAAAATAAATAAATAAATAAATAAATAAATAAATAAAAAAAGGGGAGGGGCGCAGCTTCGAATAACAATCAGGTTTGATGAACTTACAGTATAGTTGGTTTTCTCCATGGCTTCTGACTTGTGGTGTTCTCATTTGTAAGTCGCTTTGGATAAAAGCGTCTGCTAAATGACTAAATGTAAATGTAATGTAAATGTAAATGTAACTAAAATACATTTACCATGACATAACTGGGAAAGACTTTAAAGTAAAAATCCTACCTCACATTCTGAAAAAACATTAAAAGGCTACCACATGACTACCATTAATCATTTGCTAGAAAGCAATGCTGTCTCAGTGGAGTGACCACACCTAAAACCAGAATGATTGGGATCAAAGAGGTTGTTCTGAGTAAAAAAAACTAAAGACCTGTGTTGAAACCACCCGTTCAAGTGTTTTAGACTGGAAAGTTAAAGTGATACAGGTCTGTAGCTCTCAACCATATTTGGGTTGAGCGTTTGCTTTTTGAGCAGAAATTTAACTATGGCCTGTTAGAAAGAATCAGGAAAAGTAGCAGAAATGAGGGAGGGAGTTGATGATGTGTGTAAATGCTGGTGTGATAGAGTAAGAAATGGATTGAAAAAGGTGAGATGGGATGTGATCAATGGGGCAAATAGTTGGGTTGCTGGCAAGAAGAATCTTGCAGATGTCTGATTCTGAGACAGGGTAGAAGGATGGGAAGGTTGGTTGATTGGATATGTGAGATGTAGTGTATTGGAAATGGGTGTGTGAAAGTGCTGATGCCCTCGATTTTTTCTGTGAAGAAGGTTGCAAAGACTGACAAACAGCTGACAAATGATTTTGGAAGGTGAAAAAATGGAGTGAGTAAAGTGTTAAAAGTGCTGGTTAGAAGTGAAACACAAGCATGTAATGATGAGTTCAAGCAGAAGTGCGGAGTAGATGGAGGTCCAGGCTGTTGATAAGAGCAAGATCTCAGTAGGGTAAGGTCGGTCTAAGTGAATATTGAAATCACTGAGGACGACAAAAGGACAACCATCATCTGGGAGAGATGATAATAGCATATCAAATTCCTCTTGACCTGGGGTGTGATAGACGACAACAAAATGACATTTAAGATGTTCTGTGATGGTCAATGCATGAAATTCAAATGAAACAGTGTTAGATAAAAGTATAAGAGCAGAATATTTTCATTTGTGAGAAATAAGCAAACCTGTTCCACCTCCTCTTTTGCCTCTCTGGACTTCTTGGTGGCCAGATGCTGGAAGCACCCCTGAAAATATTAATAAATTGTGTGTTTTTTTATGAGCATGTGATATAATAATTTTTATTTAGCTACTTCTGCGTTAATACATAGCATTCATTATGCTTTTTGTCCCACAATACTCTTCAAATCGTTGTGTTTTTGTTAGCGCTTTTAGCTAACGCTAGCACTTTCTGCTTACTATCGCTGTCGTTTGCTGCAAACACTGCTGCATTTATTACCTGCTTCTTTTATAAATAATAGCCTATATTTATAAAAGAGCCATATCCTAATCTGTGTCGCCGGATTCAACTGTTCGGATTTTCGAATCGTATTTTATTGGACTCGACGCAGATCTTCACACACACCGCATTGTGAGAACCTCCAAGGCTCAACCTCCATCCGACGCTAATACAGCCAGACTTGAATTGGATCTCCACCAGCTGCTGCCGCTGCTTTGTCTCATCATCAGCTGTAACAGGGGGAACTAACCTTACATCTCTACCCACCCGAAGCTACGTTTATTTCTTCATTTATACATAAACTTTACAATGGCACTTTCCCCTCTGGTTGCGTGCCCTCAGTGCAGTATGTATAGACAGTCCTCCTCCGTCATTACTGATAATTCAGCCTGTGAGAAGTGTAGCCTAGTTATTAGCCTGAATGAGAATATTTCAGTGCTAGAAGAGCGCATTCGGGTTTTAGAACAAGGTAATGTAATTAAAGGTGTGTCAGGGACCAGTTTAGCCAGCCCGAATTCCCCAGGATAAGGTCCTAAATCTCCGGCTTTAGAGCCCTCGCAGCAGGGCGAGTGGGTGAAAACCAGGCGACGTACACGTAGAACTGAGCATCACTCTTCTAGGATCCACGTGTCCAATCGGTTTTCCCCACTCAGTGACTCACCCACTGAGAGACCGGTTGCTAAAAGTGCTCTGGTTATTGGCGACTCCCAGCTCAGACACGTGCGAATAGCTACCCCCTTAGAGACCCCTGCAACCATAGTCCGGTGCATCCTAGGGGCCAGGGCTCCAGACATAAGGTCGAACCTCAAAGTGCTGGCTAATGCTAAACGCTCATTGTCTAGAATAGTTATCCACGTTGGCACTAATGACGTTCGCCTCAAGCAGTCAGAGATTATTAAGGCGAATGTTAAAGAGGTGTGTGGAACCGCTGCAATGATGTCTGATGAAGTAGTTGTCTCTGGTCCCCTACCAATTAGGCGTGGCGGCGAAACCTACAGCAGGTTATGGTTGCTGTGTTGCTTATGTCTAAGTGATGCTCAGAAAACAATATTACCTTTATTGATAATTGGTGTACTTTTGAGGGAAGGCCTGGCCTTTTGAAATGGGACGGCATCCATCCTTCCCGGGAGGGTGCTGCGCTCATGTCACATAACATAGCCGATAGGGTTTTTTCTTCAGATAGGAATAAAAATCTACAATTCAGAGCCAAGGCCAGGCAGCAGACAGAATGGCCTAACAAACTGCCTGCGAATAACTAGGTCCCATACCATTAAGACAGTTATCAAGTATCGCAGTGAGCAAAAAACAAAAAGAGTCCAAAAAGTGTGCCAAACAAATCTCATTAATATCAATACAAACTCAAGTAGTGTCAGAGACACTTTTAAGTTAAAACTTGGGTTATTAAACATTAGGTCACTTTCATCAAAATCAGCTCTAGTTCAATAAATAATTACTGATAACTTCCTAAATGTCTTTTGTCTCACAGAGACCTGGATTAGGTCCAATGAATACTTAGCATTAAATGATGCCTCTCGACCTGGTTATACTTATGCTCATAAACCACGCCTCGGTGGACGAGGAGGTGGAGTGGCTACGATCTATAAAGAAAACACTTATGTAAATGTAACACTTAATAATTAGTATGAGTCAAAATCCTTCGAAGCTCTTGTACTCAACATAAGCAGCTCATCTTCATTGAAGAATAAATACAATCTAATGCCAGTGATTACCGTATACTGCCCTGCAGGCCCATATACAGTGTTTATTAAAGAATTTGGTGAATTTCTTTCTAACATAGTAATCTCATCAGACAAGGCCTTAATAGTCGGTGACTTCAATGTTCACTTTGAAAACCCACTAGACTCATTTAAATTAGCCTTTGACTCTATCCTCGATTCCATGGGCATTACTCAAAGTGTGGTTGGTGAAACACATCGCTGTAAACATACATTAGACTTAGTTTTATCACATGGCATTAACATTAATAATTTAACTATTGTTCCACTAAGTGAGGTCATCTCTGATCATCATTTAATAACCTACAATTTAGAAATTGATATTGATCCAGTCATTAAACCGCGATATGATATGAAGCGTACAATCATTCCCTCTACTGCTCGGTCATTCCTACAACATTTACTAGAATTAAATATTAAACCATGCCCAGCGATAGATTTGCACCCTGTCCTGGGTGTATCTGCCCAGCACCCGAAACGTTCTCCCCTGGATGGGCATGGGGAACCCCACTGCGACCCTAATATAGGATAAAGCAGAAGATAATGAATGAATTAAACATTAAACCAGCATCAGGACCCGATGAACTTGAAAACACAGCTGAATACCTTAAACATGTGTTTTCTACAACCTTAGACAGTGTCGCTCCACTTAAACTAAAAAGGGTTAAAGATAAAAGACTCATTCCATGGTTTAATGATCAAACACGTGCCCTAAAACAAACCACAAGAACTATGGAGCATAAATGGAGACAAACTAAATTAGAGGTATTTAGGGTTGCATGGAAGGACTGTATGTCTGAGTACAAACATGCACTCAATGCAGCAAATTCTAAATATTATTCTGAACTAATAGAGAACAAAAACAACCAAAGATTCCTCTTTAGTACCATTGCCAAATTAACTCGAAGTGCTACTGAATCAGATTCACAGATTCACTCACAGCTCAGCAGCAATGATTTCATGAATTTCAATACCTACAAACCTCCTTAAAGACCTCCTACCAAGTATTACAGAGCCTGTTATTAACATTATAAATTCATCACTTAAAATAGGCTATGTACCCAAAAATCTGAAGTGTGCAGTCATTAAACCATTATTTAAAAAACCTAATTTAGATCCTCTAATACTGTCCAACTATAGACCAATATCAAACCTTCCTTTTGTCTCTAAAATCCTAGAAAAAATTGTGTTCAACCAGCTGAATCGCCATCTTCTAACTAATAACGTTCATGAAGTTTTTCAGTCAGGTTTTAGATCTCATCATAGTAATTTATTTCAAGTAATTTATTTATATAGCGCTTTTTACAACAGTACATTGTCACAAAGCAGCTTTACAGAATAAAAAGCCTTTAAACCCCCAAAGAGCAAGCCGAAGCGACAGTGGCAAGAAAAAACTCCCTTTTATGTTGTTATTTAAGGAAGAAACCTTGGGAGGACCAAGACTCAGTGGGGGACTCATCCTCCTTGAGCGGCCAGGCAGCAACAACAGTGTAGGACAGCCATGTACAGATATTAAACAAATGGAAAATCTAACAACTGGAAAACTATATGTGAGTCCATTAGGGGGCGTCCTGCGGGACCGCCTTGTCAGGTTCCATACAGTATTAGTCAGCAGAGCCATGGATGAAGATCTCCAGGAAGCCGGTCACACCTCAAAAGAAACAGACAAGGAAGGCAGTTAGAGCTGATAATAAAGCACGGCATTTAATTAATAAGTAATTAATTGACACAGTGCAGCATGTGACTCCGGCATCACTGACTAGAGCAGCATAACTAAAAGAGGCAGATACTGCAGACTCTACATAGTTGAGATGGCGCCCCGGAACAGCATCATTTCAGCGCCACACCCCCCCCCATTATGAGGTGGGTGAAGAGGTGAAACGACAGCACACACTGATCAGAGATTACCCCCCCAACACAGCAAAGTCTGAGATCTACATCTTTATCTACAGGGGATTAGTTAAACGCAAGATTAAATAAATGTGTTTTTAATTTATTTTTAAAGATTAATAGTGATTCAGAATCACGAACAGTAACTGGAAGGCTATTCCAAAGTTGAGGAGCCTTGTGGGAGAACGCTCTTCCACCAGCAGTAACTTTATTTATTCTAGGAGCTAAGAGTAAACCAGCACCTTGAGATCGGAGCTCACGTGTTGGCTTGTATGATTGAATCAGCTCACTCAGATACTGTGGAGCCTGATTATGTAGAATTTTATATGTTATTAATAAAATTTTGTACTCGATACGAAACTTAACTGGTAGCCAGTGCAGGTTTGATAACACAGGACTGATATGATCTAACTTTCTGGTTTTAGTTAAAACTCTAGCTGCAGCATTCTGTACAAGTTGTAATTTATGTAATGATTTATTAGAACATCCTGTCAGAAGTGAATTACAATAATCAAACCTTGAGGTAATAAAAGCATGAATTAGTTTTTCTGCATCTTGGAGGGAGAGGATATTTCGTAGCTTCGCAATGTTACGAAGGTGAAAAAATGCAATTCTAGTAATATTGCTAATGTGCTTTGTAAAGGAGAGATCTGAATCAATAATGACACCGAGATTATTTACAGATGAACTGGGTCTAATTAAAGAGTTATCAAGGTTTAACATAGTGTTAGAAGCTTTGTTAATTTTCTCCTTGGGTCCAACTATCAGAAACTCTGTTTTATCAGAATTTAGCAGTAGGAAGTTTTTTGACATCCATATTTTAATATCTTGAATGCAGTCCTCGAGCTTAGTGACTGGGTGCTGGGTGCTGTCAAGAGACAGCTTCGCAGCGTGCGGGTCGGGAATCTGCCCTGCGAGCCGCCGCGCACTGTCAGAGAGCCGCTCGGCTCCACCGGTCACCCGCTCCGCGAGCTGTTCTACCGCCAGTAATCCGCCTCTCAGCGAGCCTGTCGAGCTGCTGCACGTGCCGCTGCACGAACCGTTCCATCCTTACCTCCATCCGCTCCTCAAGTGGTTCTACGCTGCCGGTAATCCGCCGAGCACCGCCAGCGTGCCGCTCCGCGCCGTGAGCAACCCACCTCGCAGCCTCCGGACCAGGAATCCGCCCCAGGAATCCGCAGTTAGCGAGCACCAGGGCTCCATTAACAACAGCTTTGCAGCTTGCGGATTGGGACTCTGACCTGCGAGCCACTGCGTGCTGATCGCGAGCTGCCACAAGCAATCAGCGAGCCACTCCACGATCCGTCCTGCTACGCCGGCCATCCGCTCTGCCGGCCATCCGCTCCGCCGGCCATCCGCTCCGTGAGTGGTCCTACGCCGCCGGTAATCCGCTGAGCGCCGCCAGCTTGCCACCCTGCGTCGTCGGGAATCCGCCTCGCAGCCGTCAGCGAGCTGCCGCACGCCATCTGCGAGCCGCTCCACCCGGTTAGCCACTTTGTCCGGCTGCAGCATCGGCTGCCTTAACTCGGCGCTAGCCCCGCCATTAACCGCTTTATTTGGCTGCAGCTTCAGCTGCATTAGCTCGGCGCTAGCCCCGCCATCTATTTCATATCCACCCTTCGCATTAATGATGAGGGTTATCGATTGCTTCCCGGAGTATGGGGAGATCGTTCTCCCTCTCTCCGTTCCGTGCATCTGTCGCGTCCCATCCCGAGCCGTCCGTGATCCGTGCTCGGTTCCCGCCTCGGTAGACCAATTTCTATGTGGGATTGCTGTGGTACTGGCTTTTTTTGTGTCCAGGAGACAGAGAGGAAGGAGGCTGGGACACTAGGCGTGGTGTCCAGCGCATCACCTGAGATGCAGTCCAGTGGTCCGAGGAGGAGGCTGTGGTCGTCTATGTCCACCACTCTGGACCATTCCGCACCCGCTCTGGACTGTAGTTCGCCCGCGCTGGACAAGGTGCCCTGTACTGGACTGTTTGAAAGCCGCTCAGGAGACACGGGACTCTATGCCGGACCCCCAGCTGTTGGACAAGAACTGTGCTACGCTCGCGTCTACTCGGGTCACCTCTGCGGTCGCATGTACCCCGGTTGCCTCTTAGTCCGCGTTAGCCTATTTAGCACCTGAGTCCGCGTTAGTCTCTCCAGCACCTGAGTCCGCGTTAGTCTCTCCAGCACCTGAGTCCGCATTAGTCTCTCCAGCACCTGAGTCCGCATTAGTCTTTCCAGCACCTGAGTCCACGTTAGCCTCTCCAGCACCTGAGTCTGCGTTATTCTTTCCGGCACCTGAATTCGCGGGAGTCTCTCTGGCGCCTGAGCCCACAGCTATCGCCCCTAATAGGCCACGTTGCCCCCGCATCCTCAAGGGGTCACGTCGCTCCCGCATCCTCAAAGGGTCGCATCCTCAAAGGCTCCCTCGCGCTCTCAAGGGGTCACGTCGCCCCCGCATCCTCAAGCCATCAGCGTGCCACTCCGCGAGACGCTGCACGAACCGTTCCGTCCTTACCACCATCCGCTCCTCTAGTGGTTGTTAGAGTTTTTCCATTGGTTAGATATCTGTACATGGCTGTCCTACACTGTTGTTACTGCCTGGCCGCTCAAGGAGGATGAGTCCCCCACTGAGTCTTGGTCCTCCCAAGGTTTCTAACTTAAATAACAGCAGAAAAGGGAGTCGCTTCGGCTTGCTCTTTGGGGGTTTAAAGGTTTTTCATTCTGTAAAGCTGCTTTGTGACAATATACTGTTGTAAAAAGCGCTATATAAATAAACTACTTGAACTTGAACTTAATTTTACTACGCTATATAATTTTACTACGCTATCTCATTTGGTGTGCCTCTTGGTGAATTGCAGCAATATTTGCCTATCATGCCTATGCCGACAACATCATTAAACAATCAATTCTCACTAAGGTGAAGTTATTATGTCATCATATACAGCACATATACCGTTTGGCTAATAAAACTTGATATAAAAACTTGTAAAACTTATAAATATAAAAAATAGAATCTTCCAACTGTGAAGCATATTGGGTGGAGTATTCTTGCTGTCAAATAAAAATATAAATACATATTTTTTTTCCTTAATAATCTCACTATAAAAACAATTGTGGGGTGTGGTAGCTTAGTGGTCAGGGTGTTGGGCTATCAATCTAATGGTTTTGGGTTCAAATCCCAAGGCCTCTGAAGTTACCAATGTGGGTCCTTGAGCAAGACCCTTAATCCTCATTGCTCTTGTGGACAACGCTGTGCTCACGTTGTAAGTCACTTTGGATAAAAGTGTCTGCTAAATTTACTAATTGTGTATTGTGTTCAATATTTGTTTATAATTGTAAGCTAAAGTTTTTAAAAGAGGTCTACTGTAAATCTTGTTTTTTTTAGTCAGCATTGCAAGATATGGATCAAAGATGTCAACATCTGAATAAACAAATCACAGCGGCTCAAAATCTCAAGAACAAAACAAACAACCCCCAAGCTCGTGCCACAATTACAGATCAAAGTAAGTTTTTATTTTTTTTAAATTACAAATAATAAATTTGAAATTTGGAAAGTGTAATGGGTTGTCAAGCCACTATGGGGAGGCAGTGGCTTACAGGTCCTACGCAGCATCCTTATGGTGAAACTTGATTGCAGTGGTGTCCACTGGGAATTGTAATGAGACAAGACGCACCTGCCAGTGTGGCTAATCATTAAACATGCAGACCGGGGTGTATGTTGTGCAGTAACATGTCACTGCCACAATGTACTATCACTTTTTCAAATGTATTGGACTTGTGCTTTGACTTTTTTTTTTATTATTAATCTATAAATTTGGGATCGGTTGCTTGTCGACTCAGCTCTGCATCTAACACTATTTTGAATATGTGATAATTAATTTAAGTAGCTTAATCGAGGTCACTGGCCCATCCTGGCCAGTGTCTCTACACAAGGCTGCGTTAGGTAGATTTGCCTCCCTGACTATAGTGTGAGTGTGTGTGTGTGTGTGTGTGTGTGTGTGTGTGTGAGTGAGAGAGAGAGACACAAACACAAACATTCATACATACATTGAAGCCAAGAAGTGTTCTATAATTGCGTACCAGCTTTTTCCATGGCCCCACTGGTATTTTTGACCATTTATTTTAAGTGACAAGCTTTAACTTTTTCAGGTTGGAGGGTCTACTTACTATTACCCTGACCTTTCATAAAGCTACATGGCACAGTGAATGCAAGAGTGTATCAGAAACCTCTTCAAAACACATGGTTCATTTCTTTTGAGTGTTTATCACTCAGTCAGCAATTTTCATGCAAGACAATGCCCTCTGTCACCCAGCAAAATGGTTAAAGCAGTTCCTTAAAACTGAAACCGTTAAAACAATGAAATGACCAGGAAACCTCTAGAAAATCCTTGGTGACAGTTTCTGATAAATACAAACTATGGCTTAAGTAAAAATAAAACAAATCTTCTTTATAAACGATATGTTTTATTTTAGCTTAAGCACTAGTTTGTATCTGTCAGAAACTCATAATAACATTTTGAGCTTTTTTGAGTTGTCCTTTTAGCATGAAAAATTACCCATAATAATGTTATTGTGTCATGATCTGCGAAGGATGGAGGCGAGGCGGGTCGAGTTCCGGGTAGGTACACTTTATTTACAGTCCAGGACGAGCGTCCTATGCACCACAGGAGCTTCAGAAAAACCCAACACAAAAACAAACTTAGATGAAGTTGCGGAGCGCGTGCAGCAGTCCCGATCCGGCGTGCAGCGCTCCCGCCAGAAATCAAAGCGCGGCAGCGACTCAAACAAAGGGACGGGGCGGAGTCCGCGCGTCCGGGACCCATCAGCTCCGGTGCAGGTGCCCAGGTGTACCTACTCCTCCGGGTGCTGAGGGACGAGAGTCCGGTCACTGGGATCAAAAATGCAAGGCTCGTTAACGAGGGGGGCAATTGGCTTCGAACCCCGATCTGTCCTCAAACCCCAACCAACGACGTTCCGACACGCCCATCCCGCGGCATCCTGCGTCTTAAATAATCCCCAAGGGAGGTGGAGTCCCGGGACGGGGCAATGAGCGTGCCCCTTCAATACTCCGGTGACGCCCCACGCACCGCGGCTTCTGCCCGTGGGACGTCCGCGGTAGGGGGTGTGACATATTGATATTTTGGCAACTTTTTGGCAAAACATTTGATCTATGACATTTCTCTCATTGTACATGTAAAAACTTTGAATATTGTCAGAGCATGTGCATTTCTGTCTTATAATATCATCTTTACTTAAGTCAAAGCAATCTAAAGTAATATTTATTGTCCATGAAAATCATTTATGTTTACAGTACATCCATCCATCCATTATCTTCCGCTTTATCCTATATTAGGGTCGCGGGGGGGGGGGGGGGGGGGGGCGTTCCCCATGCACATGCACATGCACATGCACATGCACATGCCCATGCCCATCCAGGGGAGAATGTTTCGGGCGCTGGGCAGATACACCCAGGAGAGGGCGCACTGTCTTGACTTGATCCATGTTTTTGGACTGTGGGAGGAAACCGGAGAACCCGGAGGAAACCCACGTGGACACGGGGAGAACATGGAAACTCCACCCAGATGGGAATTTGAACCGGGAATCCCTAGTGCTGAGAGGCAAACGAGCTAACCACTAAGCCACCGTGCCACCCTAGAGTACATCCATTTTTTAAATAAAAGCACTTCAGAAAAAACACTACAAATTATGTAACCATGTTAAGTAGTTTATTAAAAAGATACATCAATCTCTGTATGACTTTAATTGTTTTTAATAATGTAGATAAATATTTGAAAATAACCTTTATTCAGCGGGCGGCACGTTGGCTTAGTGGTTAGCACGTTCGCCTCTCATCGCTAGGGATTCCCGGTTTGAATCCCAATCTGGGTGGAGTTTCCATGTTCTCCCCGTGTCTGCGTGGGTTTTCTCCGGGTTTTCCGATTTCCTTCCACAGTCCAAAAACATGGATCAAGTCAATTGAATTCTCAAAATTGCCCCATATAGAGTGTATCTGTGTGAGTGAGTGTGTGCCCAGTGATGGATTGGCGCCCTGTCCTGGGTCTATCTGCCCAGCGCCCGAGACGTTCTCTCCTGGATGGGCAAGGGGAACCCCACCGCGACCCTAATAGAGGATAAAGCGGGAGATAATGAATGAATGAATGAACTTTTATTCAATAAATAAACATATGGAAATGTTGTACAGCTAATAACTCAACTTTTTTTAAATTTTGTTTATATTTCTTTTTAGTTGACAAATTACAGGTACAATGGGAAGACTCACATTCCAAAATTATGGATAGGATTCTTAAGCTTCAAAACATGTATCAAGACTCTAATGACTGGCTAGAAGCAAGAAAAAGGGTGGAAGCATTGATAAACCAAACTAGTCGAAAAATAAAAGCATTAAAAGGAGGTGTACAAACTGCAGATATTAAGGTAATGGCATTTGTTTATTTTTTTTATTTGACTGATTAATTCTTTTGTATGATTATCTATTCAAACAGCTGGAAATTTTTTAAAGGATTTTAAAATTGGATTTTACATTACAATTAGCTTTATTTTGTTTTACTTTTCCTTTTCTTTATCCTTTAGGCTGTGCTTATCGATGTGGATTATTTTGGAGTATGTGTTATCACAAAAAAAATTTGTGTATATATATATATATATATATATATATATATATATATATATATATATATATATATATATATATATATATATATATATATATATAATCTTTAGGGATTCCACATCATTGTATTCTGCATGCAAAATCATTTGTCTCGTATTTGTGACAACTACAGCATATTGTTACACCCCTAATATATATATATATATATATATATATATATATATATATATATATATATATATATATATATAAATACAATGTATTAATAAATGAACAGAAGCAGGTACCAGGCTAATAGTGAAATGTTAGAATGAAATAAATAAATAAGGTGCTTGGAAACTACTAACAATAATTGAAAGCACATGGAAAATGTATTTATTTATTATTTATTAACTGTATTTATAAATTAACTTATAACTGTATAATAATTATAGTTTAAGTTATATTTTGCTTATTTAAGGTATATAGTAAGAAAGATATGTATTTGGATTACGGTATAATTAGAGCTCAATTTTATATGGTGAAAGCAACCTGTCATTTAAATTTTTTATTTTTTTTTATTTTAACAGGAGGATTTTCAACAGTGTGAAGCAGAATTTAAAGCAATTAATGAGATGGCAAACAAACTCCTGAACACATATGCAAACGATGACACAAGCATGGTTAAGCAGATCATTGAAGGCATGAATCTAGATTGGGCACATTTCAAGGAAAGGTAAGTTGGAAAATTTGGAAAAAAGTTTAAGAGCTGCAGAGGTTCATTACAATACTAAACTTTTCAGCAAAGGTACAAAGGTGTCAAAAATCTATTGCTTTATAACAATTGCAAACAATATATATACTGTATATAAAAGCATTGAGAGACTTATGCTGTATTTGAAAAAACTGTATCTTAAAAAAAAGTTTAAGAGCTGCAGAGGTTCATTACAATACTAAACTTTTCAGCAAAGGTACAAAGGTGTCATAAAGCTATTGCTTTATAACAATTGCAAACAATATATATACTGTATGTAAAAGCATTGAGAGACTTATGCTGTATTTGAAAAAACATGACAACAGCCTGAAAAACATCCCTAAAATTAATCAATAAATAAATACTTCTAGTGCCAAGGTCCAGCAAAGAGGTTGTTTTCTTTGTCATAATACTTATGTGGAACAGCCCTCTTAAGTAGTTTTTAATTAAATTGGGCTCAGCTGGCAAATTAATTATCGCAAGTCTGTGAGATTGATTTTAGTCATGTAAAGAGCATTAAGACACAATTCCGTCCGTGAGTTTGAGAAACAAAAAAAAAAAATCTTTATGGCATTTAAATCCTGCAAGCCCCAACTAAAGAGATGCAAATATATAACCTGTTGAATATAGGGACACTAAGCATATCAAGATAGTAAAAAACTTAATTGTATAGTTGCAACTGGTTTACATCACCTAATGAGTATCGCCACAACTTATTTGCAATTTAGAACACCATCCACAAGTAGCACAAGAGCTGTTAAAGGACATTGACGCTAAAACCTGGCAAATGCAAAACATACCAGCAACACACAAATTTTATCTCTTCGGCAGGTGAAGTAAGCTCCTAGCTAGTCTTAATGATTAACACTGAGATTGGCAGGAAAATGGAGCATGTTTGTCACCTGTCGCGCATAACATTATGTATATTTTATGTTCTATTATGTATATTGCATAACATTCCTGAAGCTTCTCCACTGACCCAGCACCTCAGCTGTGTAGTCTGTTGGGGGGGTGATACTTCATGTATATTGTAGTTGAGGTTCCGCACCGAATCCACTCTTTCTTGGCGTAAAAATTAACACAAGCGATCATTGTGGTCTGGAATGTTTGGACTTCTGGAATTTTGTGTTGAGACACATTGAAGGTTCATTGAAGTGCATAGTGTGTTGTTTATTGCACTAATAATCACTGAAGTTAGTCAGGTTATTACAAACACAACATTCACATCTGATAAATGACCAAATGTAAATGTAAAGGTAATCAGTTGTTTGTAACTGTGCAATTAATGTGCAACAGCCTGTGCCAGGGAGGTTTAAACTCAGGTGGTAGTAATGTTAACACCATTCAGATGCCTGGATGTGATATTTAGTTCTGGTGAGAGAGTAACTGGTTCACTGCTGCTGCCTGTTGGAGGCCGGGTGCTCCCTTACAGTACTCCAATCTTGAGTGATGGCTCCTGGTGACCCCATTCCTTTAGCCCTGGATGTTTTGCACTAGGACCATGGAATGCTGGTGGAGCTCTGGACAAGCAGTACCATCTAAGCTGAGGTCCTGAGATCAACGACTTGAGAAGCATAGGGTATCTATCTACATAACGTATGGCAACTCTAGTCAAACCGTGATGAACTGGCTATCTGACTGATGACAGGCTATCTGCGGCACTCTATAACTGACAAAAAGCTTGCCAGCACCAGCTGACTAACACAATTCCTGAGGCTCTAAATAAAAAATAAAAAAAATTGAATTTTGTTTAGTCATACAAATGCAGTGTGACCAAACAAAAGCTTAATTAAATAACACTTTTAACAAACAGCCATGGCGGCTGTTGTTGTGATGCAGGGGTGCTGGATATAATACTGTATTCCCCTGTCACCTGAATCACCTTTATAATTGTAAATATTTGTGAACATCAATCTTTCTTTTTGCATAATTTTTATTATAATGCATAATAATTTTTAAAATGTTTGATATAACCATTTACAAAATAGTTTATTTAGGCACACCTTGTAAAATATTTTTATTTAAAAACATTTATTTATTTTATTTTATTTATTATTTTTGTTAATTTGTTTTTATATACGTTTTATGTTTTAGTGCAAAGAAGACAGAACCATATCCAGCTGAACAAATACAACAGTTTTACTTGGACTTGAATATTTTTCTTCATTGGTTGACTGAGGCAGAAACAACAGCAAATGTCTTGCAAGATGCATCATATAAGGAATGTCTGTTGGAGGACAAAGCTAAAGTGGACAATATACTACAACAATGGAAAGTGGGTAAACACATACTTCTCAAGTTAAAGCTGTTAATATATTTGAATTTTAAATGAAACTGTCTACAAAAATGCTATAAAAGTTTAGCCTAAAGTTAGCATTGCAGTGACAATATCTTGTTTGCATTACCTTGTAATACAATACATATAACACACACACACACACACATATTGTGTGTATAAGAAACAAAGCAGCAGTCCAGTATTGTTATGGTCGAAAGACCGGAGCGAGTTGGATTCGCTACCCGGAACAAACTCAGTCTGGAGCGGAGATACAACAACACAGTTTATTGATATTCCTCGCAACAGTAGTGGAGCGGCGTTAAGAAGTTAGAACGCTTGCGGGAAACACGGAGCGCTGAGCGCGCGGCGTGACGTAGTAGCGCGGTGGGATGACGTCAGCGGCCGTGTTCCAAACCGCGGGCTCCAACACACTGAAGTGAGGCAGGGCAGGTAGTAAACAGCGGCAGCACGGTCTGTACACACAGCACAAAAACAGAAACAGTACGAGGCACGGCAAATACAAAAACAGTAAATAGCGGGACGAGACGTAGCGAGGTAAGGAGCCAAAGAGGACGTGACTTGATGCTAGGACAGACAAGACCCATTGGCGACGAGAGACGGGACGGCGTGCCTAATATAGGGGATGTGATTGACACCAGGTGAACATGATGACGCGACGTGACCCAACACACACCCACACCACGTGACAACACATAACATAGCCCCCCCCTCAACGGGTGCCCCCTGGCACCCTAAGACGGTTTGCTCGGGCACCTGCGGTGGAAGTCCTTCACGAGGGCGGGGTCCAGGATGGCAGCACGGGAGACCCAGGAGCGCGTTCCTCTGGTCCGTAGCCCTCCCAGTCCACCAAGTACTGGATGCCTCTGCCCCGGCGACGGGAGTCCAGCAGACGACGAACGGTGTAAGCAGGTTGACCGTCGATGAGGCGAGGGGCAGGGGTGCTCCGGGGTGTGGGGTTGAGCGGGGACAGAGTGACCGGCTTGACGTGGGAAACTTGGAATGTGGGGTGGATACGCATGTGACGGGGCAGGCGGAGACGGATGGCAGCAGGGTTGATGATTTTGATGATGGGGAAGGGACCAATGAAACGGGGGGCCAGTTTCCGGGATTCCACTTTCAAGGGGATGTTGCGGGTGGACAGCCAGACCAACTGTCCTACCTTGTAGGCCGGGGCTGGGCGGCGATGGCGGTTGGCGGAGGACAAGAGGGTGGAACGGGCTTGGCGGAGTGCAATGAGCGTGTTCTTCCACACCCGGCGGCAGCGACGGATGTGCTGGCTGACGGAGGGGACGGAAATCTCCTGCTGTTCCTCCGGGAACAGTGGAGGTTGATAGCCCAGGGCGACCTCAAAGGGGGACCTGCCGGTGGGCGAGCTGCGCGCCGTGTTGATGGCGTATTCGACCCAGGGAAGATGTTCACTCCAGCGTTCCGGGTGCTGGGCCGACGCAGCGTAGTGTGGTCTCCACCACCTGGTTGGTTCTCTCGGCCTGTCCATTTGACTGTGGGTGCCCTCCAGAGGTTAATGACAGGGAAGTGCCAAAGTATGTGAAAAAAGCTTTCCATACCTGGGAAACGAACTGCGGGCCTCGATCAGATACGATGTCCACCGGGATGCCGAAAATCCGGAAAACGTGTTCGAAGACCAGTCTGGCGGTAGGAAGGGCCGAAGGTAGTCCAGGAAGGGCTATGAGACGCACTGACTTAGAGAATCTGTCCACTATGGTGAGTATGACAGAGTTGCCCTTAGAATACGGCAGTCCGGTGACAAAATCGAGGGCGATGTGGGACCATGGGCGCCCAGGTATGGAAAGCGGCAGGAGAAGACCAGGCGGTGGCTGATGAGACGCCTTGTTGCGGGCACAGACGGCACAGGAGTTGATGAACTGGCGGAGGTCGGAAGACAGGGAGGGCCACCAAAAGCGTCGCCTGATGATCTCTTCCGTGCGGGACAGTCCCGGGTGGCATGCCCAGCGAGACTCATGGGCCCACTTGAGTACAGCGGGGCGGGCGGCGGGGGGAACAAACCTGCGGTCCGGTGGGCCTTGTCCGGGGTCCGGTTCCTTGAGGAGTTCCTGCTCCACGGTCTTCAGAACCTCCCAGGAGACACCTGCAAGAACACGGCTGGACGGCAAGATGTTGTCATTGCAGGTAATGGGTTCATCTGGCGAGAAGAGCCGTGACAAGGCATCCGGCTTGGCATTACGAGAACCGGGTCGGTAAGTGATAACAAAATTAAATCTCCCAAAAAACAGAGCCCACCTTGCCTGCCGGGAGTTCAGTCTTCTCGCCGTTTGTATGTAAGCCAAGTTCTTGTGGTCCGTCCACACCACAAAAGGTTGTTCAGCCCCCTCCAGCCAGTGACGCCATTCCTCCAGAGCCAGTTTTACGGCGAGGAGTTCCCGGTTGCCAACATCATAATTCCTCTCCGTGGGGGAGAGCTTCTTGGACATGAAGGCGCATGGGTGGAGGCGGCCCTCGTCGGTGCGTTGCGAGAGCACGGCTCCAGCTCCTGTGCTGGAGGCGTCGACCTCCACGACGAACTGTTTGGCCGGGTCAGGTTGAACGAGGATGGGGGCTGAGGTGAACGATGCCTTAAGCTGGTCCATGGCTGCTTGTGCTTCCGTCGTCCAACGGAACGGAACCTTGACGGACGTGAGGGCCGTTAGGGGGGTGGTGATGGTGCTGTAGTTCCGAATGAAGCGGCGATAAAAGTTGGCGAATCCGAGGAACCGTTGCAACTTGGTCCGGGAGGTAGGGCATGGCCATTCACTGATCGCCCGTATCTTTTCCGTGTCCGGCTTGATGGCCCCGGGAGACACCACAAATCCCAGGAAAGTGACGGACTGTTGATGGAAACTACACTTTTCCGCTTTTACAAATAATCGGTTCTGTAGCAGCCGGTTAAGGACCTGACGGACGTGCTGGACATGGTCCTTTAGATTACGCGAGAATATCAGGATGTCGTCAAGATAGACGAACACGAACCGGTCGAGGAAGTCCCGGAGCACGTCGTTAGCTAGGGCTTGGAACACCGCGGGGGCGTTTTTCAGACCGAACGGAACCACGCGGTATTCATAGTGGCCACTAGGGGTGTTAAAGGCCGTCTTCCACTCGTCCCCTTTACGTATACGCACTAGGTGGTAGGCGTTACGTAAGTCAAGCTTAGTAAAGATAGTGGCTCCCTGCAGTGACTCAAACACGGAGGATGTAAGCGGCAGAGGGTATTTGTAGGGGACAGTGATGTTATTCAGTCCCCTATAGTCAATGCAGGGCCGCAGGGTGCCGTCTTTCTTAGAAACAAAGAAAAAACCGGCCCCTACAGGGGAGGTGGAAGGACGGATCAACCCCGTGGCTAGACATTCGGAAATATAACTCTCCATTGCCTCCCTCTCAGGGCGCGATAGCGGGTATAGGCGACTGGAAGGGAGAGGAGCACCGGGTAAAAGATCTATCGCGCAATCATACGACCTGTGAGGGGGAAGTTGACGGGCCCTGTCCTTGGAGAAAACCTCCCCTAGGTCATGGTAGACCTCCGGAATGGCGGAGAGATCCACCGCAGTGTGGTGGTTCCCCTCAGGTGTATTACCAGCGGGTACGGCCGCCCGAAGGCAGGAGGAGTGGCAGTGGATCCCCCACGTGAGAACCCTAGACTGGACCCAATCTAGGTGGGGATTGTGCGTCTGTAGCCAGGGGAAACCTAGGATGACGGGGGTGTCTGGAGATCGAAAGACCGAGAAGCATAACTCCTCCCTGTGATTGCCGTCGATGAGGAGGCAGACAGGTTGGGTACGATGAGTGATGGGCGAAAGGTGTCTGCCGTCTAAGGCAACGGTGTGGAGAGGAGAGGGCAATGGAGATAAAGGTAACCCTAAACTAGAAGCGAAGTCGAAGTCCACAAGATTCTCCTCTGCCCCAGAATCTATGAGGACTACGACCTGCTGGCTGTGGTTAGGCAAAAGGAAAACCGCAGGGAGGCACAAACGACGCGATGAGGGTTTGAGGGTAGGACTCGACAGGACCCCAACTTTCACTGTCGAGTCAACCCTTTTGGCCGGACTGGGCAATGCATGACCTGGTGGCTAGTATTGCCGCAGTAGAAGCAGCGACCCTGTTCCCTACGAACGGAGCGCTCATCTGGGGACAGGGTGGCCCTCCCCAACTGCATAGGTTCAGACTCATTAGAGGTATCGGGGGAGACGTAGTTCCCGGGGGAATCGAGAGAACCCTGGGTGCGGTAATGGAGCGGGCGGAGTCGCGGAGTGACCGCTCACGGCGCCGCTCATTAATGCGGCCGTCAAGGCGTATGGCGAGATCGATAAGTCCCTGGAGAGTTTGAGGGCGGTCACGGGTGGCTAGTTCGTCGCGGACGCGATCATTGAGAGCGTGCCTGAACACCCCGCGCAGCGAACGCTCGCACCACCCCGATTCCACCGCAAGGATCTGGAACTCGACCACGAACTCCGCTACCGAACGCGTACCCTGACGAACCGACAGTAAGCGGCTATCCACGTCATCCGAGAAGTCAGGACGGTCAAATACCCCACGAAAACGTTCGATAAACGAGGCATACGTGGACGAGAGCGGAGACGCGCCCCCCTGTGTGGCCTCGGCCCACTTCAGCGCGCGACCGCGTAGTAGCCCAATAACAAACGAAATCTTGAACGCATCGGAGGGGAAACAGGAGGGCCGAATACCGAAATAAAGTTCACACTGGAAGAGGAACCCTCGGCATTTCTGCAAATCCCCGTCATATGGGTCGGGGTGTACCGCGGCTCCATCGGAACGCGGGGACGAAGACGTAGGCGGGGGACCAGCAGTAGCGGCCGCGCTAGCGGAATCAGGAGCGGGGAGACGCATAGCCGGTAGCGACGAGACCAACGAACTGACCTGAAGCGATAGGTTGCTAACCAAATCAGCGAGTTGATCCTGGCGATTGAAGAGGATGTCGAGGCGTGAATCCGGGATGGTTGGTTGTCGGGCAGATGGTAATGGCGCCGACTCCGCCTCCGAGGTGAGTTGTCCCGAGGAATCCATGTTGGCCAATGGGTAATGTTATGGTCGAAAGACCGGAGCGAGTTGGATTCGCTACCCGGAACGAACTCAGTCTGGAGCGGAGATACAACAACATAGTTTATTGATATTCCTCGCAACAGTAGTGGAGCGGCATTAAGAAGTTAGAACGCTTGCGGGAAACACGGAGCGCTGAGCGCGCGGCGTGACGTAGTAGCGCGGTGGGATGACGTCAGCGGCCGTGTTCCAAACCGCGGGCTCCAACACACTGAAGTGAGGCAGGGCAGGTAGTAAACAGCGGCAGCACGGTCTGTACACACAGCACAAAAACAGAAACAGTACGAGGCACGGCAAATACAAAAACAGTAAATAGCGGGACGAGACGTAGCGAGGTAAGGAGCCAAAGAGGACGTGACTTGACGCTAGGACAGACAAGACCCATTGGCGACGAGAGACGGGGCGGCGTGCCTAATATAGGGGATGTGATTGACACCAGGTGAACATGATGACGCGACATGACCCAACACACACCCACACCACGTGACAACACATAACAAGTATAGTATGCAACACTGGTTCAAAGTAGAATGCTCAGCAGTCGCAGGGATAAAACTGGATGGTATAACCCTTGATAAAGTTGATTGCCAAAGCCACAAAAATGTAAAATATAAAAGAAGCAGACTAGCTGTATGTCATGACGTCCCGAACCCAGAGATCAGACCAAAACTGAAGTATGCTGATACGGTGCTTTATTCAGCAGTTTCGTTTAAAAATAAAAAAGACAAAACGAAATCCAACTGCGTGGAACGAAAAACCAAACTCCCGCGAGACGCCGGGCGAAAAACCAAAGAGAAGGCCTCAAGCTTCGTGGGACAGCAGGGTACTGGGCCGGGAGGTGCAGCAGGTGCGTCTCTGACGCAGTCGAGGAAGCGAACGCCGGACGGGACCTCCGGTACACGGATTAAGGCTGGAAGATATGAAATAACCATAGGATTACGTGCAATGAGCGTGTTAATGGCGACGATCCAACGCGCCGAGTCCTGTACCTGCGCACCTTAAATAGAGGTGTCAATTAGAACGCCGGCGACATCCCACGCCCCTCTTCCGGTGAGAGGCGTGGTGAACGCGGGCTAGTAGACGCCGGAGTGTCATGTCTTACATTACCCCCCCCCCGACGACCCGTAGGGTGGACGAGCCGAGACGAAGGAAAGAAGCGACTGTACTTACCCCGGCGAGGCGGACGACCCCTTGGTCTCCGGGCAGGGCGGTCTGGGTGAGCTGCGTGGAAGTCTGCAATGAGCTGGGGGTCTAAGATGTCATTGGCCCCTATCCAACTGCGCTCCTCGGGGCCAAACCCCTCCCAGTCCACCAAATACTGTAATTTGCCCCCCACCCATCTGGAATTGAGTAATTTGTCCACTCTGTAGACCTCGGGCACCCCTCAGGCAGAACTGGTACCAGCGACCTCCGCCCACCCGCTGTCCAGCGGCCCCGACACAAACGGCTTAAGGAGGGAGGTATGGAAGACAGGATGTACTCTCCAAGCCGGGGGAAGCTCTAAACGGTACGTGACCGCATTAAGACGCTCAAGTACATGGTACGGGCCAACATACTTGGGCAGAAGCCTACGTGAACCCGTGCGGCAGCGCAAATCCCTAGAACTAAGCCACACTCTGTCTCCTGGAACGTAAGTGGGGGCCTGTAACCGACGTCGGTCCGCGAACCTCTTGACCCGGCGCGTGGCATCCTCAAAGCGCTGATGGACCTGTACCCACACCTCCTCGCTCCGCCGAAACCAATCATCAACCGCCGGACCTGATGACGGCTCAGGGTCCCAAGGGGCGAAAGGAGGTTGGTACCCAAACACGCACTGGAACGGTGTGATGCCCGTCGCCGAATGCCGTAGAGAGTTCTGCGCGATCTCAGCCCAGGGTAGGTACCGCGGCCAATCCGACGGATTACTGTGGCAGAACATGCGCAGGAATTTGTTTAATTCCTGATGGGACCGTTCGCACAACCCGTTGGTCTCAGGGTGTGAACCTGACGAGAGGCTTACTGACGTGCCCAACTTTTCGAAAAATGATCTCCACACCGCGGAGGTAAACTGTGGTCCGCGGTCAGACAGAATGTTCTCCGGGATGCCAAACGCAGTGAATATATAATGAAACAGTAGTTCGGAAGTCCCTTGAGTGGTATAAATTTCACCGCCCGGGAAAAACGATCACTCAGGGTTAAAATGGTATTCAACCCCTCCGCTGAGGGGAGATCCGTGAGGGGAGAGCCGGCTAGGAATGGGCAACGGAACCAGCTTGCCCACGGGGAGAGATTTTGGGGTCTTGAACGCCGCGCATACAGAACATGACACGACGAAAGCGTGCGTGTCCTTGTGAAGGGTCTCCCACCAATACTTCCTGCGCAGGATTTGTACGGTACGTGCGACCCCAGGATGTCCGGTGCACAACGCAGTATGAGCCCACGTAATGAGTCGATTGCGGAACGGGGGGGGCACATACAACAACCCCTTGGGGCATTGGGTGGGACGACGCGTGTGGCGTGCCGCTCTGCGAATGTCCCTGTCCACATTCCAGCGTACCACGTTCACAAAACAAGCGGGGGGTAAGATGGGGTGGAGGCGATCGGGGTCCGGTGTATCCTCTTCATAAATTCGCGATAGCACGTCCGCAGCTACATTAGAGCTCCCTGGTCTGTATGAAATCGTGAAATTGAAACTGTTAAAGAACAGCGACCAGCGAGCCTGACGTGCGTTTAGCCTACGCGCCCCCTTTAACAACTGGAGGTTTTTATGATCTGTGATCACGGAGAACGGTGTGGTGGTGCCAATTAGCCAATGCCTCCATTTCTCTAGCGCTAATTTCACCGCTAATAGCTCCCGGTCACCGATGGTATAATTGCGCTCTGCCGCCGAGAGTTTTCTTGAAAAGAAAGCCACTGGACGCAAGCGGGACCGGCTCCCCATGGGTTGAGAAAGTACTGCCCCGACCCCGTGTGAAGACGCGTCTACCTCCACCACAAACGGCTTCTCCGGATCAGGGAACGGCAACGCCGGTGCCGAAGAGAATTTGCTTTTGAGCGTCGCAAAAGCTCGATCTGCCTCGGGTGTCCAAATTAACCTCTTTGGGCAGCCCTTAAGCAGAGACGTGATGGGCAGTACAATAGAACTAAAAGAACGAATGAATTTGCGATAAAAATTCGCGAAACCTAAAAACCGTTGTACCTCCCGCACGGTGGTGGGGGCCAGCCACTCTAAAACAGCCCGGACCTTCCCCATGTCCATGGTCATGCCCCCTGCTGCTAGCTCAAACCCTAAAAGGAGATTCTGTCCCGAAAGAAGTCACATTTCTCCGCTTTCAGAAACAGCTGGTGCTCAAGCAGACGGCTCATTACAGTGCGTACGTGGTGACGGTGGGTGTCCCGATCGACCGAATAAATAAGGATGTCGTCAATGTAGACAATCACGAATTCCTCCAAAAAATCCCGAAGGACGTCATTTACGAACGCCTGAAACACGGCGGGAGCGTTGGAGAGTCCGAAGGGCATTACCAAGTACTCGTAGTGACCCGCGGTCGTCACAAACGCAGTCTTCCACTCATCCCCCTCCCTAATCCGCACCAGGTTGTACGCATTCCGAAGATCAAGCTTAGTGAAGATGGTGGCTTGACCTATGCGCTCAAGTGCCGAGGGTACCAGGGGCAACGGGTAGGCAAAGCGGCGCGTAACCTCGTTCAACCCCCTATAGTCAATGCAGGGGCACAACTCTCCATCCTTCTTTGGCACAAAGAAGAATCCCGAGGCCACAGGTGATTTAGAGGGCCGAATGAAACCCAGTTCCAGGGCTTCAGCGATATACTCTCACATAGCCTTGCTCTCAGACACAGCGAGCGGGTAAGGGCTGACACGGGGGAGCTTAGCGTCGGGAATTAGCTCGATGGCACAATCGTACGCTCAGTGCGGGGGCAACTGTCTGGCCTGAGTATAAGAGAAGACCTCCGCAAGATCCCGGAATTCAGCGGGAACCCCAGCGGGTAGAGCCTCCCCTTTATGGTAGGACGGGGTAACAGCCAACGCACGTACCTTTATGACCGGACGTTTCAAACAGTGTGAGTGGCAAAACTTAGACCACCGCAGAATCCCCCGCTCAGACCAGGAGATCACAGGGTCGTGCCGCTGTAGCCAGGGTAAGCCGAGGATGATGGGAGAGCTAGGAGAAACAATAATGAAAAATTGGATTAGTTCCTTGTGTAACGCACTAATTTGTACACAAATATGTTCCGTCAGGTGCGTTACCACCCCCTGATTAACAGGCTGCCCATCTACCCCGCAGATGGGTAATGCTTTAGACAGAACTCGGCACTGTACTCCCCACCGCAACGCCAGGTCCTGGTCCAAAAAGTTTCCCTCTGCCCCAGAGTCGATGAGCGCCGTGGAAACGTGTGTGTTGTCTCTGACGGAAACCACCGCGGGCAAACGCCAAGGTCTAGGATGTACACTACAGTGTGCGCTTACCGAAGGCGGAGCCTTAGGAACGAAGCGGCTCTCTGACTGAGCCCGAACCGGACGATCCCCCTTCCGGGGCTTGGCATCACAGGATGCCAACAGGTGATCGGCGCGGCCACAATACAAGCAGAGACCCAACCGGCGGCGGCGTGCTCGTTCTGCGGGTGATAGCCGAAGAGCGTCTACTTGCATAGGTGACTCCTCGAGCGTGTGATGATGCGGATCACTCCGGGCGCCAGCCACGCGAACGGAACGAAGTTGGTCCAAGCTGATGGCAGTTGTGATGAGGGCCTCCAGGGACATCTTCGCGTCACGACAAGCCAGGTCCTTGTGGATCTCCGTCCGCAGTCCCGCGCGAAATGTTGTGATCAGCGCCGGCTCGTTCCACCCACTCCGGGCCGCCAGTGTCCGGAACTCCAACACATACTCCGTTACAGGACGATCCCCCTGCTGCAGTTCATGCAGCACCTCGCCGCATGGGCGTCCGCGGTGGGAGTGATCAAACATAACGAAGATGATCTTTTGCGTGTCCGACATCGGAGGTCGATCCGCCAGATACAGCTCACAGTGGAACAGGAAGGTGCGGCATGTCTCTGAGGACCCCTCGTACCGCTCTGGCTCGGTGAGTTGTTCGAAGGGTGGAGCACCTGATCCGGGGCTCGGCGGTGGTACGGGGGCAGGCGTGCTCGCAGGAGCCTGACGCTAAAGTGCCTGCATGGCGCGTTCCTGGGAATCCTGTCGTGACACGACGTTGTGCATCATAGTCGACATGCCCAGGAATTCTTGATGGAGTTCACCCAGTCTCTGTCCTAATTCAAGCAGGAGTGCCTCGGGGGATCCCGGCACTCGCACACTGTAGTGTACATCCTAGACCTTGGCGTTTGCCCGCGGTGGTTTCCGTCAGAGACAACACACACGTTTCCACGGCGCTCATCGACTCTGGGGCAGAGAGAAACTTTTTGGACCAGGACCTGGCGTTGCGGTGGGGAGTACAGTGCCGAGTTCTGCCGAGTGCCGGGCTTGTGTGGCGTTGGATTCTGTCATGACGTCCCGAACCCAGAGATCAGACCAAAACTGAAGTATGCTGATACGGTGCTTTATTCAGCAGTTTCGTTTAAAAATAAAAAAGACAAAACGAAATCCAACTGCGTGGAACGAAAAACCAAACTCCCGCGAGACGCCGAGCGAAAAACCAAAGAGAAGGCCTCAAGCTTCGTGGGACAGCAGGGTACTGGGCCGGGAGTTGCAGCAGGTGCGTCTCTGACGCAGTCGAGGAAGCGAACGCTGGACGGGGCCTCCGGTACACAGATTAAGGCTGGAAGATATGAAATAACCATAGGATTACGTGCAATGATCGTGCTAACGGCGACGATCCAACGCGCCAAGTCCTGTACCTGCGCACCTTAAATAGAGGTGTCAATTAGAACACCGGTGACATCCCACGCCCCTCTTCCGGTGAGAGGCGTGGTGAACGCGGGCTAGTAGACGCCGGAGTGTCATGTCTTACACTGTAGGGATAACAAAGGCATAGAAAGCATTAGTATAATCCGAAGAATACACGCAACCTGATACAACAATAGTCGGCTTAAAAAGAGAAGCAGGAGGAAATTAACTGGAAGGAAAATCAGAACTCAGAAGAAGGCCTATGAGCAACCTCGGTGAAGGACACTGGTAAAGCAGTAGAAGGAGAAGTGGGTGTGGTTCTGACACTTTGAGTCTGATTTTTGCCTTATTATTAGTATAAATTGTACTACCATGATGGGAGGAGAAATGGGGTAAAAAGTTTGGTTGTGAGATGGAAGAAAGATCTTTTTTTATGTTTTAGAGAATGTACCCAAAAAGGAGAGAGTTGGAATTATGCATTAATATACATTAATATGACCAAATGGCATTAGTGCATTAATGCAGAATTTGTCTGCATTTTGGAAGGAGAAAATATTTCATAAATTCAAAATATTGCTAGGGTGAATCAATCAAAGATCTGAATCAATAATGAAACCTAGAGTATTTACAGTATTCACAGAATGGGTCTAATTAAAGGGTATAAATAGTTTTGTAAATAGTTCTAATTTAGAGAAGATAGCCGCCCCCTGCAGAGAAGCAAATCCGGAAAATGTAAGTGGCAGAGGGTATTTGTAGGGAACTGTGATGTTGTTAACTCCCCTATAGTCAATGCAGGGTCGTAACGAGCCGTCCTTCTTAGACACAAAGAAGAACCCGGCCCCTACGGGGAATGTCGAGGGCCAGATCAAACCCGTGGCAAGACACTCAGAAATGTATTTCTCCATTGCCTCCCTCTCTGGGTGTGAAAGGGGGGTAAAGCCGGCAGGACGGGAGGGGAGCACCAGGTAAAAGGTTAAAAATCGCAGTCATACGACCTGTGAGGGGGAAGCTGGCAGGCCTTGTCTTTGCTAAACACCTCCCCCAGGTCGTGAAACCCCCCACGTGAGAACCCGGGCATTGACCCACTCAAGGTGAGGGTTGTGCTTGCGTAACCAGGGGTACCCTAAAATAACAGGTGCGTCGGGAGATTGGAAAACGGAGAAGCAAATATCCCCCCGGTGGTTACCATCAATTATCAAACAAACAGGTAGGGTGCGATGCGTGATGGATGATAAGCGTCGCCCATCCAGGGCAACGGTGTGGAGAGGGGAGGCCAATGGAGAAAATGCTAAACGAGCATCTTTAGCAAAGTCAACATCAATTAGATTCTCCTCTGCCCCAGAATCTATGAGGACGTTGATGGGTAAACTATTCTCCTGCACGAAAAACACAGTGGGAAGGCTGAGTCGATGGGCTTGGGGCTTTAGAGTAGGACTCAACAAGACCCCAAATATAACTCCCGAGTCAACTCTCTTAGGGCGAAATGGACACTCCCTCACGTGGTGATTCGCCTGGCCACAGTAAAAACAAAGACCCTGGTCCCTACAGGTGATACATTCCTCAGGCGTCCTCAATTGCATGGGTTCGGGCACCGAGGACTGTTTTCTGAGGGGCTGCTGGTAACCTAAGCGAGGTGGTGGTACGAATGGGGTCCCGGGATAGCCGTTCACGACAGCGCTCGTTGATGCGACCATCTAGCCATATCGCGAGGTCAATGAGTTCTTGGAGAGTCTGGGGTTGGTTGCGAGTAGCCAGTTCGTCACGAACCCGATCGTTCAGTGCATGTCGAAACCCGCCGCGCAGCAAGCGCTCGCACCAGCCAGACTCCGCGGCTAGTGTCTGAAATTCGATAACAAACTTGGCTACTGAACGTGTGCCCTGTCGGATCGTGATCGACTATCTACATCATCTGAGTAATCCGGTCGGTTGAACACTTAATGTTCGAATGCACTTAATTGACAATGAATGTAGCATACGTGACAGCATACGTGACATGGCCGCGCAGCAACCAGATTAAAAAGGATATCTTATGAGCATCCGTGGGGAAGCACGAGGAGCGAATACCAAAATACAGTTCACACTGGAACAGGAACCCCTTGCACTCGTGCAGATCCCCGTTGTAAGGGTCCGGGTGAACTGCAGCGCCGTCGGGACGCATTACCAACGTGGAAGATGGATTCGGTACCTGGTTGGTGGAGTTCAAAGTCAAAGGCGCGCTCGCCGGTCCGGGAGTAGTATGCGATGTGGGCAGGGAAGCGAGCACCCTCTGGACTTGGCGGGCGAGGCTGCTGATCATGTCCGCTAATCCTTCTTGGCGGCTGAAAATCAGTTCGTTCGGCAGGTGGTGAAGGCGCCGTCTCCGCCCCAGAGGTGAGTCGCTCCGAGGGATCCATGTTGGTCAGATGGTAATGATATGGTCTGTCGACCAGAGCGTTGTGGATCCGCTACTCAGAACGAAATCAGTCTGTAGGCAGAGGTGAGATGTCAACAAGGGTTTATTAGCCACACACAGAGGGTAAACAGTACGGGGTTGAGACGAGACGCTGGCGGGAACACGGGAAGCGAGAATGGTGGCATGACGACGCAGCATACGTCGATGCCTGACGTCAGCAGCGCCATGTCCCAATCCAGGTCAACTGTGAGAAGGTTGCTTGAACAAGGTAGCTGCACACACAAAACGCAAACAGGACGAGTATCGGGGCAACACAACACTAAAGGCAAACCAGGCTAAAGCGTGACGAAAACGAGAGCGAGAATGAGAGCCAGAGAAGACGAAGTGTAGAATGGGCATAGCCACAAGACCATCTGGCAAAGGAGAGACGGGAACGAGCAGCTTATAAAGACGCTGTGATAGGACCCAGGTGCACAGAATTACCAGGGCGTGAAAACCAGACACACCCACACCACGTGACGAAACCTAACAACTGATTATATAAACATCATTAGGTTTGGCTAAAATGTACAACTGCATAAGAAGTGGAAATTAATTCCATGTTTACAAATAATTGATCCCAATGGGAAAGAGGAATGGTCCTAATCTAACAAAGAGGAGTGGTCCTAATCTAACAGAATGATATTGCCTTTGAATGTATTGACTAATTCTTTTTAGGTAAGGGGTTAAAGATATTTAACTCTTATACTATATAATTTGTCTAACATTTTTTTAGTGACTGGAAAAATTAATAGCTGGTAAACTGTGATAGAGAACAAACAGATTTCTCTTTAGTATGTACCATTATCATGAGGAATGGTACTGAATCAATCAGAAAAATATTTAGCCCTAGCTGCATTTTTGTACTCATTTATTCTGCCCTTCAATGCAATGCTAAATACTTCATATTTATTTTGTCTCCATTTATGCTCTGTGGTTCTAGTGGTTTGATTTAGGGAGTGTGTTTGATCATTGTACCAGAGTCTTTTATTTTTAACTGTTTTTACTTCAAGTGGAGCTACACTGTCCAAAGTTTTACAAAACTGTTTAAGGTATTCAGCATTTAATCCAGGTAAATGTTGTATGAATGATGCAGAAGTAGAGGGAATGATCATGTACTTCATATTATATCATGGTTTAATAACTAGATTATTATAAATTTCTAAATCATAGGTAATTTTATAATGATCAGTGATGACCACACTTTGTGTAACAATAGATACATTACAAATGTAGAACACATGTGAATTAAGTGTAATGTATTTTTACAGTGATGTTGCACGAACCACAATAATGTTGCAATACCTGTGGAATCGATAAAGGTGTCAAAAGCTAATTTAAAATAGTCTTGTGGGTTTTCAAAATATTTTAGCTAATGCTTGTTACTAAGTGTTACATCTATGTTTTCTTTATAGACTGTAGCCACACCACATCCACCAGGATGTGCTTTTTGAACATAAATATATCCAGGTGTAGAAGTTTTGTTTAATGCATTAAAACTTTAATAAGTTTTTTCTTTACCAGTGTAAATTTTTATTTTAATTACATTTTTGAACACTTTTTGTTCATTGCAATAATTGATAACTATCTTAATTGGATATTAGTAATTTATTATTACTTATTAGTTACTAGTTATTGTTGGTGACGTCTCCTGGCAGTTTGCAGACAGTTGGTTAGGACATTTTGTCTGCTGCATGGCCTTGGCTCTGAGTAGTCAGTTTACATTCCTATCTAAACAAAAAAACCCTATCAGCTATATTATGTGACATGAGTCCAGCACCCTCTTGGGATTGGTGGATGTTGTCCCATTTCAAAAGGCCAGGCTTTCCCTCAAAAGCAGATCAATTATCAATAAAGGCAATGTTATTCAGTTTTTTCAATTTTTACAAATTATTATATTTTAATAAAAAAAGATGTGAGTATTAATTGTAGTAGCATTAGGAATAAGCACTAGCATTTAGCAATAAGTACTAGCATTAGCGGCTAAACTTTAGGGTTATTGTTAGTGTTATTGTTAATTAAATCGTAATCTAATCCAGGTTTTAAAAGTGAACATTATTTATTGAGTAACAGGATACTGGTTGTTTATTTTAATCTCTATTTACATTTGTGGTGCAAATCATATTTGCACTAATACAAATGTGATGTGGTGAAAAATGGCATAGCTGGACAAACAGCTCAGCCAATCTGATTTAGGGACTGGAAAGTAAGTTAATAAGTTAATTTTATTAAATAAGATAGTTAAATAATTTTATTTAATTAAGTTAATTTTAGTTTAGTTTTCTAAGCTTCACAGAAAATAGCCACTGCCCTGAAACCTCTATAACTGAGTGAACTGTAAGGAAATTTTGTCACAGGAAGAGAAGAACAGCATCGTAGTTAGTTACAGCTCTCTGCTCTGCTGCCTGATTCGCATGCACATAGCAGTTCCTGGAGTACTCTTTAACCAGTGTGTTACTTTTTGTTGTTTTCTTTTTTTTGTTGTTTTTTTTTTTGTTGCTATTTTAAACATTTAAGAGGTATTAAAATTTTGATTGAGACCTAAATTTTAATTAAAATTTCTGATTAATGTTTCTGTTCAATAATAACACATTGTATAAAATATAACACACAGTATCTACACTTAAATTATAACTAACATTAGTTGCATTGACTTGTGATATAAGCTGTCTATACAGTTGTCAGATTATTTTTGTATTTTTAAACTATTTATGCATATATAGATGATTCTTTATAAGATTAATATGATGTGTTTTTAACTAAGTCTGTCCAACACTTGCACGAACTGGAATGACAGATATGTGCACTTGGCAACAGCATAAAGAAACTATTTAATGTGAAAGGGCAGGCATACTCACAGTATGTAAAGATGCTTTTGTTCTCGTAGCCCTTATTAAATCCCACATTTTTCATCAACAACAGCTTGATAGTGTGCATTTCTTAGTATACATTTTGTAAGCTGCAAATCCTAGGTTATAAAGAAAAACTGCATTTACTTTACCTTTTTATTTTGGTTTCAATTTGTGTTTAACTTTCACCTTTACCCTAGTAACATTTGTTTAAAAAAAAACCTTTATAAATGGTTTCATGTTATTAATTTAGATTTAGTCAAAACAAAAATTGTTAACAAATTTTTTCGTCCCAGGATCTACACTTGGAGGTGGGTACTCACAAAGATATGTATCATTCACTAGCTGAAAACGGACAACGCATAGTGCAATCTTTGGGAAAAACAGACAGCGCACTAGGTTTACAACAACAGCTTTATGACATGGAAACGCGCTGGGAAGAATTAAATAAGAAAGTAATTACTGTGGGGTAAGTGATTTATTTATCTATTTTTTCCATGTTCATAAGTAGAATGACAGTATATCAAATCTATCAATATTTAATATATCAAATAGTTGGTGAGTAGTCAAAAGCTTACAAATGCATTGTTCCTTTTATTCTATATTTTTTTCTATATTTTATCACAGTTTTCTCCATTGCTGTTTCCATCAACAATTATAATAATTAATTCAGTTCAACCAGTTTATTATTATTAACTAGTAACATCAAATACAATAAACAAAAAAATTTACAAAACAAATGATATACACATCTACAAAATAAATATCAAATGAAAATATTTCCTAATAATTTAAATAAAAAATATTTTATCTAAGTGGTTTATTTCTCTATACTGACCAGATGACTAAAATATTTAAAAGTACATGCTACCCTATATTTGATTTAATTTAATTTCAGATTTAAATTCCTCCAACATTTGATTTAAATTAGTTAAGTTAGTGTAGAATTCTACCACCAGCAATGGGTTTATAGATTACAAAGATAATTACATTTTGTAATCAGTTCAAAGCATTGCACATTTAATGAGACAGGGTTAATATAATAAAATGTTCTAGTTTTATTCAAAATTTAATCAGTGTTTTAAACCAGTTTTATTTTATGTAATGAATTTTTTGGAGTTGAAGTATATTTCTTTACTTTGAGATGCTAGAAAGATAAAAAAAAAATCAGTTATTCAATATATTCTATTTACTGCAATCTGTTTAAGGATTATTTTAAATAAGCAAATACATATCAATTGTATGCAAATTTAACTGGCAGCCTAACATTCCAGTTTTCACTGACTTTGCAAAAATGGTGAGCCATTCCTAAGCGACTGAAAACCTCTAGCACTAGTTTGTCCAGATAAAGTTCAAAGGGGTGACCCTATCAGCCATAGCAAGAGAAGTGGTCTGTGATTTCTTGAATGTTGCATGTTTACAACATCACAAACTCATTTGAGTTCCCCAAAAAGGCTGGGTACCCACAAAAGATAAATGCAAGAGAGGACAGGATAAAAAAACACAAAAAATGTTTACACATAGATTTACATGGCAAAGTGAATGCATCACAACCTTCTTTAACTACACAAGGTTTCTTCCTTGCATAAATAAATCAATCAGCCAGGAAACTTCATGCAGGACAATTTCCCACTTTCACACGGCAATATGGGTAAAGCAGTTCCTTAGAATTGAAAACATTTAAGTCCTGATCTAAACCCCATAGAAAATTCTTGGTGACAACATTGTGGCCAAGAAACCCACAACATAACATAACTGTGGAGACCTGAAGAAGAGTGGAATAAAATAAGAACAGAGCAATGACATAGATTGTGTGTATAAGAGCAAAGACTTATTAAATATATTTCTGTTTTAATGTCTTAACCTCTGACATTATTAACGTTTTTAGGTAAAATTTTATGTTAGTTTCAGTTATTTCTATAAAACTTACAAAGTCATTTGTAAAATCCAAAGTATTCAGTACTTTGTGCACCTGTTTTCATCAGACCACATTTGCATAATAGGATGGAACAGTGGAAGCTTTATCATATGTCATTACAAGAGCTAATCCAGTGGTTACAACTTAAAAGGGAGGAACTGGAGAAACAGAAACCAGTGGGTGGTGATGTATCAACAGTTCGTCAGCAGCTGATAACACACAAGGTACAAATGTTAAAAAGAATCTGAGTGAGTATGTGCCCAGCACCCTGTCCTAGGTGTGTCTGCCCAGCACATAAAGTGTTCTCCCTATGATGGGCATGGGGAAACCCACTAATAGAGGACTAAGTGGAAGATAATGGATGATTGAATTTATATAAGGATTTTTACAATGATTAGCTCTGTTCGTACGTGGATAATATCAGAAATTACATGTGATTTATTCTAGGGAGTAAAGAAAACTCCAGTACAGCTTATTTAGACATTTTTCTTCAATCATATAGCTATATAAAAAATTTCAGGGTCACAGTGTATGAATGAAAGGGCTGGCTGTACTTTTTGTAAACTCAAAAATGTTTAAAGTTTTAAGGGATTAACAAGACTCTGGAAAGTTGTTTAAAACATACATATTGTTTAAGATGTGACTTGTACTTAAAAATGTAACCAAAATAATGTAATGTAAATGTATAACATTTCACTGTCACAGAATTTTAGACATGAGATGAGTGCAAAAGAACCTGCAATTAATAGTGCACTTGATGAAGTGAAGAGTTTTCTGACTGACATACCTAGGGATGGGAGAAAAAAGAATTTTGGACAAACAGGTATGCTATCCCGTAGTTTTGTAACAATTTTTTTGGAGGCTATTCTATCATTTGAAATGATATCACGAACTTCTGAATTCACTATTTACTTTTTCTAAATTTAATATTATAATTATTATTAAAACAGTTTTATGGAATTTAAATAATTAAATACATTTGGCCTACATAAATTATATATTTTATTTACACATAAGAAATTGAAATTGTGTTTAAATCTGAAATGGAGACCATTGCCGTGGAGTACATTACTTATGGTATTAATTGAAACCAATGTACCCACCAACATGAGATCTTCCCAGAGCTCCCTCCTTGTTGTCCTTGGGTCAACTTGGACCATTCGGACAAGATTGGCCTC
This sequence comes from Corydoras sp. C115, assembly GCA_019802505.1. Taxonomy (NCBI): domain Eukaryota; kingdom Metazoa; phylum Chordata; class Actinopteri; order Siluriformes; family Callichthyidae; genus Corydoras; species Corydoras sp. C115. The sequence goes on along the minus strand of JAFMOC010000179.1, from coordinate 228,363 downwards.
GGTATGGGAGGAAACTTTAAAAGGCTGTCCTGACCATGAAAGGTTAACAGTAATTCTATAAGCCTTCCACTTCCGGTTGATGCTCCCAACAATGGAGATAGGTTGGCCCAACATATAGGAAAGGGTTTTGTATCCCTTGTCAGCCTTGTGACGTTCCACGATTTAGTCTCTGTTGGCCATGGTCGTTAGTTGTTCCCATGTTGACCATGTATGAGTGCTGGTCACAAGTTTGGCGGGGGGCTTTTATAATCTGAAAAGGTGGGAAAAAACAGATAATGCAAGCATATGAAGCTTATTGTTCTTTATGCCTCAGTTACTTCTTAATACTTGAGGGAACCAAACAAAATTCTGGTGGTTTGAGGCGTAAAATAATAATTGACCCTCTTATTAAACTTTTCACAATTTAAAAAGAAAAGAAATTACATTATTTTTTGCTGAAGTGCATTTTACACATCCAGATTGATCTACTGTCCAAATGTCACAAGGCAAAGTTAACTCCAAATATGTAACCTGCAAAATCTGCAGTGGGTTGAATACAAACAAAAGATAAAAAAAAAAGAAACAAATAAAGATCACGAGAATTTTACCGGACTTATAGAAGTATAGCATATAGCAGTATAGCAGTACCGATGACTGAGCTCAAACTCTATTACCTGCCCCATCAGATAACAGCTGAGTTCTCCCAGCCCCCCAGAAGTCTTTTTATAGATCTAGCCCCACCCCTAACTTGGCTCAAACCAGGTTTTTTTCCAATTATTATTTATAATTTTGCCTTTCTTGTGAATTATTGCTTTATTAATAATATTTTGGACACCTAAAAGGTTGTTTATACACTTTGTGGACAATTATTAGTCCATACTAATATAGTATAATATTAGTATTAGTATAATATAATATAGAGTATTTTGACCATAGTTTTTTTATTTTTATGCTTATTTTCTTACTTTAAGCTGGATAAGCTTAAAGTAACTTTTATATAGCAGGTGATGGGTATTTGCGTAATAAGAGTGTGGCCTAAGGAGGTCAATACCTGATATATATATCAAGGTGTGCATAATTATTAGGCAGATTTTTTTCTTTAAGGCAAAATTAGCCCAAAAAATAAATACTGATTTAACTGACTCAGAAAATTCAAAAATTACCAAAAGTCTCCCAGAGAGATGCAGAACTTCTGAAATTGTTATTTATCACAGAACCATCAAATGTTTTATTGCAAATAGACAACAGGGTCACAAGAAAGCTACCAGGAATCCACTATCTTCCAGTTTCATTCTAGAACTCTAATAGATGTTTAGTGGGCCAAGAAATATCTGAAGACAGATTGTTTGTGGAATTTTTTAAAGGTTTTTTGGACTGATGAAATGAGAGTGACTCTCACAGACTAGATGGATGGGCCAGTGGCTGAATCAGTAACTGGAACAGAGCTCCACTTCGAGAAATGGTGGAAGTGCGGTACTGATATGGGCGTGTTAGATGAGCTAGTTGACTTTTTCAGGTTGAAGATGGACACAAAATCAACTCCCAAAGCCTACTTACAGTTTTTTGAAAAACACTTGGAACAGAAATAAGCCATGGTACAGAAACAAGTCATCTTTCAAAAATATTGTCAGAAATGTTGAAAAGTTTCAAGTTATTTGTTTATAATTATTATTTCAATAACGGTTAAAAAAAAGTGAGATGGGAATATGTGTGATTTTCATTTAGCTGCATAATAATTCTGCATAATAATAGTGCACATATAGCTATTCTCCTAAGAAAACCAAAACCGCACTTTCTAAAATATTCATGTTTGAGGTTTATTAACATTTTGGATAAACCAGGAGCACTGTAGTTTGTGATTAATCTCATAATTGCTATAAAATAACTTGCATATTAATTCATGTATTTACAGATAAAATGTCAGAGGACAGGTTTGAAAATGTCAGTCGCATTTTACGCAAGGAGGTTGAAGATATTACCACACTTTGGTATGAACTTGGCACAGCTTCTGCAGATTGGCAGCAGAAGCTGGATCTTATTTTGGAAAGATATATAAAACTTCAAGAGGCAGAGAATCAACTAGATGCCAAGCTTCATCAAGCTGAGATAATGAAACACTCCTGGAACCCAGTGGAAGAATTGCAGTTGGACAATTTTACCAACCAAATTGGCATGGTAAAGGTTAGTGACTACAATCACTTTGTTTTTTATAAATATATAAATATTATAAATATGAAATGTTATTATATTTTTAAAGTGTTTGTATGTACTGTTGTTTGTATTGTGACTAATAATACTGAAAAGTTCCATCATTTATAATGACACCAGAAAAATTTACTATTAGCAAAGCATTAATGTAATGATGATAAAGGAGGCCTAGAACTAAATCCCTGGTAGGAGCATGAACTCAGCATGAACTATTGCTGTAGGAGGATATAGTAGTTGTGGTCACCATTGTTTCTGTGGGATTATGGGATTATAATAGTTGTGTCTCCAGTTGTTTTGATCAGGCAAAGTCTAGCATCACTATGGCTTTTTAAACATATATGCGCAGTAGCGCAGAAAGGATTCAGGAGGTGCAGGTAGGTTAAGCGAAATTTATCAAGAGTCGACACCGTCATGCACAAAGAACCGAACACACGTGACATAAATGACGCCGGAACGCTGACAAAACAGAAACGGAACAAATAAATACAAAACCCCGACCACGTGCAAACTAAAAGCAACCAATGAAAATAACAAATACATTAACTAAATGAGGACCAATGAACAAAAATACTCAAAAGAAAATGAAAACAGGTGAGGAGTACCTTACATTACCCCCCCCCCCCCCACCCCCTAAAAAAATAAAAAAATAAAAAATGGGCGACCAAGGGGGAGCAGATGACAGGGAGCAGGGAGAACCCCCAGGGGCCTCGGACCCTGCGGGAGAGCTGCTGGTGCTGACGGTCCCATGGAGCTTAGATGACCGCGGGGGCCTAATCAGGATGCCGAGGCAGCGATGCCATTTGAGGGTGAGACGGCAGCGCGGGGGCTGTTTCAGGGCGCAGAGGCGACGGGGCCTTTTCAGGGCGCGGAGGTGACGGGGCCTTTTCAGGGCACGGAGGCGACAGGGCCTTTTCAGAGGACAAAGACGGTGCGGGGGCCTTTTCAGAGGACGAAGACGGCGCGGGGGCCTTTTCAGACAGACTACACTGGATAGGCTACAGAGGGCTCTGGCACTGGACGGACTACAGCTGGCTCTGGCACTGGACGGACTACAGCGGGCTCTGCCGCTGGACGGACTACAGTGGGCTCTGGCGCTGGAGGGACTACAGCGGGCTCTGGCGCTGGAGGGACTACTGACGGCAGAGGGCAACTGATACGGAGCGTAGGGCAACTGACACGGAGCGTTGGGCAACTGACACGGAGCGTAGGGCAACTGACACGGAGCGTAGGGCAACTGACATGGAGTGTAGGGCAATTGACATGGAGCGGAGGGCAACTGGCACGGAGCGGAGGGCACCTGGCACGGAGCGGAGTGCAACTGCTCGAGCCCCAAGTCTCTCCAACGGGACAACAGAAGGTGCGGATACCGCCGAGGGGACCCCCTCCACGATGGAGCTGGAGGGAGGCTTAGCTCTGCCCCAACGGCTGCGCCGGCTCCGGCGTTTAGCCGGGGGCACCGGTTTAAGGGGTTCCGGGCACTTAATCGCGCACCTCGTGAAGTCACACACAGACTCCGAGGCGGCGATGGACAGGGAAGGGATGTGGATCGAGGACCTATGGGGAAGGTGGAGGATACAGGTGTAGGAAGGAGGAACACAAAAACAGGGGAATTCCTCCGAGGAGGGACGAGAAAGACGAGTGGATTTGAGGGGTGTTAGGGAACTGGGCCATAAATCAGGGGACTGTAAAAGGACGTGGGGAGGAAGAACGTCCCCCGAAAGAAAAGAATCAAAATCATCCTCGGAGTCGACACATGAGTCGAGTCGTGAGTCCGCAAAGCGAAAATGAAGCGCAGTAGCACAGAAAGGATCCAGGAGGCACAGGTAGGTTAAGAGAAATTTATCAAGAGTGGACACTCTCATACACAAAGAACCGAAGAAGCGTGACATAAATGACGCCGGAATGCTGAAAAACGGAAACGGAAGAGAGAAAAAAACTTCAGAATATCACATTGTCTGATTTTTTAAGAATTTCTTTGCAAATAGTGGTGGAAAATAAGTACTTGGTCAATAACAAAAGTTCATCTCACTACTTTGTTATATATCCTTTGTTGGCAATGTGTCAGTGCGCGAACCAACAGAGCACTCGACACAGGTTTGGCGTGCAAAGTCCAGCGACAGTTTATTTGAAGTCCACAAAAAGGGATAACGCGAAACGGAGCCGCAAAGCGGTGCTGCAACAAACTAAACTAAAAGAGCTGTCGCAGAAGGAACACAAAACACTGCCGCAAAGCGGTGCTGCCAAAAACAAAACGAAAGTATCGAAAAGCGCGCAGTCTCGTCCGAGGAAGCGTAACCCAGGTTCCCGAGCAGGATGAATGGCTGGAGGACGTCAGTGCTACAAGACAAAACAGTGACAATAACTTCGGTTATACACACGCACACACGATAAACCAACACGCTGTGGCTTTAGTGAAGCAGGGTATATATAGTCTGCTAATGACACGGAACAAGCCACAGCTGTGTCTTAGAATTCCGGCGAGGGGGGCCGAGCGCCCTCACGCGGGAGAGAGGGGGAAATAGAGGAAGTGCTGACACAATGACAGAGGTCAAAAGTTTTTTTGTCTTCACAGGGTGGGCAGACTGTTGCTGGTTTGTTGGCCCATTCCTCCATGCAGATCTCCTCTAGAGCAGTGATGTTAAGGAGTGTTGGCGGGCAACATGGACTTTCAACTCCCTCCTAAGATTTTCTATGGGGTTGAGATCTGGAGACTGGCTGGGCCACTTCAGGACCTTGAAATGCTTCTTATGAAGCCACTCCTTTGTTGCCCTGGCACTGTGCTTGGGTTTATTATCATGCTGAAAGACCCAGCCAAATTTCTTATTCAATGCCCTTGCTGATGGAAGTTTTGCACTCAAAATCTCACAATACATGACCCCATTCATTCTTTCATGTACACAGACCAGTCGTTTTTTTTGCAGAGAAACAGCCCCAAAGCATGATGTTGCTATCCCCATGCTTCACAGTTGGTATGGTGTTCTTTGGATGCAACTTAGCATTTACTCTCCTCCAAACATGAGTTGTGTTTGTACCAAACAGTTCTACTTTGGTTTCATCTGACATTCTCCCAGTAATCTTCTGGAACATCCAAATGCTCTCTAGCAAACTTCAGCCACACCTGGATATGTACTGGCTTAAGCAGGGGGACACGTCTGGCACTGCAAGATCTGAGTCCCTGGCAGTGTAGTGTGTTACTGACGGTAGCCTTCGTAATGTTGGTCCCAGCTTTCTGTGTGGTTTTGGGATTTTTGCTCACCGTTCTTGTGATCATTTTAACCCCCGGGCTGAGATCTTGTGTGGAACCCCTGATCGAGGGAGATTAGCAGTGGTCTTGTAGATCTTCTATTTTCTGATTATTGCTCCCACAGTACATTTCTTCACTCCAAGTTGCTTGCCTATTGTAGATTCAGTCTTTCCAGCCGGATGCAGGTGTACAATTTTGTTTCTGGTGTCCTTCAACAGCTGTTTTCACCATAGTGGAGTTTGGAGTGCGACTTTTTGAGGTTGTGGGCAGGTGTGTTTTATACTGTTAAAGAATTCAAATAGGTGCCATTAATGCAGGTAAAGAATGGAGGACAGAGAAGCCTCTTAAAGAAGATGTTACAGGTCTGTGACAGCCAGAAATCTTGCTTGTTTGTAGGTGACCAAATACATATTTGCCACCATTATTTGCCAATAAATTTTCTTAAAAATCAGACATTGTGATTATCAGAATTATTTTGTCTCATTTTATATCCCATAGTTGAGGTTTACTTATGATGTCAATTACAGGCCTCTCTCTTCTTTTTAAGTGGGAGAACTTGCACAATTGGAGACTAACTAAATCACTGTATGTGTGTGTGTATATATATATATATATATATATATATATATATATATATATATATATATATATATATATATATATAGGGCGGCATGATGGCTTAGTGGTTCATTCTAAGAGGCACCACCACCTCCATCTGCCAGTCCAGAGGCACTGCCTCCGATGACCATGCAATATTGAAAAGGCGCGTCAGCCAAGAGTGCCCCACAACATCCAGAGCTTTGAGGAACTCTGGGCGGATCTCATCCACCCGTGAAGCCCTGCCACCAAGAAGCTCTCTAACTACCTTAGCGACTTCACCCACAGGGATGGACAAGCCTCTTCCCGGGTCCTCTGACTCTGCCTCCTCTCCAGAGGGCATATTGGTGGGATTGAGAAGGTCCTTGAAGTATTCCTTCCTTCCACCTCCAAATGACCTCCCCAGTCGAAGTCAACAGTGCACCACCTCCACTATATACGATGAGAGGGCCTAACTGGGGGAGATTACACACCTGGAGACCTGGTGCCAGGATAATAATCTCCAATTCAACGTCAGCAAGACTAAGGAGCTGGACTACAGCAAAAAACAGACGAGGAGCTTCCACCCTGTGTGGATCAACAGTGTGAGTAGAAAGGGTAGGCGGCTTCAAGTACCTTGGAGTACACATCGCGCAGGACCTATCTTGGTCCCATCACATTAACAAACTGGCAAAGAAGGCTCGTCAGCGTCTCTACCACCTTCGACGTCTGCGAGACTTCAGGCTGCCCTCCAATATCCTGCACAATTTGTACTCCTGCACCGTAGAAAAGCATCCTCACAGGGAACATCATAACCTGGTTCGGGAACAGCACCCATCTATACAGACGGTCACTACAGAGGGTGGAACGTTCGGCCGAATGCACCATCCGAGTAGCACTTCCAGACCTCCAGACCATCTACAGGAAGCAGTGCTGGTCCAAAGTCAAAAAGATTGTGGAAGACTTCAGTGATCCTGACAACAAGCTCTTCACTCTATCGCCATCAGTATAGCGTTTTCGTGTCCTGAAGGCAAACACAGAGAGGATGAGGAGGAGTTTCTTCCCAATGGCGATTCGGACCCTGAACCAGGACTAAATGGACTAAACGGACACAATCCCACCCACAACACCTTCATAACTCTGACAACTTTTAACCCTGCTCTGCATTATTTGCACATAAATGCACAACTCACTTTGAACTTATAAGACCATTTTATCTGTTACAGTGCCATAATTGTACAGTTTCACTTTCTTTTTAAAATTTGCACATTGTAAATACATATTTTATTTTTATGTTATTTTTCTTTTATCTTTATTCTATTTTACTTATCCTTTTCAACAACTTTTAACTTTATGTGGAGATGTCAGGAAAGAATTTCACTGCTGGCTGTACCATGTATATCTACGCATGTGACCAATAAACCTGATTTGATTTGTGTTAGTGGCACACTGCTTTCCCCTCCTGAGTCGCCTGACAGTTTGCCAGAATCTTCTTGGAGCCGACCGAAACTTTCCAAGGCCTCACCGAACTCCACCCACGCCCGGGTTTTTGCCGCCGCAATGCACGAAGCCGTAAATCACCCGGCCTGCAGGTACCGGTCAGCTGCTCTCTTCACCCGAGTGTCCAAGACACATGGCAGCAAGTTCAATGACACAACTATAAAATCGATCATTGAATACCTAGGGCGTCCTACCCCATGTGCACTTATGGACACCCATGTGCTCAAACATAGTGTTCATGATGGACAGACAGTGATTTGCAGAGAAGTCCAACAACTGGGGGATGCAAAATGGAGGCTAGTGAGTAGGACGTGTATTGTGTAGTTGTGTAGTTTTCAGTCCCATCGATTTTGTCTACTTTTTCATCGGTAATATTACTCCTGCCTGACTAAATTGCTTGGAAGGTCTTTTCTTAATTTAACAATGGCTTCCAAGTCAACAAAACAAGGAAAAAAGTACGCTCTGGAGCCCGAGTCACCAGGTGGCCCAGGCAAACAGGTAAACATCGAACTACTTACCACGTTACTAGAAAAGCACCGGAATGTGCCGACCATAGGATGGGTCTTTTGCCGCTTTGGAAGCGAAGATTGATAAATTAACGGTCACGGTAGCTGAACACGGTCAGACAATTACAGCGCTGGAAACCAATGCCAGCTCGCTGGATGAGCGTGTGTTGGCTCTCGAGGTGATATGCTCTGATCTTCAGGAGGCCAATGCTAAGCTACGCGCTAAAGCGATCGACTGGAGTCCCATAGCAGATGCAATAATAACCGTATTATTGGTGTACCTGAATCCCTTGAGGGCCCGCATCCTACCGCCATTTTTTCTACATTCCTCTCTGAGGTTTTTGGCGTTACACTCTCTTTTAGCCACTGGAGATAGACAGAGCGCATCGGTCTCTCGTTAACAAACCACAGCAGGGCGACAGGCCGCGAGCCGTAATCATCAGGCTGCATCGCTTCCAAGTGAAAGAGGACATTATCCGAGAGGCGCGCTCCAGTAGAGGTAGCCCCATCGCTATCTACGAAGACTACGCACCGGAGGTTCTCGAGCAGAGTGCTAAGTACAGAGACGTACATAAACGTCCGTATACGGCAGGCCACACACCAGCGTTGCGATTTCCAGCAAGGCTTTTTGTGTCTTCGCCGAGCGGTGGTAAGATAAGTCTGAACTCAGTCACCGAAGTAGCTTTGCAAAATTCATGATGTGTTTTATGTGTTTATTTTTAGTTTATTTTAATTTTTTTTCATTTCCTATTTATTTGTTAGTTTTTAGTGTTTTTTTCTTTTTAAATCCTGTTCCTTTAACTTTTTTTCTGTTTTTAAATATTGTGGGAGCTGTACCTGAGACCAATGGACCTTTTTCATGCAGAACTAAGCCATGACCACTAGCAATAAAAGTTTACGCCTCATCTCCTGGAATACTAATGGTCTAAATAGTGCTGGGTAAGGTGTTTGCCCATCTGCGATATCTCCGTGCTGATGTTATTTTTTTACAGGAAACCCATATTAAAACAGCAGAGGTTAACCGCATTAAAAAGCCCTGGATAGGTCATCTTTTCCATTCTAAATTTCCGGTTTGGGTGAGGGGGACAGCCATCTGTCATACCTGTCGACCTGGAACTAAGCGCGGCTGTGCAAAGAAAGCGCAGAGCCGCAGCGCTCTAACGCGCAGAAGGGAGCCAGGCACGCAGGTAGTACGAACAATTTATTAGGGTGCTCAAACCCCAAACACACAGGTACATAGAGACAGGTGCAACATAAAATCCCAAGACGCGCACGGACGACAAGAAACACCGGAACTAAATACCTCAACTTCCCCCATCACGTGCACAGAAACAGCCAATGAAACCCAGACGCTAATTAACTAAACCACCCAGACGAGACAGCTAATTAATTAGACAAAAGAACAGGACGACAGAAAAACAGGTTCCCTAGGCACCCGTTACACTACCCCCGCCCTTACGGTCGCGCAACAAGGGGACGCGACCAAGACACCACAAAAATAAAAGGCAGTCCTGGGGGGGGGGTCCTCCGTGCGGTGCGCGGCCCCTGCTGCTCGGGCCGGGCGGCGGGCGGCCCCTGCTGCCTACACCCTTTTTAACCAGGGTGTACAATGGCTCATTTCATATTGGCCACCTACCTACCTCAATGTCAAATGCCTTGATATCACTACTACTCAAAAAGGATAAAGACCCCACTTTGTGTGGTAGATACAGACCTATATCCCTTCTGAATATCCCAACTGCCTCCATCCTGACTAATGGAATTTTCTTTCCACCATTTCCTCTTTGGCGTGGAACGCGTCCAGGCTGTCCCCTCTTGCCCCTGCTATTTAATCTAGCTATAGAACCTCTGGCTAAATGGCTACACCAACATCAGGGATTTGAAGGTATCTCGTGTTTTAACACTATTCATAAGATCTCCTTATATGCTGACGACCTTCTTTTATATGTTTCAAATCCGGCTTCTTCCCTTCCCGCTATTTTAGATATCCTTCAAAAATTTTGTAATATATATGGCTAGCGGTGGCACGGTGGCTTAGTGGTTAGCACGTTCGCCTCTCAGCACTAGGGATTCCCGGTTCGAATCCCCATCTGGGTGGAATTTCCATGTTCTCCCCCTGTCTGCGTGGGTTTCCTCCGGGTTCCTCCCACAGTCCACAAACATGGATCAAGTGAATTGAATTCTCAAAATTGCCCCATATAGAGTGTGTTTGTGTGGGTGGGTGTGTGCCCAGCGATGGATTGGCGCCCTGTCCTGGGTGTTTCTGCCCAGCGCCCGAGATGTTCTCCCCTGGATGGGCATGGGGAACCCCACCGTGACCCTAGTAGAGGATAAAGCGGGAGATAATGAATGAATGAATGAATGAATATCTGGCTACAAACTAAACCTTCAAAAGAGTGAAATTTTCCCAATTAACGGACCTGCCCTCTCCCTCCCTCTGTCTTCCTTTCCTTTCTGAGTTGCACATAGGAATTTTAAATATTTAGGGGTTACATTCACCCGCAACTACCGAGGAACATTTTGCTCCACTGCTTGATCTGGTTTCGTCAGATTTAAGCAGGTGGGCATCACCTGAATATTTTACCTAAATTCTTATATGTTTTCCAACATATTCCCATCATAATTACTAAAGCATTTTCAATAACCTGGACAGGAAACTTTTTCCTTTATTTAGAACAACAAACCAATTCATTTAAAAAGATCTAAAAAAAAAAAAAGAGGTTTTCAGGACATTATATCAAGCACTAGAAATTTCTATAGATAATAACTCTATCACAGCCCTGTTTGGCATACTTCCAAACCCCCATGCTGCAGCAACAAAGCAGCGTGTGATCACCTTTGGTACTCTGCTTGCCAGAAGGGCAATTCTCTTTAATTGGAAACTCTCCTCCCCAACTACCTATGGCTCCAGGAAATTCTAGGCAATATTAAACTTGAAAAGCTACGGACATATAGGACGGGAACTCTGCAGAGTTTTCAAAAAACTTGGTTACCTGTTCTTCATCGAGGTACATCGAGGGATGTAACATCACTCCCGAATAAAACATACTCTGAATAACAACTAGTATTATTTTTTTATTATTATTTATTAAAGTCTTCATTATTATTATTATTTTATTTATTTTTTAATGTATTTCTTAATCTTTATTAGTTTATTAGCTATTTTATTTTTATTTAGCATTTTCCTTTAATATTTTGTATTTTTGTATTGATTTATTTATTGTCTGTGTCTTAGTGGTTGATGTCTTTCGAGGGTTGGGGGTGGGGGTGGGCTTCCTTTGACAGTTTTTACTGTTACTATTATTACCATTCCTTCTTTTTCTTTCATATAGTCATTGTTTGCACTAAATTTTTGTACACAAGCCCAAGATGGATGTACATTGTTGAAAAGTGTTTAATAAAAAGAGATGTTATAAAAAAAAATTTTAAAAAGAAGTCCAACAACTGAACACCGCTCGGGTTCAGATCGGAGAAGCCGTGCCTCCCAATCACACCTCTCCAGGTCTCACTGTCATTGCTCACGTGAGTGTTGAAGTCCCCCAGTAGGACAACAGTCTCCAGGGAGAGCACCCCCCCCCCCAGACTCCAAGAAGGCTGGGTACTCTGCATAAGCGCAGACAACAGTCAGAACCCGTTCCCCAACCCGAAGGCGTAGGGAAGAGGGAAGTTTATATCGTGTTTTTGAAACTAGTGTAATCAATCCAAATGCTGTTCATAGTTCTCCGTCGTTCTGCTGACATTCAATTTGCTGCTGAAACTTCCTTAAGTTAGGTCATATTATTAGTTAGGTCAAAAATAGTCCTTAATTAGGTCAGCTGTTTCCAAGAATGTGATGAGAGCTTACAGATGTCCTCTGCCTCAATTATAAAAACGGAAAAAAAAACTTAGCATTAAATATAACAAATGAACAGGTAAAAGGAAAAAAGGGGGGGCAGCATCAAATAACAATCAAGTTTGATGATTTTAGAGTATAGTTGGTTTTCTTCATAACTTCTAGTGTAAATCAAATCTGTATTGTAATTTTGTAAAAATTTGTAATGTTCTCATTTGTAAGTCACTTTCGATAAAAGCGTCTGCTAAATGTAATGTAAATGTAAAAGATAAAATGTAATCCTCACACTAACATTTATTAGTTGAGTTACAAGTCACATTTGACCTTCAAATAAAATGGCTGGTGGGGCGTTTGTTTTCAAATTATATGTACATCATGATGCATGTTACTAAAGGAAACTCAATTTCATTAGCTAAATTAAAATGTTACTTTATATAGGACAGAAAGTACTTTTATGTTAATTGAATCATTAATACACATTGTCATTATCAAATCAAAAAAGGAAATCCATTTGAAACATTAATTCAACTACAGTCCAAAACACTTTTATCAGTGTAGTATGTGTAATGTCAAACTGATACCTTTTGTTCCCTCAGGCATTTCAAGTGAAGATAGCTCCGATTCAAGATAATGTAAACCATGTCAACAAATTAGCCTCCACTTTTAAAACACCTGGTGTTCAGTTATCACCGGAAAACTTAAAGAGAAATGAAGACTTGAATACACGATGGAGACTTTTGCAGGTACTAATAATATTGTGTGATTCATTTATTTTTATGATTTCGTAATAATTTCTTAGTTAAATTAACAATACAATGAATTAGTTTTCAACACTTTTAGGATGCTTTTAATTCTCAAGTTGGAGTACAGTACAGCAGAAAATGCATGTCAAAAATAATTTCATGTTACGTGACCTTAATGGCAAGAGGGTTTTTGACTAATTGTGCTTCACTAATGTGAAGCAAATCATTACACTACTTGATCACCACCTTTAGCTCTAACTCACACTCAGCATGCCATTTGCAACTGTGTCACTGGCCACCCCTCCACACAAACATACACACACACATCAGCTAGTGAGAGAGGTGAACATTACATTGAGTGATCTATTTTGCCTACTGTACTTACACATAGAGAATACACACACACACATACAGTATATGCACACATTGAGTGAAGTGAAGTTTTTTCCCCACTCATGGTTAGTGGTTAAGTGAATCCATTTATTGTCAAACGACTGTTTCCTCTTTTTAAATCATAATCAAAACAATCAAAAACATCCAAATTACTCTGATCAAAACTTCACATGCCCTGGTTGAACAGAAGTTGACACAAATGTTGTTGCTTTTGAGCACAACTGTATAGCCACTATGCATTCCAAGTCAACTGCCAAAGGACACCTCCCATTTTCCTTCATGCTACTTCAAACTGGAATGCAGGTGTATTTCATGATTACATTTATCACAGCAAGTCTTCTACGCATTCCTGATGGAAATAGAGTAATTAGTTTGTTATTATGACTGAGACCCTTCACAATCTGGCTTTGGACCAACATCGCTTCCTGTAGATGGTCTGGAGCAATATTCGGATGGTGTGCTCAGCTTAACATACCACCCTCTGCAGGGACTGTCTATCCAGTTGGGCGCTGTTTCTAGACCAGGTTATTGTGTTTTCTGTGAGGATTCTCTTAATGGTGCAGGAGTAGAAGTTCCACAGGACTTTGGAGGGCAGTCTAAATTAGTTCTGTGGCAGAACCATGACAGGCCCTGTGCAATGAAGGTACTTGAAGTTGTCCACTCTTTCCACTGCGGCACCCTCAATCTTCACAGGGTAGTAGCTCCTCATCTGTTTTCTGCTTGTGTCCACTATCAACTCCTTAATCTTGCTGATATTGAGAAGGGGTTTATTACCCTGGGACCAGGTCTCCAGACAGGCCCTTTCATCGTTGTTGCAGATCATGCCAACTACAACAGTGTCATCAGCAAACCTGATGATGGATGTAGAGCTGGAAATGGCTACACAGTCATGTATAGTGAATACAGTAATGGACTCAAAACACACCCATGAGGAGCACCAATGCTAAGGGTGAGAGAGACATAGGGATAGATAAAGTCTCAGATCTTCCAACTTGGTGGTGACTTTTGGAGGGAATAATCATGTTAATTGATGAACTAGAGTCTACGAACAGCATTATTATTTCCCCCAGTGTCCAGTGGAGACCGAGCATTAACCAGATTTCTAACAAAGCTAATACAGTTCTTAGCAACAACAACTGCAATCAAGCATTTGCTGCATTTCCACAGCACTGTGGAGGAATTTTAGCCCACTCATCTTTGCACAACAATTCAACCACATTGTGGGTTTTTATATATGAACCAACTTTTTAGGGTCATGCCACAGCAGCTTAATAGGATTCAGGTCAGGACCTTGACTAGGCCGTTGTGCTTTGGATCATTGTCCTGCTGAAGAAAGTTCATTTCAGCTTGAGTTCACAAACAGACAAGCTGAAAAATCTCCTTCAGGATTTTTTGGTAGACAATGGAATATATATATATATATATATATATATATATATATATATATATATGTGTCACATTTCCGGACAGCGCGGTGTGGTGGAGAATTAGAGAGCCAGGCGACCAGGTAAGCAAACACAAAAGCTTTAATAGCTTATACAGCGGAAGCGCCGCTTGAAGTAGCCGAGAGCAAATAACTACAAAATAAAATGGTGCAGCGGGAACGCCGCTGAGGACACGATGAAACGTGACACGCACCGAAATACACAGAGATAACGCAAACAGCGGAAAAGCCGCTGAGTGCAGGGCGAGCTGAGCCCAGAGCGAAATAGAGAAATATACCATATACCACGCGGAACACCCGACGTGATGAATGAGCATAAGCGCACCAGCGTGTGTACTCAGACTTAGCTCAATCTCAATGCTGACCTCCTGACTGCTCAGCCAGGATGCTACAAATGCAGTCAGTAGGTCACACGTGATCAGGTAGGACCCAATCCCTGCTCAAGGGGGTGGGTCCTACATACGGAAGCCCTATACGGCCGAAAACCCGACACACGGGAGGCAGGGGGGAGGGGCCCAACCCTCCCAACCTGACATATCGCCCCCCCAAAACAACCGGGGGGCAAAGGCACCTGGGGAAGCCGAAAAAACAACCGAAAGGGGGCTCGAGGGCAGCGCGGAGGACGCCGTGAGCAAGGGTGCGCTGTTTGTGTTATCTCTGTGTATTTCGGTGCGTGTCACATTTCATCGTGTCCTCAGCGGCGTTCCCGCTGCACCGTTTTATTTTGTAGTTATTTGCTCTCAGCTACTTCAAGCGGCGCTCCCGCTGTATAAGCCATTAAAGCTTTTGTGTTTGCTTACCTGGTCGCCTGGCTCTCTAGTTCTCCACACACCGCGCTGCACCGCCATTTCCGGACAGCGCGCCCCGATATGTGACATACACATATATATATGTATATATATATTTCAGCTTGTCTGTTTGTGACCTCAAGCTGAAATGAACTTTCTTCAGCAGGACAATGATCCAAAGCACAACGGCCTAGTCAAAGTGGCTCTGCTGACGAATACTGTATGGAACCTGACAAGGCGGTCCTGCAGGACGCCCCCTAATGGACTCACATATAGTTTTCCAGTTGTTAGTTTTTGCATTTGTTTAATATCTGGACATGGCTGTCCTACACTGTTGTTGCTGCCTGGCCACTCAAGGAGGATGAGTCCCCCACTGAGTCTTGGTCCTCCCAAGGTTTCTTCCTTAAATAACAACAAAAAAGGGAGTTTTTTCTTGCCACTGTCGCTTCGGCTTGCTCTTTGGAGGTTTAAAGGCTTTTCATTCTGTAAAGCTGCTTTGTGACAATGTACTGTTGTAAAAAGCGCTATATAAATAAATTACTTGAACTGTGCCCCCATGTAAGGGTGTGGGCGATGTGACCCTTTCTGAGCCCGGGGCGCACGTGACCCCTTGAGAATATGGGGTCGTTGAGAGACTCTAAGGGTGTGAATGCCCTGTGACCCCGTGTGGAAGTGAGGGGGAAGTAGCCCCTTGAGTGTGTAGTGCCGAGCCCTCATGTGGGCACGAGGGTGACGGGACCCCTTGAGGACGCGGGGGCGCCGTGACCCTGGGTGTGACCCTGGGTGTGCTAGGGGGACATGACCCCAGGTGGGCGCGAGGAGGACCTACGCCCTTGAGAGCACAGGAGCACCATGACCCTTTGTGTGCACATAGGGGACGAGATCCCTTCGCGGGCTCCGGTGCGGTAAGACCTAGTGCGGACCTAGGAACCCGGGAAACTGTGACCGGGCCGAAAACCGGAGTACACGCAACCGCCGAGAGAGACCGAGTAGGTACGGAACTAACCCGAGTGAAAGAGAAGGTGACCTAAGTGAGAAAAAACCTAAGTGAACGCACAGGTGACCCGAGTGACCGCAGAACTGACCCGAGTGGACGCACTTGTGACCCGAGTGGACGCAACGGTGAGTCCGAGTAGGTCCATGAACATGGCAGCCGGCCCAGGGTTCCATACGAATTCATCCGCCCCCAAAGTCCTTGGTCCGGCGGGTTCTTTGTCCAGAGCGGGTGGCAAATTGTCCTGGGCGGAGGACAGGTCGTCCACATTAAAGGGCACATAGTCCAGTGCGGCGGTCTTATCGTCTGAGGCAGGGGTCAATCTATCCTGTGCGGGGACCACAGGACTCCACTGCCTCACCAGACCACTGGACTGCCCTCTAGGGAATGCGCTGAGCACCACGCCATGACTTCCAGTCTCCTTCCTCTCTGCCACCTGGACACACAGAGGGAGAGCCAGGACCTCGTCCACATTACACAACACACAGTCTTGGACTACCGAGACGGAGTCCGAACCCCGAACTCCGACTACACTGACCCCGGACGGCATGTCTCGTGGAGAACCCCACGGAGGACTACGTGGAGCATTGCGCGGAGAAGCACCAGATGCATCGTGAGGCGAAATGCGAGGAGTGGCGCTAGGGGCAACGCGAGAAGAATCGCGTTGAAGCCTCAGCGGCGTGCCACCCTGGACTCCGCGAGGCGCAGAGCGAGGGGCAGCGTGAGGGGCATCGCAGAACGAACCGCGAGGAAACATGCGTGGAGGTGAGGCTTCACCCTGAACATCGCTCAGCGCAGCGTGAGGAGAATCGCGGGAAGCGACGCGCGGAGGGCTGCGAGGGGCAACGCGAGGGAAAACGCGTTGGGAATCGTGCGGAGCGTCGCCCTGAATATCGAGCGGCGCGGGGCGAATCGCGAGCAGAATCGCGAGGAGAGACGCGAGAGGCACCGAGGGGGGCAACGCGAGGAGCAACGCGAGGAACAATGCGTTGGGACGCCTGCAGAGTGTCCCCTTGAGCGTCGTGAGGCGCAGTGCGAGGCGCAGCGCGAGAGGGAACCCGAGCGGCGAGGGAGAACTCGCTGAACGGGTCCACCGTGGAGTCAAGAGACTCTCACGGAGGAGCGCGAGGCAGAACCCGAGCAGCGAGGAAGAACTCGCTGAGCGGGGCCTCCGTGGAGTACGGAGACTCGCACGAAGGAGCGCGCAGCGGGGGCCGGTCGGTGAGGGTCCTCCGTGGAGTCAGAGGCTCGCACGGAGGAGCACGAAACGAATCCCGAGCGGCGAGAAAAAACTCGCTAAGTGGATGAACCCTAGGACGGGAAGCTCCCATGGCGGGGGACACACGGATGAGCGCGGATGCTCGCGCTGCGACCCGCGCGCCGGATCGCGCCGTGGACCCCCGGCCCGCCCGCGGTGAAGCTGCCTCTTCACCGTGTCCAGGTGATCACCCATGGAACCGGCATCTGAACCCGGGGCGAACCGGGCTAATAATGCCTACTCGAAACGACTCGCTGAGGTGAGACAGACATCCCCGGTGGCCACTAGGCCTTCGGCCCACCTCAGCGCAGGGCCCAGGAGTTGGGAGAGGTAGAACAACACCCTCTCTCGGTCCGAAAGCTCCCGACTGGTCACCAGGTCAAGCACCCTGCGACAGCCAATAATATACAGCAGTGGCTTTAACAGGTGCCGGGAGCTTGATCGAGGCAGAGAGAGGGAGAACAATCTCCCCATACTCCGGGACCCGATCAATACCCCTCCTCGCTCCAACCTCAGGGGAGTGAGTACTGTAGTGAGATTTAAACGGCGGGGCCGGCGCCAAGCTAAGAAAGCCGATCGCTACAGATGGCAACTCTACTGGCTACTGGCATGGCTAGTGCCGGGTTAAATTAGCCTTGCTCTGCAGCCGGGGACTCGACTACAGGCAGTGCTAATGCCGAGCTAAAGAAGCCGGTGCTGCAGCTCGAAAACACGGCTACTGGCGTGGCTAACGCCGATTTAAATAGCCAATGCTGCAGCGGAACACGCGGCTAACGGCGTGGCTAACGCCGATCTAGATAGTCAGATGCAGCAAAGAAAAACGTGGCTACTGGCGTGGCTAACGCCGATTTAAATAGCCAATGCTGCAGCGGAACACGCGGCTAACGGCGTGGCTAACGCCGATTTAGATAGTCAGATGCAGCAAAGAAAAACGTGGCTAATGGCGTGGCTAACGCCGATCTAAATAGCCGAATGCTGCAGCTGAAAAGGCGGCTAATGGCGGGACTAACGCCGATTTAACTAGCCAAATGCTGCAGCTGAAAAAACAACAATGCAATAGCGAGCTAGCGCCGAAGCTAACGCAGCCAACAGCCGGAAGAAGCGGTCAATGGCAGTTAGCGCCGACGCTAATGCTGCTACCAATTACAAACAACAAAAAAAAAAAACCTGGGACGAAAGCCAGGGAACGCGGTCACGCCGGAATAATAAGAAAAGTGAGCGCTTACCCGGAGGAGGAATCCTGGACTTGGCAAAAGTTGTTGGAGGCAAGCATTATGTCACATATCGGGGCGCGCTGTCCGGAAATGGCAGTGCAGCGCGGTGTGGTGGAGAATTAGAGAGCCAGGCGACCAGGTAAGCAAACACAAAAGCTTTAATGGCTTATACAGCGCCGCTTGAAGTAGCCGAGAGCAAATAACTACAAAATAAAACGGTGCAGCGGGAACGCCGCTGAGGACACGATGAAACGTGACACGCACCGAAATACACAGAGATAACGCAAACAGCGGAAAAGCCGCTGAGTGCAGGGCGAGATGAGCCCAGAGCGAAATAGAGAAATATACCATATACCACACGGAACACCCGATGTGATGAATGAGCATAAGCACACCAGCGTGTGTGCTCAGACTTAGCTCAATCTCAATGCTGACCTCCTGACTGCTCAGCCGGGATGCTACAAATGCGGTCAGTAGGTCGCACGTGATCAGGTAGGACCCAATCCCTGCTCAATGGGGTGGGTCCTACCTACAGAAGCCCTATACGCCCGAAAACCCGACACACGGGAGGCAGGGGGGAGGGGCCCAACCCTCCCAACCTGACTATATATATATATATATATATATATATATATATATATATATGCGTTTGTGTGTGGTAACGCAATATGGGATCTGACTGATTTATGTGACTCGGAGCTTTAGTTGAATGGAAACCTCGCAACTCTGCGGATACAAAATTATATTAAGGCTCCTGGCGCAAACCGAGCGTGGGGCGCGTAAGGGAATGAAAAAGTCTTCATTCAGGAATCCAGTAACTGCCTCACTGTGTAGATTGGGGCTCCCGCCACCATCCGTGTCTCGGGTGGTTGGCTAGATAAGGCGGGGCCACGACACAAGTAGGGTTTGAGGCTGGATACCCGAAAGGTGGGATGGATCTTCATGGTCGGGGCAACCTTAGTCGGTACGTGACAGGGTTGATCCTTCGAATCACCTTGAATGAGCCCACATACCTTGGTGCAAGTTTGTTGGATTCTCCTCTAAGAGGCAGGTCCCGGGTGGACAACCAAACCCATTGCCCTAAACTATACATAGGTCCCGTTCATCTTTTGCGGTCTGCGGTTCGTCTCATAGCCTCTGTCCGTGCCCCCAGGGCAGTTCGGGCCCTCTGCCAGTCCCGTTGACATAGCAGCACATATTGCTCGGCAGCTGGAACCCTTATCTCGGCCTCCCGTTCCTCGAACATGGGGGCCGGATACCCATTTTGGCACTCAAATGGGGACATGCCTATGGCAGTGTGCCAGAGGGTGTTGTGAGCGTATTCTGCCCAGGGGAGTTGTTCAGCCCAGGTCTTGGGCTGATCCGACGTCAGGCACCGGAGCATGCAGCCATGACCGTTGGACTCCGGGTGGAAGCCTGAAGAGAGACTAGCTGTAGCCCCCAGCAGTTGGCAGAACGCCTTCCAAAAGCGGCTGGCGAATTGGGGTCCTCGGTCAGAGACAATGTCTCTAGGAATCCCATGGACCCTGACCACGTGTTGGATAAGGAGGTCTGCAGTCTCTCAGGCACTGGGAAGTTTCGGCAAAGCCACAAACTTGCATGCCTTTGAGAACCGATCTACAAGGACCAGCACCACTGTGTTACACTTGGATGAAGGCAGCCCTGTAACAAAATCTAGGGTGATATTGGACCATGGGCGCGATGGAACAGGGAGAGGTTGCAAGAGGCCTGGAGGTTTGACCCTAGGCGTCTTGTTCTTGGTGCACACAACACATGCTGTGATATAGTCCTTAACCGCAGCCTCCATCTTGGGCCACCAGAACCTGTGCTGTAAGAATTCCAGGGTTCGGGTGACCCCTGGGTGTGCTGAGAACGCGGAGGCGTGTTCCCACTGCAGAACCTGTTTGCAGACATTAGTCGGAACAAATAGTCTCCCTGGAGGGCTGCCTGTCCGGGTAGTTCCGCAGGGCTCTCTTGACCTGGACCTCAATGGGCCAGGTGAGAGCTGCCACAATTCGTGGCCTGGGGAGGATGGGTTCCGGGTCACGGTCTGTGCCCTCCGTAGGTTGAGCCCACAGCCGAGAGAGGGCGTCTGGATTTGTGTTTTTGGAGCCTGGCCTGTACGACAGGGTGAAGTGGAAACACTCGAAAAAGAGCGACCATCTAGCCTGACAGGCATTTAGTCTTTTCGCCTGCTGGCCAGGTTTTCATGGTGCACACAAGGAAGGGATGTTTGGCCCCTTCCAGCCAGTGCCTCCACTCCTCCAATGCCAACTTTATCGCCAAAAGCTCCTTATCCCCTATGGGGTAGTTTCGCTCCACCAGAGTGAGTCGGCGCGAAAAGAAGGCACAGGGATGGAGTTTGGGTGAGGACCCGACACGTTGGGAAAGCACTGCCCCTACCCCTACATCAGAAGCGTCGACCTCAACAACAAAGGGCTCCTCCTTTTCTGGGAGTCGCAGAATGGGGGGGGGGTTCAGTCGTTTTCGGAGGACGTCAAACGCCCGCTCCGCTTCTGGGGTCCAGCGGAAGGGCCCTGGGGTTTTACGTGTAAGTGCTGTAAGAGGGGCCGCTATAGAACCGCTATAGAAGTCCTTCACGAACTTCATGATGAGTCGTCGCTGTGCTGTTGGGGTAATTTCAGTCGGATGACCACTCCTCTGAAGGTTCGCCATTTGTGGATAATGGCTCTCACTCTGGTTCACTGGAATCCTAAAGCCTTTTCTATACTGATAGATCTGAATGATTGTGGCAGTAATCAGGCCTGGGGTTAGACATAGGAATTGAATTCAGGTGTGATAAACCACAGTCATATTTTAACTTTTGTGACCTGTCTTTTTGTTTGTTTCACTTTTTAAATACTAATTAAGACATTAATTTAACACTTTGACTAACATTTACATCTGTTTGATGATCTGAAAATTTTAAGAATGACAAACATGCTAAAAAAAATAAATAAAAAAAATCATGAGAAGGGGTTCACTGTGTGTGTGTGTGTGTGTGTGTGTGTGTGTGTGTATGCTTATATTTGTGTTATATATGTTTACTTGGACGGCGGCACGGTGGCTAAGTGATTAGCACGTTCGCCTCTCAGCGCTAGGGATTCCCGGTTTGAATCCCAATCTGGGTGGAGTTTCCATGTTCTCCCCGTGTCTGCGTGGGTTTCCTCCGGGTTCTCCGGTTTCCTCCCACAGTCCAAAAACTTGGATCAAGTCAATTGAGTTTTCCAAATTGCCCCATGTAGAGTGTGTTTGTGTGAGTGAGTGTGTGCCCAGCAACAGGTTGGTGCCCTGTCCTGGGTGTAGCTGCCCGGCACCCGAAACGTTCACCCCTGGATGGGCATGCGGAACTCCACTGCGACCCTAATAGAGGATAAAGCGGAAGATGAATGAATGAATGAATGTTTACTTGGACTCAACTAAGCTTCACTTAACAACAAAAGGAACTGCTCATGTGCTTATCGTATAGTTTTTAAAACTCTTTATGCAGGATCTTTTAAAATAATTGACTCTGTTCTCTTCCTAGATTTCTATTGAAGAATATCTATGTCTGCTTACAGAGACCCAGAGAGACTTAAGTCCCCATGAACTGAAAGGTAAAAAGCTGTTTACTGTTAATCACTGTTTATATAAAATACTAAATGACAAGGCACATTGTTTGTATTACACATTACAATGGGCAATATTAAAAAGTAATAAATATAATGTTGAATTTATTTATTTGCCTACAGATTTTGTGCAGACACCGTTTGAACGCTCTATTTCTCCAAATGATGTTCCGTACTACATAGAGTAAGTACTATATAAACTAGGGGTGTATTCAACAAAGGATTTTCATAGTCGAATCTGATTCATCAGATTTTCCCTATAGTCGACTGATAGTCGAATCAGTTAAAATTTCACCACAAGATGGCGCTATAAGCGTGGTTTTTAAAAAATATTTTTTAAAATATTTTACTTGTTTTTCTAGAGCACCGTAAATGGGATCCCCGTTATGGACTTTTTTCCACTTCAAAGGAAAAACCTAAAAAAAAACTAAAAATTAGGATGATTTTATTTTACAAAAGGCTATATATATAACGAAAACAAAGACATTTCATGTAAAAACTAATGCTTAGCAGCAGCCATGGGCGCCCCCATGTGGTCAAAATGGTACATTCGACTATGAGGTTCATAGTCGACTACGGTTCTCCGAATCAAATCGTCGAATCAGCGAATATTGCAGCTCACCCCTAATATAAACAATAACTTTTATTTTTTAAAATTACATTTTCTCTTCCCTGAATCCTCTTCAAAATCTTTAGAGTGCTATACTCATCACCTATTCTCCTAGGATGCTGAACATACGGTGGCTTGCAAAAATATTTACACCACTTGAATTTATTTTTTATTTTGTCAGCTTACAATGAATTTTTTTATTACTGAGATTTTAATGATAGAACATAATTGTAAAGTGGATCGAAAATGATACATGATTTTTCAAAACATTTTATCTGAAAAATGTAACAAGCAAAAGTATTTAGCCCACTTTACACTGATACCTCTAAGTAAAATTCAGTGCAATCATTTGCCTTCAGAAGTCACTTAAATAGTCAAGCTGTGTGTACTTTAGACTACTAGAAAACAAACAGCGTCATGAAGACCAAGGTACTCACCAGCCAGATCGAAGATGAAGTTGTGGAGAAGTTTAAAGTAGGATTAGGTTATAAAAATATATCCTGAGATTTGAGCACTGTTTAATCCATCATCTAATAATGGAACAAAAACTGCAAACCTATCAAGTACTCCACCCAAGTTCACCATACACTGTATATGAATTGCATAAAATGACAACATAATAAAGTTTAAGTAATATATTTATACAGTTTTTTTTTTTACAATAGAACATTGTCACTAAGCAGCTTTACAGTGTTACAAGACTTTAAACTCCCAAAGAACTGAAGCAACAGTGGCAAGAAAAACATCCTCTTATGTTGTTATTTTAAGGAAGAAACCTTGGACCAAAGCTCAGTGGGGTACTCATTCTTCTTGTGTGGTGATCAGTTGTTCAAATTTAACAATTGGAAAACTATATAACCCCATTGAGGGCATTTTGCTGGACTGCCAGTGCAATAGAAATTCAGGTTCCATTCAAGACCTATGGTTGAAGAGCTGATGACACCTCCAGTAGATTGGCAACACCTCAAAAGAAACAAACAAGAAAAGTAGTTATAGCTAATAAAACACAATCACAGTTTGATTTACACAGAGCAGCCTGTGACTCCGGCATAACTGACTAGAGCAGCATAACTAAAAGCGTCAGATACTGCAGACTCTAATTATTTGAGAGGGCTCCCAGTAACAGCTGAACATTTCAGTGCCACACCCTCTACTAATGATGAGCTGTGTGAAGAGCTGAAATGCCAACAAGGACTATTGGTGAATCACTATGATAACTGTTCTTGTGTTCGTTATTCAAGATTCAAGATTCAAGAAAATTTTATTATCATTAAAATCACATTGTTACTTGAGATAGTAATGAAATTATGGGTCACGGACCCCAATTACCCTGTTATTTAAATTAAAATTTTAAAGAAATGAGAATTACACATATAGCATATGTGAAATATAATATAGTTTTATATATATATACAATATATATATATATATATATATATATATATATATATATATATATATATATATATATATATATATACCACTACAAATATAGAATATTTAACTATAAATATAATATATAATTATATGTATATACAGTATATAAAAATTAATTCGAGAATATATATATATATATATATATATATATATATATATATATATATATATATATATATATATATATACTATATATAAAAGTAGTATAGAACAGAATAGATATAAATGTGGAATATAAAAAAAAATATGGCAGCATGGAAAAGTGTATAACGGCACATGTGAGATGTGATGATGATGAGGTATTTTGATGGAGTGATGATAAAAATGTGTGAATGTCTTGTTAGATGGAGTTCTATAAGTCTTACAGCTTCTGCTATGAAGCTGTTCCTCAGTCTGTTTGTTCTGCACTTAATGCTCCGCAGTCTCCTGCCTGAGGGGAGCGGAACAAAAAGTGGGTGTGTTGGGTGAGTGTGATCCTTCATGATGCAGGAGGCCCGTTTCCTGCATCTGGAGGTGTAGATGTCTGTGGTGGTGGGGAGATTGACGCCAATAGTCCTCTGTGCTGGGGGGAGGGGGGGGGGGCTGTCCCATGCCCATCCAGAGGAGAAATTTTCGGGAGCTGGGCAAATACACCCAGCACTTTATCGCTGGGCACACACTCACTCACACAGACACACACAAACACACTCTATATGGGGCAATTTGGAGAAGTCAATTGACCTTAATCCATGTTTTTGGACTGTGGGAGGAAACCGGAGAACCCGGAGGAATCCCTAGTGCTGAGAGTCAAACGTGCTAACCACTAAGCTACTGTGCCGTCCTGTGTTCTTAACTAATCTGAAAAATAAAATGTTATTATATGACTGCTACAAAATTTAATATTACAGTAATACTACTTTTAAAATGATATGGCTTTAAATCATTACTAATAATATTTCTCAAACTGAACATTGTCTTTGTCACACTGAAGTGTGTAACATAACAGACAAAAGTACAAAAATACATTTTTCAGAATTAGATGTATTTTGCCAAGTACTAGTATTCTTTGGTGCAAGTGGCAACATATATACATACTTCAAATAAAATAGGAGAAAATGTAATGGTGTCCCTACCACGGCATGTGCACCATGAATTGTAACTCTGCTTAGTTTGTTAAATTATAAAAAAAATAGATTGCATTGTTTTCATTAACTCTTCAGATAGAGCTTTTTGTGCATGCCCACCAACGAAACATATGCAAATATATTATGTGCATAGCATGCACTGTATGGCATGCACAAAATACAAGTTCATTTCTTTTATTTTAATTTTCATTCAGGCTAACAGGCCTAGATTTTTCATGTGACCCCTTGAAATTTTTCTTCCCAAGCCCTGTTGACCAGGCATGCACAAATGCTTTCATAAAGATCAAAGAGTTGTGTGTAATGCACAGGGATGTTTTATGTTATGTTACATAAAAAAGCTTAATTTGAGATAAATGCCAACCACCTCATTTTTAAATCTTTTCCACTATTTAGATTAGCATGATATCATTTAAATATTTGCTATCATTATGCATACTTCATAAAGTGAAATCAACACAATTTAAAAAAATCCAAAAATTGCCAAGGGGTTAATAAGAATTATTTAAGTTTACAATTCAGTTAACAATACTGTGTGTTTATGTAGGATCACTTTTTGTTATTAATAAATGTTAGTTAAATGTTAGGCAGTTAGTTAAATAGTTAAACAGTTTCTTTTTCAAAAAGAAAAAACACCAAGAAGCCAAATACACATAATGCAATTACAATAGAAGGCTGAAAAGGGGCTGATTATTTTTATTTTGAAGAATGTACTTAAGAAACTTTGCCATTACGGCATCCTCAGACAAAGTAGGCCTACAGCATTTTCAAAAATACTGAGAAATTCAGTTAATATGTCACAATTAACCAATTCCATATTTCTGAGAAGAGATAATATATTTATAGACAAACAATATCCCATACGCGGCACGGTGGCTTAGTGGTTAGCACGCTAGGGATTCCCGGTTCGAATTCCCATCTGGGTGGAGTTTCCATGTTCTCCCCGTGTCCGTGTGGGTTTCCTCTGGGTTCTCTGGTTTTCCTCCCACAGTCCAAAAACATGGATCAAGTCAATTTAGTTCTACAAATTGCCCCATACAGAGTGTGTTTGTGTGTGTCTGTGTATATGTCTGAGTGTGTGCCCAGCGATAGATTGGCTAGATCCTGGGTGTATCTGCCCAGCGCCCGAAATGTTCTCCCCTGGATAGGCATCGGGAACCCCACCGCGACCCTAATATAGGATAAAGCAGAAGATAATGGATGGATGGATGAATATCTCATACAGCCGAAATGTTTGTCTGTGTTGGTGTTAATAGATATACCACTTGACATCCATTAATGCGGTTCACAAATGACTTATAAAAGACTTAAGGCAAGCTTATGAATGTTGTGCAGCCTTTACAATTTGTAATTTTTGCTTTGTAAAAACTATTTACATGCTTGCCCACACATGCAAAAGCATTGTTTTTTATTTATTTATTTAGTTTTAAGAAAAGCCACCCACATCTGAGAAAAGAAAGTATTTTCCTCATGCTTGTCATTTACTATATTTAAATCTTTTTGGCCCTTAATGTACATATTTAATCTTTGAGGCTTGTTAACTAATTTCTGAAAATGCATGGTAATAAAATGAAATTAAACAAATTTGGTGACCGTAAGCAAGTTTTGAATTTTTGAAGTTTTAATTTCTTGATTGCCCCATGAAATATTTTATAGTCAAAAAATACTTTACTTGAACTTTAGTCAGCATAAACCAGTAAATAACAACAGTTTAGTTGTCTTTTTAAATAGTATTTAAATCATCTATTTCATAGAATTCCCTCTCGAAGGCCTATGGGGGAGGGAGTTAATGAAATAGCTCCACCTTTCCAGAGCTGTTCTTGTGAGGAGATTGCAGGACAATCTGATATTTTCCCACCAGATAGGACGAATCGACCACGTATCACATAAACATTGCATATTGTCGGATTATAAGAGATCGTCTCAGTCGGCGGTTTGCTACAAATATGAAGGAACAGTTGAAGAAGTAAGTATGATACACAGACGTCGACAATCTTTGAAAATCCTACTGAAACAGCTAAGTATATGCACCGATGATCGAGTTTGAGGCACGTTAGCCCTGCTAGCCGGTACAGCTGTGGAAGCTAAATGTTTTTTCGTCAACGATATATAGGTCGTTTTAAATTAACTTAATTACCGCACCACTTCATTCTTGTACTGTGTCCTGCATATACATTCTGTGAACTAATCTATTGTCTTAAATCATTGCGTTGGTGTGCTTTTAACAATTTGTTAGAACATGTTGAATAGCATCCCGTTTTTTTTAGCTTAAATTGGTGTGAAAGCAATGCATTTCTTTAGGTAGGAAGAAAATATTGTTGGAACATCTATATTGTGTAGCGGTGTTTGTGAAAAATAAATAAATAAAGTATTCATATTTTAAATACGTAAACCTTTAGTGTTATTCCAATGTTTTTCAGTTTACCCCAGTAAAACCTAATGTCACAG
The DNA here is from genome assembly GCA_019802505.1 of Corydoras sp. C115. Classification (NCBI taxonomy): domain Eukaryota; kingdom Metazoa; phylum Chordata; class Actinopteri; order Siluriformes; family Callichthyidae; genus Corydoras; species Corydoras sp. C115. The sequence goes on along the minus strand of JAFMOC010000179.1, from coordinate 200,460 downwards.
TACAGACTCCTTTAGAACACAGACCACAAGGTAAACACCCTTACAATTAGTCTTAGTTTCAGCTTCATTTTTCAGTCTCAGTTTTGTAAAAAAAAAAATGTACAAAAAAGTACATTTAGACTTGTTTATAATTGCGCCATGGTTATGATAATCCTTGTTTACTATAGACGAAACAAAATAAATCCAGTATTGATGTAAAATGCAAAAAAAATAATAAAAATAAACCAGCTATACAATGTATATTATTATAATTATATACTCTATCCTTTATATAAATAATAAATATATATTTTAAACATTTCTTTTTTTCATTGCATACATTAATAAGGCTTAACATATTTACCTTTGATTTTATATGAAAAAAAGTTATCTAAACTGCAATTTAAAATACCTTTACATCCCAGCAGACATACCAACAAAGCACAGTATGACTTCAATAAATTCTATGGATTATATACAA